>OX596279.1:3600000-4200000 GCA_951394225.1 Harpalus rufipes | reverse complement strand
AGAACTTACGAATATGGTGTATGCTGGTCAGGCCAGACGTCACCTCACGGGCACTCAATGCTGGCGTGGAAAGTGCGCAAGAAGAACTTACGAATATGGTATACGCACTTGAAGTAGCAACAACAAACCTTCTTTTGGCATCAAGAATTTATGCACAACGGTTTCCGGGATGACGACATCCAAATCCGCGTTCTTTTGAAAAACTAAGGGAAATGTTTGAAAGAACTGGTCATGTTCAGTACGACAAAAGAGGGTTTCTTTCCGCTTTTCCAAGTGCGTACACCATATTCGTAAGTTCTTCTTGCGAGAGACTCATATAAATAAATTAATTTACTTAATCCCACTGTTATTAATAATAACCTGGCTAATGAAACTACAGTCATTATTGCAATTGTTTCTTATTCAAAAAACAATATCAATGGCATACTAGATTTAATTTTTAGTTAAATGTATAAATTTAGAGAAAAATGATGAAAATCTCCGAAATTATTGGTTTTAGGCATAGGATACCCTTAATAACATATAAAGATAATACAAAAATACACACAACTGAATAATAAAATATAGGGTGTTCCATTTGAAAATGACGAGTTATGGTCATTTGAAATTGAGCACATTTGATTCGCTTTATTGAACAGCCTGTATAATTACATTTAAAAAAATATATGTCAGAACATAGAGTATAATTACAGTTATACAGAAAAGAAAATTCATAATTCTTACTATTAAAATAACTTCAGTAAGCCTTTATAAAGCAATGCGTGTATTCGGTCTTTTTTAGAGAAAAAACGGAATAACTTGGCAACGCCGTGGAAAACTATAACAAAATTCATATTTCGTATAGGTGAATAAAATACAATTCAAAATATATAAAAATATATAGGATGTTCCATTTAAAAAAAGACAAACAATTCTCGCCGAGCCGTAATGCAACACCCTGTATATGTGAAAATAATTTTATGTTATGCTCCTTGAGTAGACGAATAAATTCTGTTAATAAACTTATACTGTATTTGTAACGACAAGGGAGATATCGAAGACGGCGATTTCGGTGACTCACCCTGTATATACCACAATGGAATGGGCGCGAGAGGTATTGTGATGGCCACAACAGATTTTTTTATAAAATTGTTCGTATTAATTGTCAACAAGAATGCCTGATATTATCTCTCTAACATATTTTCTTTTGTTCCAGGTATGTACCAGATTTTATCTGCCTGTTATCCTTAAAGGTAGGTGTTAGGTCGTTTTATAGACCGCTCACGACCGCAAATAAAATAAATTGGTCTCCAGCAAACCGTATCATAAACAGCGTCCAACTTTTCGACCGTGATGATCAATTAATGTTGTGAGTTGTGTGATTAAAGAAATGTCAACGATATGTTCCATGAAACTTGGCAAGCTTCCAGCCTTCCAGATCATGGATGTGATGTTTATATTATGGAGAGCGGAATAATTGCCTTCAAAGTTTATGATGTATGCGCCCAAAAAGCTATAAACGTACGATGTTATTCACAGTCAATATTTTCAGCGTAACTGTGAATGAGAATTCATTTTGTTTATGCTGCAAAATTTTGTTTATTTCCGGAATAAATTTGAGATTTTTACAATGTTTTGATGGAGTTTTATTGCGGTGTTTATTAATTTATCATTTACACATTTTAATAATAGTAACTTTTTAAAAAGAAAATTGTAAATAGAACAATTGTAATATGAAACGGAACTAAATATACATAATTTTTAGAAATAAATAAATATTTCATCACGATATATTACCCATTGCTGGGTGTGCCAATATGCTTCGTACACAGATATCGGTAATGATGGAATATTATTGTACCGTGCGGGCGCTTACCAGGCGTCACCTCACGGGCACTCATTGCTGGCATGGAGAGTGCGCCACAGGGGTCAATTTTGCGCCATTAAAATGCGATGTAATTTTTGGCGTCGGTCGGGATCGAACCCGGGTCCCCAGATTCGCGACCAGACACTCAGGCACACGGCCACGAGACCCCATAATTTTTAGCATTAGTAAAAATGGAGGTATGTATTTAAATTTAAAAAAAAAATATCATCACGGCATATTACCCATAGCTGGGTGTGCTAATCTGCTTTGTACACAGATTTCGGTAATGATCATGACAGCGTTTACCAAGTGTCACCATGGTCATTTTTGCGCCAAAAATTCGTAATATTTTCCGTTGATCGGGATCGAATCCGGATTCCCAGGTTCGCGACCAGACACTCAGGCACACGGACACGAGACCCCATTGGTATTTATAAATAATAATGAAAATTAAATGGCGGGAGGTACTGTGTTGGTCACAACAGATTTTTTTCTATATATTAATGTACAAACTTTTGGCAGGTAAAAACTGTTTTTCTATGTTTCAACCATGTTATATAATTTACACCCTATATACAAAATGTGGAGTTCTTTAAACGTAATTCTTCTTTTGTTATATATTAATATTATATCTGTGTATGAAGAAGATTGGCACACCCAGCAATGGATAATATGCCGTGATGAAATATTTTTTATTTATTTATATATTAATAATACCACAAGATAAAAGTTGTGCACTGTCGAATAATTTATTCTTCCAATTGAGATGAAACTAAACTTTACGTCAAGATCAATTAGTTACATTAATTAGCCCTCTTGCCCACATGGCGTATCAAATGTCCAGTCTTACCAACAAAATTTGGCTCTAAGCCAAGCAGGTTGACATCCTGTCCTCGGCCTTACAGAATGCGCGATTTCTTAAATGTAAAGTTACTTTATTCTAGCGTTGACAAAAAGGATCAGAAAAGATCCAGATGAATCCCTATCTTAAATTGCAGCGTTATTCTAATAATTGAAAACATTAATGTGTATAATAATTATAACTGATTGTTGATATTCGAAAATTGATATGTATTATTACTGAACGATAAATCAACGATAAAAAAATCTGATGTGGTCAGTACAATACCTTCCGTCAATCCTGTATATTATGTATAAATTCCATACATAAATTTTCTTGCAAAAGATTCTAAAGTTTCAGTAAAATTATTTCATAAACAATCTATGTAAACCGCAATTGACACTGACTATTTTTTATTTTCTTCGTACACTTGTTTTTGTTTTGCGTGTCGTTCTCATTCAATTCCGTTTCTCTCAGGTCTTCCGCAATACAGTCCTTCCATTTTGTCTTTGGTTTTCCTCTGTTTCTTCAACTCATCATTCTTCTTGCAATATTGTACAAACCAATGTAATCGTCTCTCTTGTATCTTTCTAGAAACTTCTAACTCTAGAGTTATTTCCCTTATTCTTTCATTCCTCACCGTATATTCTAGTGCATAAATTAAAACTTATTGGTTTCGATGTTAGTTTATTAAATCTTATTTCATCTTATTTAGAAAATAGAAATCAATATGTATTTGTTAATGGATTTAAATCTCAACGTCGGGGGGTTCCACAAGGCTCAATCCTAGGCCCTTTGCTTTTTTTAATATTCATAAACGTTATTGTCAGTGTAATCTCTCACTCAAATTGTCTCCTTCTTGCCGATGATTTTAAATTGTTCAAAACTATAACTAACATTCATGATTGTGTTGAATTACAAAATGATTTGCATAAAATTTATGACTGGTCAATTCAAAATAAATTACATTTCAATCAGGATAAATGTGAATTGTTGACGTTTTCCAAAAAAGTTAATACTGTTCATTTTAATTATGTTCTGAACAATAAAATTCTTAAAAGAGTGAATAATAAGAAAGATCTTGGTGTTATTTTTGACAACAAACTTACATTAGGGATCTATGGCAATGTTGCTAGGCAACCCCTACATAAACATTTCCAACCCGTGGGGTACAAGCGAAATCTGTTATTTCCAACCCAAGATATTGTCATTGTAGTTAGGAATGACGTATTTCCCAACCTCTAAAAGGTTAGGAATCGACATATTACTATAATGATTGTGAATAAAAATTATAATATTTGGAATCGTAAAATGGTAAAATTGTATTATATGGACCCTAAAACGTGCTTATTCACTAAAAACTCATCATTTAATTTTTTGACTGAAGACAATGCCTTCCTTACCTAAAGGTGGCGGAAGGTAAAAAACATCCAGTAAGCAGACCATGATCGATCGGTTTTAGAAAACTCAATAAACGTTTCAACACCTTATTTCCAAGTGTTTCTATAGATTTGATGTGGGCATTGTCCAGAATTCCAGAGACCAAAACTCTGTTCTCACATATTAGTCTCTCCTCTTTAAGCTTAAAGTCAACTTGATTTTTTTCCCTTTCAATAATGGTCCTCTCTACGTACACATTTATCGTCATTACCGAAATCTGTTGGACTTTTAAATGTAATTTTTGTAAAAGGAAAAAAATATACTTTATTATAGACCTTTTCAATTTAACATCTATCTCTTTCTATCTGTTTACATAGTAAGTAAAATGGCGCTTTAACTGTCAGCTGGGCTGTCAAACGAAACGTCAAAAATATTACAGGAATTAAAATATCTGTATTCTGTGTGATATTTTGAATCGTTTCACATTTTAGCTTCAATAAAAGCTTTTGTAATTGTAACATTTTTGAGAAATTGTTTAAAGTTGTCAAAAACTTTCTTCACATTTTACGTCTAAATTTTGAAAAACAAACGCCATGGATCTCATGACGGACGACAAATGTTAAAATTTTGAAAGGTATTTATATATTTTTTCAATGTATTGTTGAATTAAATTATATTTTAACTATTTTGTGAATGTCTGTGAGTATGTGGGACGCCCAAATAAAAAAATCTGTTGTGGCCAGCACAATATCTCTCGCCATTTCCGTTTTTGGCTACATAAGTATAGGGCGCGAGCAGTCATGTGACATTGTTGGCCGTGACAAGCAGATATGGTGGCCCGTGTCAGAATGACAATTTGTAATTACTACATGGAATTGGTAAATCACTAAATTTAAAATGAAAAATTATGATATTTAACATCTATGTACATAATTACTAGCTATTATTGTGACACGGACTACCATCTCTGCTTGTCGAGACCAACAAAGTCACATAACTGCTTGCGCCCTATTGTATTTAACATTTCTTGTTTAACTCTACACCAAAAATTTTACTTATATCTATTCTTTATATTTAGGTATTTTAATTTTAAATTCATTCTATGAAGAAATTTTGTCCTACTCTTCTAATTCATTGTCGTGATTGACAGTATTTTTGAAGGGTACATGTAATATTCCTATAATTTTAAATATTTAACTATTAACACAATAAGAAATAATATAATTCCCAAAAAAAAATCTTCAATAATGGCTGGATTTTTGACACTGACATTTATCTGTCAGTTATATTTTAATTTTTCAATTGGTTTCCATGACATTATTGGGCCTGTGAGATTTATTACAACATATTATTATATACCTTATATTTCCTTATGTCTAAGTCTATAAAATAAATAAATATATCATCACGGCATATTACCCATTACTGGGTGTGCCAATCCGCTTGATACACAAATATCGGTAATGGTGAAATATTTTTACCGTACGGGCGCTTACCAGGCGTTACCTCACGGGCACTCAATTCTGGCGTGGAGAGTGCACCACATGGGTCAATTTAGTGCCATTAAAATTCGAAGTAATTTTTGGCGTCGGTCGGGATCGCACACGGGTCCCCAGATTTACGACCAGACAAAATAAAATGTTTATATGTATCAGATAGAGAATATACTCTTCTTTAATACTAGCAAGAATAAAAAGTTTCCATAATTAATATTTAGAAGATTTTTTAAGAATCTGCTACTTCCGGTTGTCCAATTACTTCCAACACCTTTTCAACTCTTCCCAATAATGTCCGATTGAGAAATACGTAGTTAAACAGATATTAAGTATTATATTTTTAATGAATCGTCCTTCCAACGTTCCACACACATACACGCATACACAAACATACACACACACACACAAATCATCGTACGAATATTAAAAATCTGTTGTGGCCAGCACAATACCTCTCGCCACTTCCTTTTTTTGGTTACATAAGTATAGGGCGCGAACAGTAATGTTACATTTTTGAGCTTGACAAGCAGATGTGTGGGCCCGTTTCAGAATGATAATTAGTAATTATGTACATAGATGTCAAATGTTAGAATTTTTCATTAAAAATTTCAAGATTTTCTAAATTTACGTAGTTAATTTATCACCAGGAGTTTAAAGTTTACTTGTATGCCTTAGATATTTAACATTTAATTCTGCTCCACATGGAATTGGAAAATCACTAAATTTAGAATGAGAAATTATGATATTTGACATCTATATACATAATTATTAGCTATCATTCTGACATGGGCCCCCATATCTGCTTGTCAAGGCCAACAAAATCATATGACTGCTCGCTCCCTATTGTATTTAACATTTCTTGTATACCTACACTCTACACCAAAAATTCTACTTACGCATATATTTATTCCACATATGTTTAGATTGTTTAATTTTAAATTCATTTTTGATGAAGAAATTTTGTCCTCTTCTAATTTTTCGAAATGTTTCCAATTCTATTAATACATTAAGAAATAATATAATGTATGTACTTCCCAGAAAAAGTTTTCAGTAATGTCTTCGGATTTCTGACACTGACATTTATCTGTCAGTTAGAAAAAAATTAAATTTTCAACTATTTTCCATGGCCATTCTTTCGGCTGTAAAATTTATTATAACAGATTATTTTACATATTATATTTCTTTTATCTCTAAATCTATAGAATATATTGTAAAATATTTAAATGTATCAGAATGAGAATTTATTTTTCTTTAATATTATCAAGATAAAATTTCAAAAAATATTATTTAAAAGATTTTCTTTCAAGAATCTTCTACTTCCGGTTGTTCAATTGTTACCAAAACCTTTTCAGATCTTCCCATGAATGTCCGATTGGGAAATACGTAGTTAAAAAAATTTAAAGTCTTATAGTTTTTGAGTAACCGTCCTTCCAACATCCCACACACATACACACATACACACACACACACACACACACACACACACACACATCCACACACACACACACACAGACATCATTGTATAAATGTTAAAATCGGATTGTAGGGACCTTAAAACGTGCTTATTCAATAAAATCTGGATATGCGATTTTTAGCATGAATGCAATACCTCTCTTAGCGAGAGGTAAAAACGGATTGTAGAGACCTTAAAACTTGCTTAATCATTAAAATCTGGTCTTTAGCATAAATCCAATACCTCTCTTAGCGAGAGGTAATATTAAGATTAGTTGAATTGTGCAAACTGACGCAAGATGTCGAATATATTTTCTGTCCCTATTATTGCCAAAAAGTCCAGATTTTTCATGAAATGATGATTTTAACAATGCGACAGCGACTCGCATTTTAGATATGTTGTATTTACTATCTCCGTCTCTCTGTATCTGTTTCTCCTCGTTGTCGCCCGCTATCTTTCTGATCCATCCGCCGTCGCCTGTCGATTGAATTATGAGCTTCTCCATCGGTAGGCGAATCGAACCCTGATCTTTCTCGGCTTCGGCTAATATTAGTTTCTTTTCCGGGCCACACACGCTTTCTAGGCGTGCAGCTGTGAACGGACCACAATCTGTCGACGTTTTGCTGAATGGATTGATATTTTTTGTTCGAAGTGGCGTTTTGATTAAAAATTTTTCGTCTTTAGGGATGACATTTTTTGTGGATTGGATGTAATTTGTAGGATAATTGCAAATTGCATCAGAGGGAATTAATTAGTACACAAAATATGTACGAGGTAAATGTTTTATTACAAAACAGAGATAGGTGCAGCACCTTCTAAACAATTTGGTACACCTGATAATTAATAATAGGGTCATTTCATATTTTCTAATTTATTTTTTATCTTCCGTCACCTCTAGGTAAGGAAGGTATTGTCTTTGGTCAAAAAATTCGATGGTGAATTTTCATTGAATAAGCACGTTTTAGGGTCTTTACAATACGATTTTACTATTTTTTCGATGATGTCTGTATGTGTGTGTGGACGTGTGTGCGTATGTGTGTGTGTTCGTGTGTATGTGGCCGCTGTTTCGGCCACGATATCTCCAATATTAGCGTACTTGCGTATTCCTCTTCCTTACAACCATATGCAGACTTGATTAGATTTTCGTTATAATTTTAACAGTTTTTTCTTGAATAGCTCAGTTAAATATTATTATAACTTAAAGAATATATTATTCTCTATACGATTTGATTGCATTTTATATTTCATATTCAACAAATATATAGTTAAAGAATTATAAAAATAAAAATTTCATAAATCAGCCAACTATATGCTAACTTAACCATGGAAACTGCTAATATATTCAGGTAATTCAAATTGACAGATGTCAGTATCAATAAAAAATAAATGAATGAAAGAATAAAGGAAATAACTCTAGTGTTGGGCGTTTCTAGAAAGATATAAGAGAGACGATTACATTGGTTGGAACATGTCATGAGAAGAGATGAGCATATTGGAAGAATGAATAGCTTATAACAGAAGGTGGAAGAAACATAGGAAGACAGAATAATATAAGATGAAAGGAGAGAAAAGGAACTGAATGAGGAAGACACACAAAACAAAAATTAGAGGAAAAAGAAAATAAAAGATAGCGACCCCTAACGAATGGGAAAAGCTAAAGAAGAAGAAGATGTCAGTGTCAAGTGCCCTTTGCATGAAATAATATTATTGGAAATTTAGAATGTTTTCAAGAAAATTTATGGAATTTGTATATAATACACAGGATTGACGGAAGGTATTGTGCTGGCCACATCAGCTTTTTTACTTCCTTGTACGTAAGTAAAGGAAGTATTGTAATCGCGAAAAATTTCGGTTTTCAATTTCAGCGGAAATATTTATTTTGATCATCCCTGAATCCATTTTGACTAATTTCGTCGTGACGTCTGTACGAACGTATCTCGCATAACTCAAAAACGGTAATCCGTAGAAAGTTGAAATTTTGTATTTAGGACTCCTATAACATCTAGTTGTGCACCTCCCTTTCTGGTTATTACACAATTTCCAGAAGTGGCACTTTACATGAAGCCTATAATAGATTTTAATGAAAAATTGTTTTAAAATATAATCCAAAACTTGTCAAATTTGGTATGCAAGACTTTTATGTCAATCGAAATAACATAATAGATTTTGGTTAAATAGGCTAACCGGAAGTGGTACATTACTTGAAGTTGTTAACAGTTTTTCTTGAATAAAATGATTTTGTTTTGATTTTAGAAATAAATGCTTCAAATAAAAGTTTTAGAGAATTAATTTCTGCGTCTAGCACATTAAATATTATTAAATTAGCCCTTTGTATAAGCGAGATATGTAATTTTTTTTTTTTTGTAATAAAGCTTGATATGGATTAGGACAAAAAAAAATGTTCACGTCAAATTACGTTAAATACGTGCAATTTTATGATTCGTACAATAACAAATATTATATTTTTATTGTGAAATTAGTCATATTCATTGTTGTAATCAAATATTTCTTTGTTGTAATCAAAACTCTCTTTAAAAAGAACCGGGTTAGATTATGATCGCTATATATCTTACTGTTTTGAAGTTAAAATTACTGTGTTGTAATTTATTTATTAAAAAAATATGTATAGTTTAATAATCGTACAAGGAAGTCGTGTGGTGTCCACATCAGATTTTTACTTAAAATAATTAGGGAGGCAGAAAACCGGGAATGTCTGATTTTACATGTACAAGTCCTAGGTTTGGCTATGCCGGTCACCACTGTGTATATTTAAAATATTCAGAATATCCTTGTTATTCTAATTGTGCAATGCAAATAAATACTACTAAGCGATAATGCATATATAGACAATAATTATTCTAGTAGGAATCTTAATTAATATTTATGTGGTCTTTAATTAGAACCATACTCATATACACATATTTGCTTTGAATGAATGTGAATACTACGACCACCTCAGTGTTGAATGCGTTAATAAAATTAGAAAGAGTTAGACAGTTATTTCATATGGTTATAAAGTTTATGATTTACAATGGAATGGATTTTAATTTATGATAAGGTAAACATAAACGACGATTTTGCTACTAGCATTTGTTAAGATTCTTATGAATGAAATTTCAGAAGATATTCCTTCTCGTCCTATTATTTGTTATTATTTATTGTATATAAGTTCGGTTCATTTATCTTAGATTAGAAGGAAAGTGAAGACTTCGATACAATCGTAAAATATTTAATGCTTTTAAAATCTCTTTTTATGTTTTTGTGTGCACATGGCCACATCCGGTATATTTCTCTCGGAAATATGTAAACATTGTTGTCTTTATTTTAAAGTTTCTAAAATGAAAACAGTATTAAAGTATTACATTGTATAAGGTAATAAAAATAAATTACAATTAAACCTGCGCAAGTTGAAAGAATAATGGTTCCCAAGTTTACAGTACAAAACTACGTATATAAGTAAACTATTTTCTTCTCTAGGGATCAGTGAAATGGGCTGGAGCAAATTTCTCGTACCTTTATATTAAAAATCTGATGTGACCAACACAATACCTCCCGCTATTTAATTTTTATTATTATTAAACGTCGTGTCTCGTGTCCGCGTGCCTGAGTGTCTGGTCGCGAATTTGGGAATCCGGAATCGATCCCGATCAGCGTCAAATATTTCGAATTTTAAATGGCACAAAATTGACCGTCGGTGACGCTTGGTAAATGCTGTCATCATTATTACCGAAATCTGTGTACAAAGCAGATTAGCACACAGCACACCCAGTAATGGGTAGTTTATTTTTTATTTAAATACTTACCTCCATATTTACTAATTCTAAAAATTATGTATATTTAGTTCCGTTCCATATAACTATTTTATTTGTTTATTTGTTATTTTAGATATTTAATATAAATTGTATTATACATTTTATTTTTACGAGTATTAATTAAAATTTCTTATTCATCATTTATATTTTTGTTCCTTTCCGAAACTATGTTTACATCTTCAAAATTATAAGATGATATATATACTTCTTACTTTATACTTATTCAAACCCATAAAACACTTCATAAAAGTAATATTCTCCGTAAGTAGGTGCGACGCCAACCTAGCCTGGAGTGTAAAAGCCTGGATTAAAATACTCGCTACAAAAATGAACCAAACATTTTTAAATGACTGAGAAACTGAGAGGAAAAGCAATAATAAAGAAAATTTATGTTCGCGGCGTTAATACGGGTTTTAGAGTATTTTATAAATATGTCAGGTTCAAGCTATTCGTTTCTTGAAGACGAATGTTGCCAAGAGACTCATCTCACAGCAAATTAGTTAGAAGCGATGAAATCTTAAGTGTCGCACGAGGTGCTGTATTTTTATTTTTACCCAGATGTGATAGCTTGAGTTCTATATAGCGCAGTGTACTCTATGTTGAGGTGTTTATACATGGTGACTGAAAAAATACGGACAAATGGCTATTTTCACCTTCCGTCACCTATGGGTAAGGAAGGTTTTGTCTTTGTTCAAGCACATTTTAGAGTCCCTATAATACGTATTTTCTGTTTTACGATGATGTCTGTATGTGGGTGTATGTGTGTGACAAAAATTTCTCCTTTCCATTATTGTATTTAACATTTCTTGTAAACACAAAAAATTCTAATTATACCTAATCTTTATATTTACTTATTTTCTATAATTTTAAATTCATTCTATGAGCAAGTTTTCTCCATTTCTTCTAAATTTTCGAGGTTTTTCCAATTCATTATCGAGATTGGCGGTATTTCTGAAGGGTTCATTTAATATACCTATAATTTTAAATATATAATTAATAATACAATAACAAATATTAAATATCGTTCCCAGAAAAAGCCTTCAGTACTATATCTGAATTTTTGACATTTATCTGTCAATTACAGACATTTTAATTTCTCAAGTAGTTACCATGAAGATGTTTGGGCTGTGAGCAGGCTGTGAGATTTACTACAACAGATTATTTATATCTTTATCTTTAAATCTATAGAAGGTATAATAAAACACACACACACAAGCAGACATCATCATAAAAATGTTAGTATCAGAATCTAGGGACCTTAAAACGTGCTTATTCACTGCTAAAATGTGGATATGCGATTTTTAACATGATTCCAATACCTCTCAGCGAGATGTAAAAATTATAATTCTTTCATATTCCTCTTTCATACGTCCTTATGAAGAGTTGATTAGATTTTGGTTATGATTGGTTAACCGGAAGTTCCCTAAATTGAAGATTTAACAGTTTTGCTTGAAATAATGCTGTTAAATATATTTTTTGACCTTTTATGTTATTATAAATAAAAGAATATGTTGTTCTCTATTCGATTTAATTATATTTTTTTCTATATATTCAATATATTATTATGTAGAAATAAAGAATTAATATATATATATATATATATATATATATATATATATATATATACGAGGGTCATTCAATAAGTAAAGAGACAAATGGCTATAGCTCAAAAACGGTTTATTTCAATCTTTCAAAATTAAGGCTATTTTTCAACATAATCACCCCCCACAGTTATGCACTTGTCCCATCTTTCTTGCAGCTTCCTAATTTCCTTGGCGAAGAATTCTTTCGATTTACCCCGAAGCCACTTTTGCACCGCTTCCTTAACTTCCTCATTGTTAGCAAATCTTTTTCCACGTAGGGCGTCTTTGAGTGGTCCAAGCAGGTAAAAATCAGATGGGGCGAGGTCGGGACTGTAGGCAGGATGAGGTAAGACCTCCCAACCCAATTCTTGAAGCTTATCACGGGTCAGCTGGGCTGTATGAGGGCGGGCGTTATCGTGCTGAAGAATGACTCCTTTTGACAAGAGTCCACGAGTAGAAATGAAATAACTTCTTTGATAAAAACATTTTATGACAATGACAAATTTTAAATGAATTATTTTTTTCTACGTTCCGTCGCCTTTAGATAAGAAAGATATTGTCTTGGTCAAAAAATTCATAGTCAGTTTTTAACGAATAAGCACATTAGGTAAAAATCGAAGACGATCCAAAACACGTGCAAGCAAAGCAGCTGTCAACAAGTAAGTGAACATTCAAAATGGCCGAGCTTGTCGACATAAGTGAGAGACATGAGTACCAACATAAAGCCACAAAAAGATCGAAATTCGAATATACGTAACCCGCGAAAATTCAAAATTCGCGATAGTTTTTGAACACACCTCGTATATATATATACAGTGTGTTAATTAAAAACCTGGCCATAGGCGTTTAACATGGGAAATCAGTTTTTCCTTGCGCAAAAGTTCCCAAATTATTTTAGGCAAAAATACTTCAAATAAATGTTGTAGAGAATTAAATTCTGCATCCAGATTAGTTATAAGATTTTATTTTCGACGTTTCATAACCGAGAAAATCAATTTCAAAGTTTTTCGAAAATTGCTGATTTATAGCGATAGCCATGAAACTCAAACAAAATTACGAACAATTGTATGACATTGACACAATGAATTAGAATTTAACTTTTTTAGAATACATAGCTGTCAACATATACAAAATAAAATAAAAATGAAAACAAGAATAATGTATTTATTTAAAAAGAAAAACAGAAAACTAGAATGAATATAATTTTATATTAAATGTTCAAATAACCCTCCATTTTGCGCTAAGCAATACCCAAGTCTATTATAAAAGCCATGTCGAACATTATGCAGCTGTCTGGCATTTATTTTTCTACATTCATTGGAAATTACAGCTTTAAGTTTTTGTAATAAGATTCTATTGTGGTTTTACTTGGAATTTGTCGATGTGACCACATTACACTTATTAAATCACGTATTTTTCTATAGCTTTGTCCACAGTAACACCATTTTATAATCTGAAGCTTTTCTTCATGAGAAAACTGTTCCATACTTCCAAAAAAATATGTTACTGAACGAAAATCACAAAACACAAACTTTCTTTGACAGTTAAGATGTCATACAATTGTTTGTAATTTTGTTTGACTTCCATGGCTATCGCTATAAATCAGCAATTTTCGATAAACTTTGAAATTGATTTTCTCGGTTATGAAACATCGAAAATAAAATCTTATTACTAATCTGGATGCAGAATTTAATTCTCTACAACATTTATTTGAAGTATTTTTGTCTAAAATAATTTGGGAACTTTTGCGCAAGGAAAAACTGATTTCCCATGTTAAACGCCTATGGCCAGGTTTTTAATTAACACACTGTATATATATATATATATATATATATATATATATATATATATATATATATATATATATATATATATATATATATATATCTTGCAACCTAATGCTATTAAAAGTTGTACCATGGAAACAGTTAGAATGTTCAAATATTACTAATTGACAAATTGACGCACACATACGTAGATACAGACATCATCGTAAAAATAGTAAGTTCGTATTCTAGGAACCCCTAACGTGCTTATTCATTACCTTACCTAAAGGTGACGGAAAGCAAAAACAATTAAATCATATAGAGAATAAAATATTGAAAGTAATTACAGGCGAAATGCGTAATAATAATATGTGAGGTTGGAGTTATCCGCTGCATCATGAAGTTGGCACGCTGTCTCATCTCCAACAAATTAGTAGGCGATGAAATCCTAAGTGTCACATTTGTTTTTTGATGCATAAATACACCATCCTCCATCAAGTAGGCGTTGGCGAAATTAGCGACCATGACCGCAAGAATGCCAGAAACGATATTAATAGCTCTGGTGATATATTTGCGCTTCTAAATCAATAAGGAAACGTTTTAATTTTACTCAGAATTGAAAAATGTTTTGTCATTTTTTGATTTATTTCCACGGAGCTGTAAAATTTTCAGGAACATAAATTGTTTGATATTTATTATACTTTCAAGACAATTTATTTGATTTCAAAACAAAATTGCTTTTACTTTTTGTCGGGATTCTGGTTACATGATATTTTGTGTTTATTTTTCTTGTATCGGTTACGACCTACTTCTACATTTGTGCATACAAATAAAATAGAGTTCTAAAAATATGGGTCACATAAGTAATTCTAAAAAAATAATTTATTCAGGCTGTCAATTTGCTTATGTTTATTTCGGAAAAGGCAAAATATTTTTATCAAAAATTAGTTTTATCACGTACATTCATAACTGATAATAGAAAGTGTATAATTTTGTCAGAAATTTCAAAATCCGAAAAGATTAGGTTATCTTCATTTATGTTATTTATGTTAATAATAAAATGTTAAAATTAATGTGGCAAACTTTACATATCTTTCTTTACTTGTATTTTAATGGAGCACACTGAGTGAACCTGGAGCAACGGATTTTAAAATATTTGACAATCTATATTTCTAGTTACTAATCAGAGTAGTTCTGTATTAGCCGTGTTCCTTCGGACTGTGATTGTGATTTGGTGAATCCGGATTAGTTTAATCGTGATCCTTTTGAATCATGATTTAAAAATTATATCAAGAAAACAACTTAAATAATATAAACACCATCTAGCGTCAAATATCATATGCAAACTAATTTATTTTATAAATAATCTACTGTTGAGTCTTATATTCAGCATACTAAAAATGGATCATATAGAAGTAAAAAAAAAGTTCTCCGTAACATACGAAGTATATTTATTTAAAATAAATCTTTTATGTAACATATTTTCTTTGTTTTCAAAAGTATGGTGGATCATTACATGCTTTTGTAGGAAATTCATATTTCCTTTTATGCAACAAACCCCACATTGATAATTTTTTATACTCGAAAACCTCTCTAGTGATCACAAAATGAGAAAGTGGGGATAACGAATAAGAAACGAAAAAACATACTTCTTCTTATTCATGATCACGTTGATGATTTAGATTGTGAATCACAGCCCGAAGGAACACGGCTATTGTAGTGTAATGTATATAATTGAAAGAATAAGTTCTGAAAGTTTTTTGAAACCGATATAAATCTACCTTCTGACATAGTGGAATTAAATGTGAGTAAATAATTCATAAATGGATATTAAAGATATTATTATTGACACATTCTTGTGTTTACCTTCCGTCACCTCTAGGTAAGTAAGGTATTGTCAAAAAATTCGGTGATGAGTTTTCAATGAATAAGCACGTTTCATGGTCTCTACAAGCCAATTATACTATTTTTACGATGATGTCTGTCTGCCTGTGTGTATGTGTGTGCGTATGCGTGTGTGTGTAACTGTAATTTTGGTAGCGATATCTCCAATATGCAGACTTAATTAGATTTTGGTTATAATTGGTCAACCGGAATTATCCTCATTTGGAAGATTTTAACAGTTTTTCTTGAAAAACGTTGTTAAATATTATATTGTGACATTTAATGTTATTATAAATACGAATTGATTGCATTTTATATTTCTTAATCAACAGATATAGAGTTAAAGAATTATTAAAATATTAAATTTCATATATTAGCCAGCTATGCTAACCATGGAAATAGCTACTATATTAAGAAAATTCTGACAAATGTCATTGTCAATGAATAGAAAATGAATGTGGCAGAGATGAGGATGTTGAGATAGGTGTTAGGGAAGACAGTGAAAGATAGGATAAGGAATGAAAGAATAAGGGAAATGGCTAGAGTGATAGAAGTTTCTAGAAAGATACAAGAGCGACGATTACATTGGTTTGAACATGAGGAAAAATAAAGAATATATTGGAAGAAGAATGCATAGCTTAGTAATAGAAGGTAGAAGAAACATAGGAAGACCAGAGATAATATGGAAGGACTGTATTGCGGAAGACTTAAGAGAAAAGAAACTAAATGAGAACGCACGCAAAACAGAAATGAGTGGAAAAAGAAAATAAAACAGCGACCCCTAGCGAATGGGAAAAGCTATAGAAGATGTTAGTGTCAAGCGCAATTTGCATAGTTTGTTTATGAAATAAGTTTACTGGAAATATAGAATCTTTTGCAAGAAAATTTATATATGGAATTTGTACATAATACTTAGGATTGACGGAAGGTAATGTGCTAGCCACATCAGATTTTTTACAATAGTCCTTTATCACTCTGTATATACTCATAAATTAAAATGAGAATTAATAATTTAAAAATATCCATTGTATTCTGTTTTTAATTTCAGTTTTATTTTGAATGTTCAAATTAAAAAAATTCATGTTATTCTCTTTTTTATTGATATGTCAATCGTTCCAACCTGTAAAATAAATTTCAATTTTCACTACAAATATAAAAATGAGCAAAAATGTTCCTAGCTCATATTTTAAAACCCATACGGATTTGCCTTACAAAGAATTCTAATTTTAGCATTCATCGCTTTTAGTCGCATCCATATTTTCAGCATAAGCAGAAAACGCTAACGAACAACGAATCGCATGAATAAAAACAAAACAGACAAATCCTTCCGTCAGCAAATTAACAAAATTTTCATTAATTCCATCTAATGGGAGCTAGACAGTGCGAATAATGCTCCCTGACGAGTGAGCGGTGATCCAGACAAGATCAATAGTTATTAAGTTATCTGATAAATATAATTGATTCCGACGTCAGCGAAATTGGTTTACAGAATGCTGCAAACAATGTTCTTGTATGGGATCGTAAAACTTGGCAACAGCGCTTTCAGTGGAAATCATGTTAACTAGGAAAGTTGTTCGTCATACTTTGCTTTTTCGCAATCATGAGTTTAATGGTGGTATTCTGAGCGTTTTCATAACTTCTATAAGAGTTATCTTAAGGACTTATAGATCTTAAACGTCAGAGTGGTATTCTGAGCGCATCTATAGCTTATAGGATTATCTTAAATGTCTTAAGATATCTTAAAAACTTACGGTCACTGTACAGTTCGCTATAACTTGGCAGAGAAACAAATAGAAGTACAATTTGGTTTGAAAATGAATAACAATTTGCAAATTTTATATTTTACACATTTATTATCAGAAGAGGAGTATGAACTTTAAATATTAATTAAATTATTTAATTAAAATATTTATACATTTGTCAATATTTGAGGTTAATTATTGTTACATTTTTAGTAATAACATACGATATCATAAGAAAAAATATAAGGGATGAAATTAATACATTTTAATTGCCCAACATTTTAAACAAATGTTTTATCTTACAAGGGAATGTGTGAGAAATATAATTCAGACTTTGCAGCTCCATTATGTCGACCGCACATCTCCAATATCATTTAATAGCAAGATACTTTTGCTACATTACATTTTTGTGCATCTGGTTCATAACAAAGCAGTGTTAGAAATAGCACTTGGGGACTATGAGCCAGCCAACAATTAGCAAGTTTTCTTTTCCTGTAACATAATTTTACATTCTTATTTATAATATAATTACAATTACCTATCAAACATTTTGAATTCTTAACTCATTTTAAACTGACTGCTATGTGACCATGCGTGACTGTTTGTAAACAAGTTTGACGTAAATCTTCTGTCAATTTCTTACTGTAACATTCAATCAGTAAAGTTAACCTCAGAAAAATAAATGCTGTGCATATGCAATTAAGAATTTGGAAAACTTGTATTTTTTGTTTATTTTATAGTAATAATTCATTTTCAAATGTAAATAACGTCAACTAAAATAGTTATAAATAAACTATTACTCCTATTTTATAAATATTAAACCATGATACATGTTTTATTTTCCAATGAGTGGCAAACTTGGTTTTAAGATATCTTAAGGGAGTGTTATAGAAACTCAAGGTTATAGACGTTCGCTCAGAATACGGATTTATGAAAATCTATAAGCGTTCAAGTTATAGATTTGTCTTAAGCTATAGATCTTAAAAGTTACAGATTTTTAAGATAATGCCCAGAATCCCACTATAAATCTAATTTAGACTGAAGATCAACCATACAGACTTAAAAGCAAATTATTGTGATGGTTTTTGCCACTTATACCAAGTTTCTTAGTTGCAATCTGTTCTTGTAAAAACTAATTTATTCTGGGTTTTCTTTTTTTTACTTTAAATATAATTTCTTATGCTTTTTACCTCCCGCTACCCTTGATAAGGGAGGCATAGGGATCGTGCTACAAATCGCATGTCGAGATTTTGGTAAATGACCACGTTTTAAGGTTCCTAGAATCCATTTTTAACATTTTCACGATGATGTCTGTGTGTGTGGATCCTCTTTACGCTCTAACTCAAATACTATCGTTCAGAAAATTTTGAAATCTTGTATTTCTACCTTATTCTAATATGGAAGGAACCCATTAGATTTTGGTGACAATCGGATAACCGGAAATGGCAGTTTACTTGAAGCTCAAAATAGTTTTTCTTCCAAAAATACCTTTAAATGTTATTTTTCGCCGTTTGTTATTATAAATATTAAAGATTATTCCATTTTCTACATGTTTGCAAAAAATAATTATTTCAAATTAATAACACTAACATTTTCAAAAGAAAATTGTAAATAGAACAAGAGTTACATGGAAAGGAATTTAATATACATAATTACAAATTAACAATAATGTTTTAAAAATTGTGAATAGATTAATAGTTAAATGGGAAGGAACTTAACATACATAATTTCTAGTCTTAATAAATATGCAGGTATGTATTTAAATAAGAAAATATATATATCATCACGGCATATTACCCATTGCTGGATGTGCTAATACACAGATTGTACACAGATTTCGGTAATGATAATGACATATTTGTATCGTGTGGGCGTTTACCATGCGTCACCTCACGGGTACTCATTTTTGGCGTGTTCAATACTTTCAAATAAATATGTTATTGAACAAAAATCACAAAAAAATAACTTTTTTTGACAGTTAAGATGGTATACAATTGTTTGTAATTTTGTTTGATTTCCATGACTACCGCAATAAATCAGCTATCTCCAGAAAAAAATAAAATTGATTTCCTTGGTTATGAAATGTCAAAAATAAAATCTAATTACTAACTCTGGTGCATAATTTATTGACGTATTTTTGTCTAAAATAATTTGGGAACTTTTGCGCAAGGAAAAACTGATTTCCCACACACAGACATCATCGTATAAATGTTAAAATCGGATTGTAGGGACCTTAAAACGAGCATATTCATTAAAATCTGGATTTGCGATTTTTAGCATGAATCCAATACCTCTCTTAGAAAGAAGCAAAAATCAGTCCGGTCTGACGTTTGTAAAATCTGACACGTGTAAGTTTAACAATATTTCAGATCCCTACTTCTATACAAAATTTGTATTAATTCGTGTAAATAACTTTCCAATTTTATTTGAATAATAAAACAAAATAATTACATCGGTGCTAAAAATAAAAGCATTACTAAAATAATTATTTCAACTGGGAAATAAATTTGTTTATTATACTGAATACACAAGTAAATATAATTTCAAATAATAAAGATAATTTAGATAACTGTAATGAAAATCATAATAATTATGTAGGTACAAATAATAAACGAAACTAATTACAAAATTCAAAATTATAACACCAATTTAAAATATTTGCAGTATCTATATGAAATCCTGAATAAATTTAGATAAATATGTTTTTGTTGCGTTTGCATTACATGATTTAATTTCGTTGGTGTTTCAAATACCTGGTATAAAATAAATTCAATACTCGGTCGTACTACGGTTACACCAGCGCATAGCAACACTGCCGCACCGATTCTGTTTGGGGAACAAGCTCGACTGTACTGTATGTTGTCGGACTGTAAATTTTTTAAATATTGTAACTACAAATTTATAAATGAATAAATAAAGTTTTAATAATATTTTTAATACGAAATCTTTCTAAAACTGTAAATTTGTTTAACTTGTACGCATGCGCATAATATCTAACATAATCAAATGTCTATAATTGATTTTTTACCTCTCGCTAAAAGAGGTATTGGATTCGTGCTAAAAATCGCATATCCAGATTATAATGAATAAGCACGTCACATAACTGCTCACGCCCTATACATATGTAACCAAAAACAGACGTGGCGAGAGATATTGTGCCGGCCACAACAGATTTTTTAACTAACAAGTGTTCCGCCTAAAATCCTTCCTTGCAAAAGTGTTCCACGGTATTGAAAAGGTTGGGAAACACTGTCCTAGAAATACCCATTATGCAATTCAAATTCTTATACAGTATTTTTTTTAAAGATGTCCGATCAAGGTTATCTGTATCATGAACGAATTAACAAAATGGCATACATTTATCTCTTTTGCAGAGGCTATAAGCGTGTGCGATAAGGATGGATGTAACACGCTTGTCTTTCAAAAATTCATATTGTTTTGACTAAGTTAAGACATTCCACTTTAAAACGATGCTCGTTGTTGATAATACTTTCGCTGTAACGCAAGCTTATTTATTAATTCAGATACATTACTTTGATTCATAGCCGTCCGACTAACGTTATTTTCTGTCAGTATCTTATTTTTCACGTATTTGGTTTTACTAAATTTGCTAATAAACACCAGTTGACTTATTTTTGTATTTTGAGTGCTTTTACTGTAACATATAATTTAATAATAATACAATAACAGTAGTATCTTATGTACCCTCACTATAACTAAGCAAACGACACTACTGAATTTGTCAAAATGGGTAGTGCAAAAATCTGAATTCCTACAATTCGTAGATGACCTTGATCGGACATCTTTCAAAAAATTTACTGTACCTATATTTGTTCCTAAATTTATGAATGGTGTACATTATATATTTATTACGCTAATATCTTTAAGATGCCAAGAACTAACTACTCTGAGTCTAAAATTTATTATCTTCTAAGTTCTGTTTATTAATAAATCTGTCATACTAATATATGAGTCAATGTGATATTTGTTTATATAATAATAAATCAATTTCTGCTATACATATATTCTTGTATATTCTGCACTAAAAATAAATTTATGTTAATAAATCTTCATATATCGCGTAGATATCACATTCATTTTAAAAGTTTCGTACATGGCAGGGCAGTAGTTGATAAGGCTATTCTTTGCTTTTCTAAGAACGGCAAATCTTTAAATATACGATAATGTAGTAAGTTAAGATTGAATTCCTTGTATCGCCCACTCGTACATAGCTGCTTAGCAGCTATAAATTGCAACAACAACAAAAAACAAATTCTGCGACAGTGTCCATTTACCATTTACAATTTCATCTTCTGGTATGGTGTGTTTTGAGACTGAAGATTTCCGTTTAAAAATGTGGATTGCATATCAATTTTAGTCAGAAATATAGTGTAATGAAACTATGATGATGAATGTTAATATTAGCGAAATTGAAAGTATTTAGTTATTTTGTAACGTCACGGCCTCAATACGCTTGGGGTCTATGCGCATGCTCTTTTGGTTGATTTAATTTGCTGTGAATTAAGTCGTTTGACATTTGTGACTTGTTTATAGTTGTTACATTGTGACTTTCATTTATTACAAATTCAAAAATCTGATGTGGCCAGCACAATACCTTCCGTCAATCCTGTGTATTATATATAAATTCCATACATAAATTTTCTTACAAAAGATTATAAATTTCCAGTAAAATTATTTCATAAATAAACTATGCAAATTGCACTTGACACTGATATATTCTTCTTTAACTTTTCCCATTCATTAGGGGTCGCTATGTTTTATTTTTTTCTTCCACTCATTTCTGTTTTGCGTGTTGTTCTCATTCAGTTTCTTTTCTCTCAAGTCTTCCGCAATACAGTCCTTCCATCTTATCTTTGGTATTCCTCTGTTTCATCTACCTTCTATTACTAAGCTATTCATTCTTCTTCCAATATATTCTTCTTATATAATAGCTTATTAATAGAATGTTGAAGGAACAGGGGAAGACCAAAGATAAGTTGGAAGGACTGTATTGCGGAAGACTTGAGAGAAAAGGAACTGAATGAGAACGACACGCAAAACAGAAACGAATGGAAAAAACTAAGGAAGAAGAAGATGTCAGTGTCAAGTGTAATTTGCATAGTTTGTTTATGAAATAATTTTACTGGAAATTTAGAATCTTTTGCAAGAAAATTTATGTATGGAATTTATACATAATACATAGGATTGCTTGCCACATCAGATTTTTTGTTTGTGTCATACATCCCTTGCGGCCGTACTGTACACGTACAATAAAAATTTTAAAAGATGTCCTATCAAGGTAATCTACGAATTGTATGAATTCAGATTTTTGCTCCGCCTATTCTGACAAATTCAGTAGTGTCGTTTGCTTAGTTTTTATGAGGGTACATAAGATACTACTGTTATTTTATTATTATAAAAATATATGTTACAATAAAAGCATTCAAATTTCAAAAATAAATCAACTGGTGGGTTTATTAGCAAATGTAAAACCAAATATGTGAAAAAACTGACACAACGTCAGTGTCAGTGATACTGAAAGTATTATCAACAACGAGCATCGTTTTAAAGTGGAATGTTCTAACTTAGTCGAAACAATATGAATTTTTGAAATACAAACGTGTTATATCCATCCTTATCACACACGCTTATAGACTGCAAAGGAGAGAGATAAATGTATGCCAATTTGTTAATTCGTACATGATACCAATAACCTTGATCGGACATCTTTAAATAATTTTACTGTAACAAGGCATGCGGCCGTACTTGTTTACGAAATGGCTGTACTGTAGACACAACCGTTTCGTAATCAGATAAATGTGATAGAAACTTGACATCTTGACAATTATAATAGCTTGTCTTTCGTTTCATAGCTAGGTAGATATCATCACCCTCGTAATTTAGGTAAATCGCATTTGTAGGAAAAGTACAGTAAAATTTTTGAAAGATGTCCGAATAAGGTTGTCTACGAATTGTATGAATTCAGATTTTTGCTCCGCCCATCATGACAAATTCAGTAGTGTCGTTTGCTTAGTTTTTATGAGGGTACGTAAGATACTACTGTTATTTTATTATTATAAATATATATATATTACAGGAAAAGCATTCAAAATTTAAAAATAAGTCAACTAGTAAGCTTATAAGCAAATGTAAAACCAAATATGTTAAAAATAAGATACTGACACAATGTCAGTGTCAGTGACTCTGACAGAATATAACGTTATACGTACGGCTATGAATCCAGGTAATGTATCTGAATTAATAAATAAACTTACGTTACAGCGAAAGTATTATCAACAACGAGCATCGTTTATAAATGGAATGTCTTAACTTAGTCGAAACAATATGAATTTTTGAAAGACAAGCGTGTTATATCCATCCTTATCACACACTCTTACAGCCTTTGCAAAAGAAAGAGATAAATGTATGCCTATTTGTTAATTCGTTCGTGGTACAGGTGCCCTTGATCGGACATCTTTCAAAAAATTTACTGTAGCAGCATATATGACTGTGCATCTAGACGGCAATGAACTCTTCGCATCGTACTTGAAGCATACTGTACTGTACTCGTAACTACTCTTCATAAACACAATTATATCGAACCCTATGTGGGAGTTGCCAGATCAGATATCACTGCCCTGCTGCCAAATCGAATTGGAATCATCCCGGCATTAATTTGTAATTTGATGAAACTGGGGCAGTTTATGGTTGATGTTTTGGTCTCGTTTTAATTAAATCGATTTTTCGATTTTTAATTTTAAACAGATGTTTAATTTTATTGCAACTTGGAGGGTCACAAATTGTTTTGGTGTTAGTAACTTTCTTGAAACTAATATGTAACTTTTTTTCAAGAACATTTTGGTAAGTTTGAGAACAAAGATTATAGTGGCAATTTACAAAGTTTTGAAGTATCATCCTATTTTATTTCTTATTACTTTATAGGTATTTTTTGTTTTTCAATAATTTTCCTTTGGGATATTCTTGTTATTACGAACAAACGGCAAAAAATATTCGAAAAGAAACTATGAAAAATAAGCAGAATATTTGTAACGTTTATAATTAAAATATTATTATAATGAATGAAAAATAGAGAATTGAAATATAAAAATGATACAATCTCTTAATTTCTTTTATAGTACTAGAAAATAATACTAATTGCGCCGAGATTTTTTTTAGCAAATATATTCTGTGGTCGATTTTGAGAGCAAACAGTTGCGAATGTGTTTTTTTTTGCGAATTTTTGTACGATGTTTGTATATCTGAATATTTAAACTTTAAACGAATATATTTATGTGTACACTTACCCTGATGATAGTATAGTGAAACGTTTGTTTTGTAAGAATAAATACTATATGACAGATTTTGAATAAAGACTCTTTCAAATAAACGCGAAATACTTATTCGCAGCGATAGCGAAACATTTGCTTTTCCAAAGTGGCGACTGAAAGTACATAACGACATGACAGTTTGTACACTACAGGTGCGTTCAATGAAGTAAGCAGTTCAAGCAAATGCTAGGTAAGCAAATGAAGCTTGTTGCTTAGTACACTGAACGATTTGCTAACTATATATATATATATATATATATATATATATATATATATATATATATATATATATATATATATATATATATATCGAAAAAGTTATACAGTTGTCAAAAAATATAACATGTGTATCTCTCGTATCTCTTTCATTGGTCTAGAAAATTATACAAAATGAATTTCTAGATACGTCCATTTATTTGCAGATAGTGGGAATTAATTTTGAAGATTTTTTTGTACCTTCCGCCACCTTTAGGTAAGGAAGGTATTGTCTTTGGTCAAAAAAATCGATAGTGAGTTTCTAATGAATAAGCACGTTTTAGGGTATAATACGATTTTACCATTTTTACGATGACGTCTGTATGTATCTATATCTGTGCGTCTGTGTGTCTGTGACAAAATTTTCTGATCGCATAACTTCCATACCACGATTCCAAAAATTTTTTTTCATATTCCTCAAGTTTACATCTAAAAGAACAAGTGATTAGATTTTGGTTATAATTGGTATACCCTCATTTGAAGATTTTTACCAGTTTTTCTTGAAAAAACCGCAGTTAAATATCATTTATGGACGTTATTATAAATTAAAGAATATATTATTCTCTATATGATTTGATTGCATTTTATACTTCATATTCAATATAGATATAGAGTTAAAGAATTATAAAGATATTAAATTTTATAAATCAGCCAGATATGCTAACCATAGAAACTGCTATTCAGATCTTACTTAATTGCCAGCCCTCGCTTCACTTGTGCGACAGACATTTTCTCGACTGATAAATACTATTTAGCATAAATAACTATTGTTAATTAGCATCAAATTCAAGAGATTCATATTTTTTTTAATTATTGATTTAATTTTGATTTTTAAGATGTAGAATAATCTGATTAATTTGTTTTTTGTACCCCATTGGCTGCAATTTTTCAAAATGAAGTGCATTAATATTATCGCGAATTATGTAGGCGGCTAGTAAGTATATTGCGTCACTTTAAAATATGACAGAATGGGCAATAGACAAAAAAGTTGAGAAACCCTGGACTTATGTTTGTTATCTTACTTTCTCATTCGTTATTATTATTGTTATTTTTTTATTATTGTGGAAAAGTATCTCGATTTTCATATAAAATTGCGGTGGCCATTAGCAAAACATGTTCCTACGTCCTTCATAACAGTTACAATATTATGATCAGAGCATCGAACCTGCCAAAAACTGGGCTCGGTTCGTTTTTTTGAAAAATGGGTTCGTGTACGGTTCTGGTTCAAGCATTAATAAAATTTGCGGTTTTGTTCCGGGTTCAGGTTCGGTTCGACCTAATGAAAATTGAATTAATGTTTTTAGAATAACAATCTTTATATAGAAATAATGCGTGCCGGAATTTATAATTAATGCAACGCAAGACAAGAACATGAACACATTTTTGACGAACAGTCAACACATACAGCGACGCAAACGCAGAAGGCATCGATCGTCGATGATCGGCTATAAGTGTTACGATTACGTTTCGAACTGAAATTGAACCTGAACCGGAATTGAACCCTGTACCAGAATTTTTATACCCGGTTCGGTTCCGACTCGTGTTCAATTGAAAAATATATCTGAGGTTCGGTTCTGGGTTTGGGTTCGCTCAGAAGTTACGGTTTGGTTCCGGTTTTGGTTCGGTTCAGGTTCGGGTTCGATGCCCTGATTATGATTATCTGTTTTTTTTTTCGGTTTTAATGTTATAATATTAAAATACATTTTCTGTTAATTAGTAATTTGTATGAATATTCATATATTATACAACAGGACGATTGAAAATTCTCGATTATACGAAACGTATTGCAACTCGTTGAGTATGTCAAGAATTTTCTATTGTCGAGTTGTATACAGGTAGACTATATCATGAATAAAAAATAAATTAAAAAGTAAATAGTAAAATTAACGTAGACCTGTGGTCTATTTGATTTTGACAGAAACGTCAAACTATATGCTACATAACCTATCTTTTTAAACATAGTTATAGTATGTAATTTTACATTGAAATTCTCGTATTTCAAATTAAATGTTTGTATTTCAAAGAAACTAGCAATAGTGCAGTTCCAGATTTGTGATCCAAATAATTATTTGTTTACCTGTCAAAATTTTACTGCCATAATTCCTTGCTGTCAAATAATAGATGCGTTCAATTATTTGGTTCGGTGCACTTGGAGCAGTCAGTGTGATTTTAAATGTCTACTTAAAGCATACAACGCACGATTTTCCTCCTCAAAGTCTAACTACAGATTCATTTATACTCGTATACTCGATACTGTGATCGAATGAAAAAGATCATGTCCGTAAATATAATTAAAAATGACTGCCAGTTCTGAGTATATAGAACAAAATAACCAAACGCACTTATAAGTGAATATACGAAGGTAGGTATATTCGAATATACCAAGGTTCGTATATTCGTTCACCATGGTTACTCAATAATAACCGCTGTAATACATGCTAACTAAGGAAAATCACACATTCTTATTGGTTTATAACTTAATGAATGATATAGTCACAATAATTGGAACAAAAATTGCTAAAATTGATAACTATATTGTAATTTAGTCTTTTAAATTTTGAGTGGATGGATCGATTCTCCATTTTAAAGTACACTAGCTACTGAGCAATCGAGTAACGCGGTAATATTTATAATGCCAATTTCATCATGTAGGAAAGTTTTGCTTGTGAATGAACAGTTGTTTCTCTTCATTTCAATAATCACTCTGTCCTCATCTTTATCCTATATCTGTTGTATCACGATCCACGATGTATTTAATTGGATCTACACATCTGCCGTACCAGATGTTCTACTATTGAATTCTTCTACCCTTGCAATAAGATACAATCGTTGCTAATTGCCTGGAAAGGTTTAAGAACGGAATGAAGTTAGAAAAGTAAATTTGCAAAAGCTTTTCGTTTTTTCATCGACAAAAAGCAAAAGTTTCTAGACTATTAAAGCTGTTTTATTACTATTTTTGTTTTATCTACTAATACTGGAATGTCTTTTCTCAGACAACTTCATAAAAGTCTCAGAAGCAAAAAAATTGACTTTTATAAATTTCTTTTCTTGTTTTTCACCTCAAACGTACGTAGACAATGTCGAACTTTGTAAGTAACGCCGATCTTGCAGTGTCAGTAAAAGCAATAGGAAATACTTGTCTATTTTCAACATATTGTAAAGTTTTATTCTAAGTTTTATTTTCGGAGAGTAAGTAAATGTATCATCACGTTTCGAACACTGACACACATTTCGATTGCTGATTTATTGTAGTAATGTGTTCCAATTTTATAAAAAAAACTGTATGTAAAAAATATATTCAGCGAAATAAAAAGTTAATAATTTTGAAATTAGAGGTGATGTCCAATTTTTTTACCTTCCATCACCTTTAGGTAAGGAAGCAATTGTCTTTGGTCAAAAAATTCAATGATGACTTTTTAGTGTATAAGAATGTTTTGGGGTCCATATAATACGATTTTACCATTTTTACGATGATGACTGTATGTATATATGTATGTATGTATGTATATGTGTGTGTGTACGTGAGTGTGTATGTATGTGACGAAAGTTTCGGATCGCATAACTTTAATACCACGATTTCAAAAATTATATTTTTTTCGTACTCCTCAAGTTTACATCCAGAAGAACAACTGATTCAAGCGGAAGTACCCTCATTTGAAGATTTTAACAGTTTTTCTTGAAAAAACGCAGTTAAATAACATTTATTGAAATTTAACGTTATTAAAACTTAAAGAATATATTATTCTCTATACGATTTGATTGCATTTTATACTTCATATTTAATACATATAGAGTTAAAGAATTATAAAGATTTAAATTTCATAAATCAGCCAGCTGTGCTAACCATGGAAACTGCTAGTATATTCAGATAATTCAAATTGACATATATCAATATCAATGAAAAGTAAATGAATGTGGCAGAGATGAGGATGTTGGGGAAAACACAGAAAGATACGGTAAGGAATGTAAGAATAAGGGAAATAACTCTCGTGTTATAAGTTTCTAGAAATATTGGTTTGAACATGTCATGAGGAGAGATGAAGAATATATTGGAAGAAGAATGCATAGCTTAGTAATAGAAGGTTGAAGAAACAGAGGACGACCAAAGATAAGATGGAGGGACTGTATTGCGGAAAACTTGAGAGAAAAAGAACTGAATGAGAACGACACGCAAAACAGAAAGAGTAGAAGTAGAAAATAAAAAATAGCGACCCCTAACGAATGGGGAAAACTAAAGAAGAAGATGTCAGTGTCAAGTGTAATTTGCATAGTTTGTTTATGAATTAATTTTACTGGAAATTTAGAATCTTTTGCAAGAGAATTGATGTATGGGATTTATACATAATACACAGGATTGACGGAAGATATTGTGCTGGCCACATCAGATTTTTTTTATTATACTGTAAATATTTTCATAAATAAAAAGTAAATTAGTGTCAATACTAAATTTAATACCATGCTAAAATTTAGAAATTATATTTACTTGTAAGTAATCACAAAACAAAATTTAACGAAAACAAAGACTAGCTTATATTTTTCTGAAATATCTTCTTAATTTGTAAATTGCAGCGCTGTATTCGTCTTCATAATAAATTCATTAAATCTTCGTTGAAAATTGAAAACGACTGCTGTAATATATTGTTTATATTTTTATATCTCTGCCAGGTAGACATTCTTTGTAAATAAAACAAAGGAAATGGTATAGGCTTGATAATTTGTTGTAAACACAAGATTGGTTGTATTTATTTTAACCCCCATTATGGAAATTGGAGGCAAACAGAAAACAGACAAAGCCGTATCAGTTTACCGGTTCACGGGGAGATGTGGATGGATTCTTCTTCGCCCTTGTTTTTTCAGCCTGCGAGAGAAATTACAAACGGCTCATGTCATTTTTTTCTCTCTGCTCAGCCTTTGTGTAGATTCTGGATAATGGACATTGACGAGAATGAGTATGTTACTAAATTATAATGGTTAATCATAGAATGGATTTAACAGAGATAACCTTTGTATCCATCCAACAAAACAAAAATTGCTCAGGTATTTAAAGTTTAAATTTCCAAATTCAACAAGTATGTATTGGTTTAATATAAATTTTTACCTGTCGCTAAGAGAGGAATTGAATTCATGCTAAAAATCGCAAATCCAGATTTTAATGTTTAAGCACGTTTTAAGGTCCCTACAATACGATTTTAATATTTTTACGATGATGTATGTGTGTGTGTGTGTGTGTGTGTGTGTGTGTGTGTGTGTGTGTGTGTGTGTGTATGTGTGTGTGCATGTTTGTGGAGCGGCTGAAAGGAGGATTTCTCAAAAGCTATAATACTTAATATGTGTTGAAAATTTTTGTTCTTGCTAGTATTAAAGAAGAGTAAATTCTCAATCTGATACATATAAATATTTTATTATATCTTTTATAGATTTAGAGATAAAGAAATATAAGGTATATAATAATCTGTTGTAATAAATCTCACAGCCCAAATAATGTCAGGGAAACCAATTGAAAAATTAAAATATTTGTAACTGAATTTTTTTCTGGGAAGTACATACACTATATTATTTCTTATTGTATTAATAGTTAAATATTTAAAATTATAGGCATATTACATATACCCTTCAAAAATACTGTCAATCCCGACAATGAATTGGAAACATTTCGAAAAATTAGAAGAGGACAAAATTTCTTCATAGAATGAATTTAAAATTAAAAAATCTAAATATAAAGATAGCTGTACGTAGAATTTTTGTTGTAGAATGTAGGTATACAAGAAAAGTTAAATACAATAGGGTGCCAGCAGTTATGTGACTTTGTTGACCTTGACAAACAGATATGGGACCCCGTGTCAGAATGATAGCTAGTAATTATGTCCATAGATGTCAAATATAATTTTTCATTCTACATTTAGTGAGTTTCTAAATCCATGTGGTATATTTTTCGAGACAAGTACATTCCACACTCCTGATGACAAATTAACTACGCGTGAATTTAGAAAAATCTTGAAATAATCAATGAAAAATTCTTACATTTGACTTATATGTACATAATTATTAATTGTTATTCTGGCACGGACGCCCATATGTGCTTGTCAAGGCCAACAATGTCACATGACTGCTCGCGCCCTAGACTTATATAACCATAATCATGTATTGTGAATACTGTTTACCAATCTACTATTACTAATTATAATTATAATGAATGAGGCTTTATAGCTTTCTCACCATTGGACAAGATACCGTAGATTCAGTTGTGTTTTGAAAAAAATATAAATCAATTTCATTTCAAATTCTTGGAAAAGTCTCTATTAACGAAATTATTTGGAATCTCTGCTTTGTCTAATATTTATAACACAACGCCCTTTTTCATGCTAGACGGGTTACATTAACCAGGAAGCCAAGCATTTACATTAATTATGTCTACATCAGTGCATTCAGAATTCCAGCGACGAGCGACGTGGCTCTGAGCGCCCGTCACAACAAAATCAGAACGATTCAACGATCCTACTTTGATATGCACTAGGAGCACTCGCAAAATTCGCCCCATTAGGGAAATATAGCCTACCACTACCACTCGACCCTAAATTATTTACTGTCTGTACGTGACAAGTTGCTGTCTAGTGTAATTTCAGCAAGAATTGTCCGAAATACTCACTTCTAGGAATCAGAGGATAATTTCGAAAAATTGATTTTTCTTTTGTTATTACGTTGTTTGTTGTTTTGATGTTGCTGTCACCGTTCAGGAAGACAGATATTAATACACCTTTTCAATTTAAAAAAATCTGATGTGGCCAGCACATAACCTCTCGCCGTATATTTTACCTGGCTGTATGCATAAAGCAAAGAATATTTTTATAAATACAAATAATATATTCATATAAATCTATGACGTATAAACTTCTTTATTATTCAATAATAGCATGTCTCAACATGAAGATATTTTACCATAAATTATGTTACAATAAATTACAAAGTAGAGTTTACCATATATAAATATTAGGCTGGTAACTGCAATTTTCAATTCGAACAACGTTGTTTACTTTCTCTTCATATTCTTCTAGTAAAAACATTAATTTTGGGCGGTCTAAAATGTATATATGGATTGTGCATCTATTCTTACATATCTTCTTTTACATTTTATTTTTTCATACATGTTATATCTAAATAACACTAATTCCCTTTAATAAAGTGACGGATAGATTGCACTCCGATTATTCTTATATCGATGTGTAATTTTGTCAATATTTACAACTTACTTGAGAAGAATTTGATAGCTTTTTCGCAATTCAAAGTTACTCTAGTCTATAGTACTGGTGTACATTGTCCCATAATGTTTGAAACAAATTTAAGTCCTTCAACCTAGACTTGTCATCTCCATAATAGTCACAGATCAAGAACTAAGGGATTCTCCAAGTACATTTTTCTTTCATTACTCATTATTTCTGACACTGACATTTATCTGTCAGTTACAAATAATTTAAATTATCAACTATTTTTCATGGCATTCTTTCGGCTGTCAAATTTATTACAACAGATTATTTTATATATTATACTTCTTTTATCTCTAAATCTATGGAATATATAATAAAATATTTAAATGTATCAGATAGAGTATTTAATTTTCTTTAATATTACCACGAAAAATTTTCAAAAAATAATATTTAGAAGATTTTTTTTCAAGAATCTTCTACTTCCGGTTGTCCAATTATTACCAAAACCTTTTCAGATCTTCCCATGAATGTCCGATTGGGAAATACGTTGTTAAACAAATTTTAAGTCTTATAGTTTTTGAGTAACCGTCCTTCCAACATCCCACACACACACACACACACACACACACACACACACACACACACACACACACACACACATCCACACACACACACACAGACATCATCGTAAAAATGTTAAAATCGGATTGTAGGGACCTTAAAACGTGCTTATTCAATAAAATCTGGATATGCGATTTTTAGCATGAATGCAATACCTCTCTTAGCGAGAGGTAAAAATCTGATGTGACCAACACAGTACCTCCCGCCATTTACCTATGTATATAAATAAAATAAATATTTCATCACGGCATATTACCCATTGCTGGGTGTGCCAATCTGCTTCATATACAGATATCGGTAATGATGGAATATTTGTACCGTGCGGGCGCTTACCAGGCGTCACCTCACGGACACTTATTGCGGGCGTGGAGAGTGCGCTACAGGGGTCAATTTTGTGCCATTAAAATTTTGATGTAATTTTTGGGGACCCGGGTTCGATCCCGATCGATGCCACCTATGTATATAATTTTTATATTACTTTATAAATTTATCCATACAATATATAGAAAAAGTATTACTCCGGATGCTACTTTTATGACGTTTGAAGAAAAATATATTTATTTATTTATAATTTTTTTTTTATTTCGTTCACAGAAATGTAATACGTAATATTGATTCTTTTTTAAGTACTCGTAGTTAAATTTATATAATATACGAGAATTCATACATTTATTTTTAATTTCATTTGAACACAGATAATAAAACCCACGGTAATTTAATAATTTCTGCAAATAAGTGTTAAGAGAAAATGAATTTAAAGTAGGAATGAATAAAAGAACTTTTTAATAATATAAGTTTGAGGTTTGAGCTTGCGATAAAATATAAAATTAGTTTCCAGATGAAATATTCGGTAAAAAGAAAAAATGTGGCTGCGGCGCAACTAGTTGGAAACTGCTGATGTGGACAGTGTCTGAGCTTGAGCAGTTTGTAAAATGATGCGTCGCCTATCTTAATATCCAACAGAGGCAGAGAGTGTTCTTTAAAAGTCTTGTAATATACGAGACTAGCCATTACTACGTGCAGCGCGCCTACAATGCCTAATGTATCACTATTGTTATTCTTAACAGGGTATTCATTATCATAATAGCACGGCTTAAGCCTTTGTTAAGAGCAGTAGCGCCCTTACTACGCGCAGAATTACATCACGCATGGAAGCCTCTTAGACTCTGATGTGCATACCAAGATATATACACTTCGACTAATTACACTCTAAATATTATTATACAGGACATTTCAGGATCAAAGAACAATCCTATTAATTTAATAATCCACCTAAGAATAATTACATACAGCGTGGAATGCGAAATTGGAAACACTTTTTTTCTCGGAAGTTATTATAGATACCGAAAAAAGAATTAATAGTATATTAAAGAACGAATGTCATAATTGTCATTTTATTTTGTGAGAAGGAACCTTCGAACAAAATAATCGACAATTATGACATGAGTTCTTTATACTATTTTTTCTATTTTGCGCTTTTTATGATCTTTTTAAATAAAAAATAGTAAATTCAAAATTTAGGGAATTTTGTGTTAGTTGGTAATAATGTGACATTTGAAAATTCAATTGTTTGAATTTAAAATTGTCTCGTGTTGTTTACAATCAAATTCATATCAAAATAAATATAATACAGACGATTTTTTGTGTACTCCACGTAAAATACGTGAAATTACGGAAAATACATTTTATAATTCCAAAAACAGACAATGAAAAAGTCAGGTTTCATAATCATAACTAAATATAAAAATTTTACAAGTTACTTACATTTTATTGTATAAAATTAACTGAAAAGGATGTGGAAAGTGTAAAACAATATAATTATACACATCTTATATTTAAAACACTATTTTCTTATAAATAAACACTTAATTCTTGTTGACATTTCTCCTCCACCGCCATTTTGCTTCTGTCTGAACTACTCTGTGTAACTTTGACATCAGCGCCAAAAAGCTTGAACTAATTTACCGACAGAGTTCATAAATAAATAAAAATAAATTACATATTTTAAATATCAACAATTAATACTGTTTTGAACTATTTATGCCCTAAATATATATAAACAAAAATAAAAATCTTAACAATCGTTAGTACCGTTTATTCAGTGAGGTTTGAAATTTGATATTTTTTGACCTTTCATCTATGCTACCAACTTTATAAAAATAAATTGTACTAGGCTGTTAAAACACTCAAACGAACTCCTTTGGGTGCTGTTATAGCTTTGTTACAGATGCAAAATAGAAAAATAAAGTTTTTAGTACTTTTAATAAGCTAACTAAATCTGTATTAATTTGGAAAAAAAAGTTTAATGTTCGTAGATATTGCCATATTTGTACTCTCTTCGACAAGTATAGTCCATACAATTAATGACAAATAAACATCAGAATGAAAAATTATGACATATGACAATTGTTACATCTATGTAAATAACTACTAGCCGTCATTTTGACACGGATGCTCATCTGCTTGCCAAGGCCAACAAAGTCACATGACTGCTCGCGCCCTATAAGCAACGAATTTAACATTTCTTGTACACAAGTAATTGGGGTCTCGTGGCCGTGTGCCTGACTGTCTGGTCGCGAATCTGGGGACCCGGGTTCGATCCCGACCGACGCCAAAAATTACTTCAAATTTTAATGGCACAAAATTGACATCTGTGGTGCACTCTCCACGCCAGCATTGAATGCCCGTTAGGTAACGCCAGATAAGCTCCCGCACGGTACAAATATTTCATCATTACCGATATCTATGTACACAAGCAGATTGGCACACCCAGCAATGGGTAATATGCCGTGATGATATATTTATTTATTTTATTTAAGTAATTGAAATTATATTTCTTCCTTCGTTCTTTGAGAAATTTTGTCGTACTAATATGTGCAAATATCTTCAAATTCACTGATGGTATTAGCGTATTTCTTAAGGATATATGTAATATTAACATACCTATAATTTAAATACATATTTAATTAATAATACAATAATAATTAAATGTACTCGTACTTCCCCGAAAATACTGATTTTTGACACTGACTTTGCATTTATCTGACAATTACAAACATTTAAATATCTCGACTGTTTTCTGGGCAACGAGATATATTACATACAACAGATTATTATATATTCTTATATACTATATGTTCAAACCTATATGAGATATAATAAAAAAATTAAATGTGTCAGATTGAGAATTTAATGTTCTTTAGTATAACCAAGAAAAATTTTCAAAAAATAATATTTAGAAGATTTTTTTTCAAGAATCTTCTACTTCCAGTTGTCCAATTGTTACCAAAACTTGTTCAGATCTTCCCATGAATGTCCGATTGGGAAATACGTAGTTAAACAAATAAAGTCTTATAGTTTTTGAGTAATCGTCCTTCCAACGTCCCACACACACAGACATCATCGTAAAAAATCCGTTCCATACATAATTTTTCTTGCAAAGGATTCTAAATTTCCAGTAAAATTATTTCATAAAAAACTATTCAAATTGCACTTGACACTGACATCTTCTTCTTCTTTAGCTTTTCCCATTCGTTAGGGGCCGCTATTTTTGCGTGTCGTTATCATTCAGTTCCTTTTCTCTCAAGTCTTCCGCAATACAGTCCTTCCATCTTATCTTTGGTCTGCCTCTGTTTCTTCAACATCCTATTACTAAACTATTCATTCTTGTTCCAATATAATTCTTCATTTCTCCTCATGACATGTTCAAACCAATGTAATCATCTTTCTTGTATCTTTCTAGAAACTTATAATACTAGAGTTATTTTCTTACCGTATCTTTCCGTGTTTTCCGCAACATCTACTTCAACATCCTCATCTCTGCCACATTGATTTACTTTTTATTGATACTGACATCTGTCAATTTGAATTATATGAATATATTAATAGTTTCCATGTTTAGCATAGCTGGCTGAATTATAAAATTTAATTTCTTTAAAATTCTTTAACTCTGTATCTATTGAATATGAAGTACAAAATGTAATCAAATCGTATAGAGAATAATATATTCTTTAAGTTATAATAACGTTAAATGTCATTAAATCAAATTTAACTGTTAAATCTTCAAATGAGGGTACTTCCGGTTCACCAATTATAACCAAAATCTAATCACTTGTTCTTCTGGATGTAAACTTGAGGAATACGAAAAAATTCATCATTGAATTTTTTGACCAAAGACAATACCTTCCTTATCTAAAGGTGACGGATGGTAAAATGTTAAAATCGGATTGTAGGGACCTTAAAACGTGCTTATTCATTAAAATCTGGATTATGCGATTTTAGCATGAATCCAATACCTCTATTAGCGAGAGGCAAAAAAATTGAGATTTCGAATAAAAGTTATTAAGAAATATTGTTGCTCCCAACGAGTTCCATCACTAGTTAAATTTAATTGACTTATTTCTGTTACACCCTGTATATGAACATATTTTATGCTTTATTGAAGTTACATTTCTATATAACTTGTCTGGAGAATTTATACCTCAACTCAATCTTATTTTTGTCGATAATTGCGAGTAGGTAGAAAATATAACCTTTCAATTTCACTGTATCAGAGTAATATGAAGTATATCTTACAAAGCTTTAAAAGGGATATATAAATGAACTCTTAAGTTAAACCGATTTAGATTTCTCGGAAAAGTTGGAAATGCATTTACCTGTAAATAAGAGACTGAAGATATTTCTAAGAAATGTAATGAATCTAAATATAAATTTATGATTTGTAGCGTTGAATGGTGACAAATTTACAGCCTGAAATTAATTTACAGCTTAATTAAGATGTTCGAAGACAGCGACATATTTTCTCCAAGAACTTTGGATTACGTAATATGTAAGCATGAAACGAATTTTGATGTTTTCAACATTGTTACATGTACATGTTCAGCTATATAGAATGTAAGGCTGGTATAAATTTTAAACATAAATATAAAATCTTGATACAGGAAGAAAATTGGGTTTTGTTTTAGAAATGTTTACAAGAATAATTAACATAATTCATGACAAATTAGTAATGAATAAAAATATCATTTTTACCTCCCGCTACCCTTGGTGAGGGAGGTATAGGGATCGAGATTTAGGTAAATGACCACGTTTTAAGGTCCTTACAATCCAATTTTAACATTTTCACGATGATGTCTGTGTGTATGTGTGTGTGTGGATCCTCTTTACGCTCTAACTCAAATACTATCGTTCAGAAACTTTTGAAACCTTGTATTTCTAACCTAACTCTTATATGGAAAGATGCCATTAGATATTGGAGTAAATCAGATAACCGGAAATGGCACTTTACTGGAAGCTCAAAATAGTTTTTCTTCGAAAAATACCTTTAAATATTATTTTTTCGAGATTTATGTTATTTAAAAATTCATGATTATTAAATTTTCTACAGGTTTGCGTTAATACTTTTTCTATTTCTAGTTACTATTTTCTTTTTAAAACGTTAATATTATTATTTGAGATGATTAGTTTTGTTGACAGTGACATATATATGTCAGTTACAAACATTTGAGATTTGAATTGTGTAACCATGTGTATGAGTTGTGGTTAAAGCGCATAGGCTTCGAGATTAAAATTATAGATAGTTTTATAAATTTATTCATAAAATATGTAAAAAAAATATTAATGCAAACCTGTAGAAAATTTAATAATCTTTAATTTTTCTATTTGAGTATTTGAGTTAGAGCGTAAAGAGGATCCACACTAGTGATGCCGTGGGATCTCGCGTGTTCGAGATCTCATCTCGAAAATCGAGAAATTTCGAGACGAGACTATCATAAGTCTCGTCTCGAAAAATCGAGACGAGACGAGAGGAATGCCCTCGAGATTTGCTCGAGACGAGAGTAGGTATTCGAGATCTCGATAGCACGTATTTTTTTTAATATGTATATAATTAAAGATATACAATAAGAAAAATAATTATCAGTACAAATATTTTCATTGCCTGTTAATTATTTATTTATTCATTTTAAATTTATAGGGTTTTAGTATAAAGAATAGGAACAAGAATGTTCCCTGTGATGTACTCTTCACGCTAGTATTAAATGCCCTTGCTGCGAGTAATATTTGTTCAGTATTTTTTTACTTACCTGTTAAATGCCAGACTTAGTAAAAATAAAGTTTTAATCAGTATTATCTACTTACTCCTTTGTTACGTCCAAGTTGATGCTAATTTATTTTCCTGATAGATGTAACTATAGAAAATTTATAACATGTAAGGGTAATATTTTATGAATTTTTTTTATATGTATTCATATACAAATAATAAATAATTAGAGCGTCACTGCTTGCTACCTTCAACCATACAAACACGCTCTGATATGCCAACTTATGGAACATCCATACAGCTAATTATAAATTCGAGAAATTCGAGACTCTCGAGTCGAGATCGAGAATAGAGGATGAAAAATATGACGAGACGAGACGAAAACAAATCTCGTCTCGAATTTTCGAGACGAGACGAGAGTGAACTGTTTCTCGCCGTTTCTCGTCTCGCGGCATCACTAATCCACACACAGACACATACACACATATACACAGACATCATCGTGAAAATGTTAAAATTGGATTGTAGGGACCTTAAAACGTGGTCATTTACCAAAATCTCAATATGCGATTTTTAGCACAATGCATTTTTCGAAGAAAAACTATTTTGCGCTTAGTGCCATTTCCGGTTATCTGATTTAAATCAAAAACTAATAGTTTTATTACATATTATAATAAGGTGTGACACACACAAACGCACGCACAGACGCGCGCGTACTCACACACACACACACATACACAGACACACACACACAAAGACATCATCGTGAAAATGTTAAAATTGGATTGTAGGGACCTTAAAACGTCATTTACCAAAATCTCGGTATGCGATTTTTAGCACGATCCCTATAACTTCCTTACCAAGTGTAGCGGGAAGTATAAACTCTCGGTATACTTTTTTGTGGTAGGTTTGGTTGCAATTCTCTAATTGTGTTAGAATGAAAACATATTTGAGAAGTATCGTGTTGTACGAAGATTACAGTATAAATTGGATTTCAAGCGTTGAGTTTTCGTTCAGAATATAAATATCATAAATCGTTTTGTAGTGTGTTCCTGCTATATCATACCTCGTTGTTGATGACAAAGTTACTTGCTTTTTTGCTTCTCAACATTCTTTCTTTCTTGCTTTTATTCGCTGATACTAATTTAAAACTCAGCAGTCCACGAAACATATTTTAGGTACACCACTAAAAGCAATTTTGATTTACACCGACAGTAACAAAAATAGACTTTAGCAGGCATAACTTTACGATCGACACCGCAAGTGAATTATGCTCCATGCTGTCTGGCTCCGTTCGGCCTTGTGTATTTTTAGTCCAGCTGCCCAAGACCTCTCTCGATGTAAATATTGACTACAGCCAAACACCAGGTCTTGCTTTGCTGGTGACAGAGGATCCTGCTTTTGCTGTGGAATGGAAGCTCTATCAGCTGTATTTGAACTGAATCGTTTGACAAGATGTTAAGATGTGATGGAGAGAGGTATTTAATTTGTCAAAGAGCTAAATGCTTCAAATATGTAAACTGGTTGAAATTGAAAATTATTTTTGGGACATATGTGCCCTATAAGATTTACTATCGGAGTACTGAATACTTACACAGTAAATGAGCATAAATTATGTTCCGTCCATTTATACAGGTGTTTCAGAAACAAAGGTCACGGATTTAAGCGTGGATAATACATCTCAAAACAATAAAAAAGGTTCATATAAACTGTGACGATGACGATACGTACAGTCCATACGATGTAACTTGGCGAGTTGGGGCAATTCACATTATCACTGCGGTAATGGGGAAGTTATAAAATCCATAGGCGTACCGAAGAAGAATGAAGTTCAATAAAATTACGAATATTACAAAAAAAGAAATTATACAAAAAAAAATATTACAAATATTTGAATGAATTATTTATTATATAAATAATATTATAATTAATTATTTTTTAAATTAATTAAGTTAAGAAAATAAAATTTCTATTGCTATTGAAAAAAAAATGCACCAACGCTTAGGTATGAATAAGTTGAAAAGTACCTGACACCCCGAGTTTGAGTGTATTACGGTGAAATTTGCTTTGTGTAAGACAATAAAACATTGTAAAATCACTATTTCACTTCTGAAGCTGTGCGGCATCGAAGTAAAAGTAAATATTTGACAAAACGCAACTTAGGAATAGTGAACTGAATTACATTCTTTTGGCTCGCCAAGTTACATCGTATGGACTGTACCTCGTCTCAGTAATGTTGTGTAGAAACAATCGGAGTTAACCTTAAACGATGTAATATCGTAAATGAATCGCAGCCTGCTGGAATTATAAATAGATATTTACAAATAAATGTATTTGTCTTACTTGTATATGTAAAACCATGATACCAAGCGTGTACATTGTTGTATATTATTGTTATACTGTTTATTGGTTGTAGATAGGATTTATTACACATTTATTTGATCTCTAGAACTGTCAGTTGTTTCTAGGTTTTGATTCAGTGCCGTGAATTGAGTGGCATGTGTCAATGGCATGCTCAATTCTTATTATTGTAAAATGTTATTTTGTAATGTCTGTTACAATGTTTTTATTGTATTTTACGACAAACTGTGACTGCCTGAAATTATTACAATTTCTATTAAATTAGTTTTTGTTAAAGGAGCATTCGCAGCGCCATCAGTCATATGTTACAGTTTAAAGTTTCTCCCCTCTTAAAAGTACGCGAGATTTTTCCTGATGTATCAAATCTCGGGTATAAAAGACCGCACATCGTCCAGAGAAAGGAGTTCTTCAGTTCGTCCGACTGAACCTAATAACTGGGTTCCGGGCTAGAGCTGCAGCTCAAAACGACTTGGTCGAGCTCTGAGAAGAACACATGAGTCGTGGAGTTGTACCGCTGAAATCCTAAGTCGAGTTTGGGTGATTAAAATTAACCACTCGCCGAGATAAACCGCCGTCCGTATCTCCGATACCTCATGTAGAGGAGACCGTTTGAACTTTATCTTTTATTAGACAGTTTCATTTTTACTTACCGCCGTCAGAGATTGTGCTATTGCCGTATCGCGAGAGCACAGTCCCCTAGTAGATTAAATACAGTCCGTCACAGTTTTCACAAAGGGTTTCATTCTTTATTTATTTATTTATATTACATTTTTAATTTTACATACGTTGGGAATAATAAATTAGTTGGTTAAGATAACTACGTGCTTTTCTGAGACAAACCCTAACCCACCTTCGCAGATAGCTATCCAGCAATCCTCCCTCTCTTTCAGCATCCGCCGCAGAAGGCGCCTGAACAAACCGAACCTTGCTGACAGAGAGGAATACGACAAGATGGCCCCACCACAACCAACCGGGCTACACAGTATGAAAATGTTGAAAATTACCTCAAAAATAGCAATAGTCATGGAATTGAGACAAAATAAATAACAAATGTCTAACGGTTGATTTGTCACGTTAGGGTAATTTATTTTTATTAGATACTAATTCTAATTTCTGTATCAATTAACAATTATCTGTTAATTTAAATTGATATTTGTACACTTAAACAGATTTTACAAATAATAATGTAATTAAATTAACCTAGCTTGACAGATAAATCGTTAACATTTGTTAATTTTTTGTTTCAATTTCATGGCTATAGCTATTTTTGCGGTGTTTTTCGACATTTTCATACATAAGTTTTGACGTCACAAGGCACACAAATTTTGTTTATTGATTGAGATGCAGAATTTTATGCCCTACAACTTTTATTTGAAGATTTTGTACCTAAAATAATTAGGGAAGCAGGAAATTACGAAAATCTGATTTTACATGTTAAAGTCCTATGCTCCGGGGTCGCGGTCATCACCCTGTATACAGAATCTTCTTGAAGTTGTCTCTTCCTGTTTTCTAGAATATGTAGGTTGACAACTTGTATCATTAAAACAACATAAAATTGTGAAAGAAAGGTGTGGAATTTATATATTATTGTCTATATACAAGAAAGGAACAAACGTTACTAACATGTAATGAACGTGGTATATTTAAATGAATTGTTCAAATGTTTGTATACATAATAGATAATTGGATGTAGCAAGGTATGTAAAATAGACAATTAATTTAGTTAAATGTATTTCTTAGAATATGGTAATTTAACTTGATTCACAAGCTTTTATATATGCCTATTCAAATGCTTGTTGTTCTGAAATGTTAACATTTCAGGAAGTTACAACAATTAGAATATACGAGACATGTTGAATAAAGAGAATATGTTTTACAATGCATATTTGTCTCAACAATGTAAAATAACTCTTTCTAATTACGCTTCCTCTGAACAATGCAATATTAAAATTTTACTTTATACTTTACACTAATTTATTAATCAGGTACAAAAAAATAGACTATCTTATTTTATTTTTGTTAATCACTTCGTATTTCTAGTAGTACATGAAACTTTTTGTGTTTTAAGCACCAATCAAATTGCAAAGACCTCATACGTCATCCTAATTATTAATGGACTTCAATCACTTGTAGTTTACAAACTAATTAATATTTAAACAATTTTTTGTTTCACTAATACTCATTAATTTATGTATATTTTTGCATAAGATAGTTAAAATTTGACTATGGTATAGTACCCCATTACCATACCCAATAATAATTTTAATTCTTTATAACTAATGCAAGTAGGCAACATTTTTGACTATTTTTAATTTTGAAGTAAGTACTCTTCTCATAAATAAAGGGTTTTCCAATAAGAGGTGTTATTTTGATATTCAAAGAAAAATGCCATTTTTTAATATAAATGATCGGATGTTTATTTCTTTATAAAGAGGAAGGTATGCCGTTAATAGTGGAAAATAAAATCAGGCAAATGACTACCACGACCACGCTGACAGGACAATATCCTTTTCATGAAATTTTCCATAACCAAATCGCAAAGTGGCTGTCCTATGTCCTCGATAGCCTCACGAATTCCATCTTTGAGGTCTTGAGTCGACGCTGGGCAGTTGGCGTAGACCTTCTCTTTCACGTGGCCCCAAAGAAAGAAGTCGCAAGGTGTTAAATCACAAGATCTCGGTGGCCAATTGTGATCACCTCTTCGAGAGATAACACGGTCCGGAAACTTTTCCCGTAAAAGATCAATGGTTTCGTTGCTTGTGTGGCACGTAGCGGCGTCTTGTTGAAAGTAAACGTTGTCCAGATCAATACCATCCAATTCCGGCCATAAAAAATCGTTAATCATCTCTCGATAGCGCAATCCATTCACCGTAACTGTTGCTCCAGCCTCATTTTCGAAAAAGTAAGGTCCAATGACTCCGCCGGACCATAAACCGCACCAAACAGTCACACGTTGAGGATAGAGAGGCTTTTCAACAATAACTCTTGGGTTTTCTGAGCCCCAGATGCGACAATTTTGTTTGTTGACGAAGCCACCGAGGTAGAAATGGGCCTCATCACTCAAGATGATTTTTCGATGGAATTCCGGATCATTTTCATGCATTTCAAGGACCCAATCAGCAAAGACACGACGTTGTTGATGATCGGCCGGCTTGAGTCCTTGTGTTAACTGGACTATATAAGCCTTAAGACCCAAATCTTTATGCAAAATACGGTGTAATGACGTTTGTGGAATGCCTAATTCCAAAGAACGACGAGGAATGGACAAACCTGGGTTTTCTTCAACACTTTCGGCTACAGCAGCAATATTCTCGGCTGTTCTTGAGCGACGTGCACGGGTTTTATTCTTCACATCACTAACTTGTCCCAACAGCTCGAATTTTTCCACCAATTTCTGTATTGCGGTCCGACAAGGTGCTTCACGACGACCCAAAAATTGTCGAGTTTTACGAACCGTCTCTGCCAAATTTTCACCATTTTTATAGTGAATTTTGATAATTTCAATACTTTGTTGAAGCGTGTATCGTTCCATTTTTATTAATGGCGTAGTTTCTACTTGTCAAATGTCAAAAAATGACAGATTCAAAAGCGACATCTACCGAAATAGCGGGCTATTCAAAATAACACCTCTTATTGGAAAACCCTTTACATAAATATTGTATTACAACAAAAAATAAACAAAAGACAATCTACTTATTACCTGCCGTCACCTTTATAGGTAAGAAAGGTATTGTCTTTGGTCAAAAAATTTGATAGTGAGTTTCTAATGAATAAGCACGTTTTGGGGTCCTTAAATTACGAATGTCTGTCTGTCTGTATGTGTGTGTGTGTGTGTGTGTGTGTGTGTGTGTGTGTGTGTGTGTGTGTGTGTGTGTATGTGTGTGTATGTGTGTGTAAGTGTGTGTGACGATCTTTTCGGATCGCATAACTCCAATACCACGATTCCAAAAAATTATACTTTTTCGTATTCCTCAAGTTTGGATCCATTTGTAGACGGGATTAGATTTTGCTTATAATTGGTCCACCGGAAGTACCCTCATTTACAGTTAAATATCATTTACTGACTTATAATGTTTCCTAAGTTTTAAAGATTATATTATTCTCTGTGCGATTGGATTTCATTATATACTTCATATTCAATAAATACAGAGTTAAAGAATTAAAAATATAATAAATTTCACAAATCGGTCAGCTATACTAACCATGGAAAATGCAAATATATTCAGATAATTCAAATTGATAGATGTCAGTATCAATGAAATGAAAATGAATGTGTCAGAGATGTGGATGTTGATAGTAGTTGGAGAAGACACGGAAATGTATGATAAGGAATGAAGGAATAACGAAAATAACTCTAGTTGTTACAAGTTTGTAGAAATATACAAGAGTACATTGGTTTGAACTTGTCATGAGAAGAAATGAAGAATATATTGGACGAAGAATGAATAGCTTAGTAATAGGAGGTTGAAGAAACAGAGGGAGACCAAAGATAAGATGGAAGGACTGTATTGCGGAAGACTTGAGAGAAAACTAACTGAATGAGAACGACACGCAAAACAGAAATGAGCGGAAGAGGAAATTAAAAAAATAGCGGCCCCTATAACGAATGGGAAAAGCTAAAGAAGAAGATATCAGTGACAAGTGCAATTTGCATAGTTTGTTTATGAAATAATTTAATGGAAATTTAGAAACTTTTGCAAGAAAAATTATGTATGGAATTTATACATTATATACGGGATTGGCGGAAGGTATTGTGCTGGCCACAACAGATTTTTTTATTCTATTATCCAATTTCGATATACCGTCTATAAATTAATCCTATCCTGTTCTATGTTATTTTATAGAATCTTCATCTAAATTTCTTATTTCGGCCAGGTTCTTAATAATTCCTTGATTCCACATTTTCACTTCACATCATTATACTTCATTTCACCACACTACACCTCATTCATTATATTATCCCAATAAAATTTCCATTCGACGTAGTTTTAAATGAAAATAAAAACATCGAAACAAGAACTACCGTTTAAAATACAAAGTTAAACTGCAAACTGCATGATCTGTAATAGAAATAAATAAATGAATGGGAAAATACCCCGAGGCTTAAAAATATAGCAATTTTATTTGCAAATGGACAGAATACGCCAATTACAGTTCTATTTGCATGGTCTCATAAAGAGTTATTTTTACAGTTCAAAGCCAAGCATTCATTTGTTTACAAACATGAAATATTCAACATAGTGGACTACTTTGCCTCGACACAAAGAATACACGGTGTTGAAATCCTTTAATCCAATGTTTTAAGTAAATTAAATCTTATGGCAACGTACTTTACATAAACTTGCATTTAATAATCTCTAGATCATGCAATGCCAGACTTTGCATTCGCATCCATTTGCATTGTAATGACGACTTTGATTTTATACCTGAACGTGATTTATACCTTGTCGTTAAGTTTTTAACGATGTTCTTCTTTATGATTGTCATTCTGCACATTTTAATACTTGCCTCCTGTAAGGAGACATTTATACATGGTCGTTTTTCATTTCGTCAACTGACATAAGAGCTGCATTTATTTTATTTTTAAAGTGTTACGGGTATAACATTAAGTAGATACTTAAAAGTTTATGGGAATTTTGTGTGTGGAACTAGATCTAAATACGGGTTAAAAAGTTATTGTATAATTATTGACAAAGTTTAAAGGATTATTATACTTTCACTTTGGTTTACAGTGATTCGCAAAGACAAGTAGTTCAATTGAAATGAAAAGCTGAACTTGGCATTTAAATTTAAGTTAAGTAAAATTTCAGGCTTGATTTGGCTTGGATTTCATGAAATCAAAAAATGTTGGCTCGCGTTTGAAAACGCAAGCTTTTAAAATTTCTAGTTAGATTCATTTTTAATTAGTTTCAAGAGTTTTAAGCCTTTCTAGCTTTGTAAATGTTTATGTATTAATTTTTACCTTGGTAAAGGAGGTATAGGGATCGTGCTAAAAATCGCATATCGAGATTTTGGTAAATAACCACGTTTTAAGGCCCCTTGAATCGAATTTTAACATTTTTACGATGATTATATATATATATATATATATATATATATATATATATATATATATATTTATATATATAAATGTTAATAAGCAAAGTTAAACTAGACAAAGGGACTCATAAGATGATCATAGTTTTACTTTAACCATTTCAAAATGGCGACCATTTATTCTTAAAATATGTATTACTAAAATTCCATACAAAATAAAACATAGCAAGCTATGAAAACAATTTTATTATCTTATAACAAAAGAATATCCTAGAAAATGTAATGAAAGAGTTTTTATTATGTATAAGAAAATGTATAGAAAATAACGGCGGCCATATTGAGCATTTGTAGTTTTTCACATTTACTGTTTAGGTATCGTTGTGAACATGCTCAAAAATTAAAAAATCTGTTGTGGCCAGCACAATACCTCTCGCCACTTCCGTTTTCGGTTACATAAGTATAGGGCGCGAGCAGTCATGTGTTGGTCTTGACAAGCTGATATGGGAGTTCTGTCAAAATGACAATTAGTAATTATGTACATAGATGTCAAATGTCAGAATTTTGCGATTTTTAGCATGAATCCAATACCTCTCTTAGCGAGAGGTAAAATATAGTACCTCACGCCTATTTTTTTTAAATTTCTTCTTTATATATATAACAATTATCAATAAAGTGTTACCATCGATCAATTTCTGGTTAAAAGTCCAAAATCATTAGTACCTACTAACAAAAAATTCTTTCAACCAAAACGTGTTACTTTACCCGAAGAATGCACAGTCATACAACTAATGGAAAAGAGGTATTAAACTTTAAATTTAGATACTTCCAATGTTATTCTTCTTTAAGTAATTACTTTTTATTAAGAAGAAAATTCTTGAAATCTATTTTCTTTCCCGAAATACCCACAAATGAACAAGTGAAGACAAAAGCGGTAAAAATAAATTTGGAACATAATCCAAATTTATTTTAAACATTGAGCTGCACTATTTAAAAATAACGGATTTTAAAAACAGTAACCGTATTTTTATTACGTTAAAATATAGATCCAACTCGCAATTGTTTTCATAAACGTTTATGCGGTTAAAAATACATCGAACAAAAATATAGTCAGGAATGAAAACATCAGAAATACATTCCACAATGCATTTGACACTTAACCGATAAAAGACCAAGTGCTACTTTTTATTTTGTTACATAAAAACAACACTTGAAACTTAAAGATGCTGTCGCATCGCATCAAAATCAATTCTTAATATCAAAACTCTTAAAATAGACTGCTATGTATTGGGTCTCTGTATTCTAAATAAATGATCAGTGTTAAATGGTAAAGAACTTGAATAAAAATGTAAAACTTATCTATCTTTAAGAAAGAAGCTAACATTTAAAACTAAAAACAAATGTTAACACTTTATCTGTCAAGCTAGGTTAATGTATTATTATTTGTAATTTCTATTCAAGTGAACAAATATCAATTTAATAAATTAATAGATAATTGTTAACTGGAACAGAAATTAGAAATATTACCTAATAAAAGTATATTACTTTAACATGACAGATAAAGCGTTAGACATTTGTTATTTATTTTGTCTCAATTCCCTGCTTATTATTATTTTTGAGGCAATTTTCCATATTTTTATACATAATTTCTGCCGTTACAAGGCATACAAAAATAATTTTATTTATTGATTTAAATGCAGAATTTTGTGCGCTACCACATTTATCTGAAGCTTTCTTACCTAAAATAATTAGGGAAGTAGGAATTAGGAAAGTCTGATTTTTACTTGTTAAAGTCCTATGTTCGGCTTTATCGGTCACCACCTTGTATATGGATATGTTCTCGATGTTTCCTTTAAAATAACCAGCATTTTTTTTGGGCGAAGTAATGACTGTACCTAGAGAAAATATCTGTTATGGCATCACAATACCTCTCGCGTATTGTATTTAACATATCTTGTACACACACCTAAGCTTTATATTTACGTATTTTGTATAATTTTAAATTCATTCTATGAGCAAGTTTTCTCCATTTCCTCTAAATATTTGAGGTTTCTCCAATTCATTAACGGAATTGTCGGTATTTCTGAAGGGATTATATAATATACCTATAATTTTAAATATTTATTTAATAATGCAATAAGAAATATTAAATATCGTTCCCAGAAAAAGCCTTCAGTACTATCTCTGAATTTTTGACACTGACATTAGTTACATTTTTTACAGACATTTTAATTTCTTAAATAGTTACCATGGAGATGTTTGGGCTGTGAGCAGGCTGCGAGATTTAATACAACAGATTATTTTATAGATTATACCGGGTGGAACATCATACCTGTGTACATAGGCGATTCATATGAGAAAAACAGTTTTTTCGTGCGCATTGCTCCCCAAATCATTTTAGACAAAAATGCTTCAAATAAATGTTGTAGAGCATAAAATTCTGCATCTAAATCAATAAACAGAATTACTTTTACATGCTTTGTAACGACACAAATTAAATAAGAAAATATTGAAAATTACGTTGAAAATATCAAATAGCCATGCAAATGGAAACTGCAAAACAAATTAATATATTTGTTTCTTAAAATTACAAAAGTAGTATTATACTGTTTAAAGTTTTCATAATTTTCACGTAAAATACCAATTTAAAAAATATTTCTTTCGAATGTACGTCTGAAATTCCTTTAACCAAAGATCACCTCATATTCGCTAATACCAAGCGGGCGTTGTTAACTTAACTGATACTCCATCTGAAACGCTTGTACATAATAAAATTAAATCTGGGTGGTAAATAATTTTCTAATTTTTACATAGAATCCGTTAATTAGTTTATAATACTAGTTTTTCGATTAAATGTCATTATGGATATAAAAGTTATAATTTAAAATGTTGTGTTTATTTTGCCATTTCCTATTCATCACGTGTTAAAAAATTAATTGCAAATATTTTAGGCACCGCGTGGTCAATTGTTTTATAACTTGGAGAGCAGATTATACTTCAGTAGAGATGTACTTAATATTTTAATTAATTCTGATATAATGGTTTCACGATATAACTACCTCAAGTATATTTTAATATATTATTTCTTATTTCATGTTCATAATTTTTATAAATGTTTATTTTATTACAGGTAAGCTGAAAGTCCATTTCATGCCTATTTTAAATACGTAAGTAAAAAATCTATTTTAAAGAGTTTTATTTTAACCCGACATCGGCAGATTATGATGTAGGCATACTCGTATTAGTAAAGAAACTTGTTTAATTTTATTTCACATTTTAAAATATGAGAAAAAGATAATATCTGTTCCGAGAATGATTTGTTCATAAAATCGTAATTGCAAAATATTTCCCTCGTAGTAGAAATATATCTACACTTCAGCTTATTGCTTAGTGTTTCACAGTAATAAAATTAAAGAATTGCAATTTCTTCTGCTAAGTTAAGCTTGAATATTTTTCTCTACATTGAACAAATTCCTTGAGGGAATGTCGAATTTCTGCTGGAATCAAGTTAGCAAGGAAACTGCATTTGTTCGGGTGGATGACAAAACGCTATCAGTACGGGAAACACTATCATTTATCTCAATGTAAGTGACAGTTAAAGTTGCTCAGAACACTCTCCGGCGTTCCGCAAGACATTGTTTGCAAATTAAGCCCAGCTAGCTAGATCTGCAAAGTTGGAGGAGATTCTTGCTAGGATTATATCTCCAGATGAATTTTATTTTAATCTTGTTATTTTCATACGTGGTTATTTCCGGGATAATGATGCAATTCTGTTCTTGGGATTCTATTCACTGGAACTGGGTCACGTGACATTAATTATGCACTGGTATTAGCGGTATTTTTTTGTTTTATAGTTTGCATTGAAAAAACGAATAAGTGGAAAACTTTATTTTAATGCAATGCTATTTAGTTTTATCCTTTGTTCGAATACAATTGCACAAAAATGAACAAATCGCTATAGACGAAAGTTACGAGTAGTTTATTTTTTCTTTTCAAAAGAAAACTTATTATAATACCTACTCTAATTTTTATTCCATTTGCTTTTATTATATTTCTTATTCACGTGTGAACATTAGTATAGGATGTATTCGTGGATGTGACGATAACTTAAATTATAATTTTGTGAACATTTTGATTATTGATACTAATTGACGTGTTTAATAATTGTAAAAATGTGTATACGTACTCATTGTATGCGTAGAATCGATTAACAATACTGCCATATTCGTATTTTTACTCATTTTGTTTAATTTCTTAAAATTCTTCAATTTTCAATAAAAAGGTCAATTTTTCAAAAAATCTAATTTAAATGGATATAGATACTCTTTAATGCGCCAATTTCAAATTTTGAAACCGCATGTCGATATCTCTTTTCGTTCTCGAGATATTTGCCCTTAAAGTTTTGCCTAGATATACTCATTTTTGGGCTATATCCCAAAAATGGGTCGAAATACGAGCTCATGAACAACACCATTCGATTCCCCGGGTAAAATTACATAAATATACCAAATTTCATAATTTTTTAACAATAGATACAGTCTCTAGAGCAAAATAACTGAAAATGGCTAAAATCTGAAAAAATCGCAAGGGGTACCCCTTACGATTTTTGCAGATTTTTGCCATTTTCAGTTATTTTGCTCTAGAGACTGTATCTATTGTTAAAAAATTATGAAAATTGGGATACTTATGCAATTTTGCCCGTAGAATCGAATGGTTATACACTCAAGTCTGTATTCTGACCCATTTTTGGGGTATAACCCAAAAATGAGTATTTTTAAGTAAAAATTTGAGGGCAAATATCTCGAGAACGAAAAGAGATATCGACATGCGGTTTTAAAATTTAGAATCAGCGCATTAAAGAGTACCTATATCCATATAAATTAGATTTTTTTAAATTTTGAACTTTTTATTGAAAATTGAAGAATTATGATTTTTTACCTCTCGCTAAGAGAGGTATTGGATTCATGCTAAAAATCGCATATCCAGATTTTATTGAATAAGCACGTTTTAAGGTCCCTACAATCCGATTTTAACATTTTTACGATGATGTCTGTGTGTGTGTGTGGATGTGTGTGTGTGTGTGTGTGGGATGTTGGAAGGACGGTTACTCAAAAACTATAAGACTTAAAATTTGTTTAACAACGTATTTCCCAATCGGACATTCATGGGAAGATCTGAAAAGGTTTTGGTAATAATTGGACAACCGGAAGTAGAAGATTCTTGAAAAAAAATCTTCTAAATATTATTTTTTGAAATTTTTTCGTGGAATATTAAAGAAAATTAAATTCTCTATCTGATACATTTAAATATTTTATTATATATTCCATAGATTTAGAGATAAAAGAAGTATAATATATAAAATAATCTGTTGTAATAAATTTGACAGCCGAAAGAATGCCATGAAAAATAGTTGATAATTTAAATTATTTGTAACTGACAGATAAATGTCAGTGTCAGAAATAATGAGTAATGAAGGAAAAATGTACTTGGAGAATCCCTTAGTTCTTGATCTGTGACTATTATGGAGATGACAAGTCTAGGTTGAAGGACTTAAATTTGTTTCAAACATTATGGGACAATGTACACCAGTACTATAGACTAGAGTAACTTTGAATTGCGAAAAAGCTATCAAATTCTTCTCAAGTAAGTTGTAAATATTGACAAAATTACACATCGATATAAGAATAATCGGAGTGCAATCTATCCGTCACTTTATTAAAGGGAATTAGTGTTATTTAGATATAACATGTATGAAAAAATAAAATGTAAAAGAAGATATGTAAGAATAGATGCACAATCCATATATACATTTTAGACCGCCCAAAATTAATGTTTTTACTAGAAGAATATGAAGAGAAAGTAAACAACGTTGTTCGAATTGAAAATTGCAGTTACCAGCCTAATATTTATATATGGTAAACTCTACTTTGTAATTTATTGTAACATAATTTATGGTAAAATATCTTCATGTTGAGACATGCTATTATTGAATAATAAAGAAGTTTATACGTCATAGATTTATATGAATATATTATTTATATTTATAAAAATATTCTTTGCTTTATGCATACAGCCAGGTAAAATATACGGCGAGAGGTTATGTGCTGGCCACATCAGATTTTTTTAAAAGAAATTAAACAAAATAAGTAAAAACACGAATATGGCAGTATTGTTAATCGATTCTACGCATACAATGAGTAAGTATACACATTTTTACAATTATTAAACACGTCAATCAGTTTCAATAATCAAAATGTTCACAAAATTATAATTTGAGTTATCTTCACTTCCACGAATACATCCTATACTAATTAATGTTCACACGTGAATAAGAAATATAATCAAGAAATTTTGCTATTTTAATTATTTTTTTGAAGATATCATCTAAAAAATCTGATGTGTGCCAGCACAATACCTTCCGTCGATCCTGTGTATTATGTACAAATTCCATACTTACATAAATTTTCTTGCGAAAAATTCTAAATTTCCAGTAATATTATTTCATGCAAATGGCACTTGACACTGACTTCTTCTTCTTTAGCTTTTCCCATTCGTTAGGGGTCGCTATTTTTTATTTTCTTCTTCCATTCATTTCTGTTTTGCGGGTCATCCTCACGTCAAAATTTTTCATTTAAAATTTCATTTTTTGGTATTTTATGATTCCTTTCCTCGGCAACTGAATTCCACACCCCGGATAATAAATAAACCACATGAAATAAGAAAATCATGAAATTTTGAATGAAAAATTATGACATTTGTCAGTTATGGACGTAATTAATAGCTGGCATTTTGACACGGGTCCATATATCTACGCAAGAATTGTAATTTTTAGAATTCTAGTATTGGAGATATAGTCCCCGAAACCGCGGTCACATACACACACACATACACACACACGCACACACATACACACATACAGCCATCATTGTAAAAATAGTAAAGTCGTATTGTAAAGACCCTAAGACGTGCTTATTCAATTTCAAAGACAATACTTTCCTTACCTAGAGGTGAAGAAAGGTAAAAAAACAAAATTCTGTATCCGATACATTTAAATGTTTTATTATACCTTCTATAGCATTAAAGATATAAAATCTATAAAATAATCTATTGTAGTAAATTTTACAGCCTGCTCACAGCCCAAACATCTCTATCGTAACTACTTGAGAAATTAAAATGTCTGTAATTGACAGATAAATGTCACTAATGTCAGTGTCAAAAATTCAGAGATAGTACTGAAAGCTTTTTCTGGGAATATTTAATATTTCTTATTGTATTATTAATTATGTATTTAAAGTTATAGGTATATTACATGAACCCTTCAGAAATACCGCCAATCCCGGTAATGAATTGGAAAAACCTCGAACTTGCTCATAGAATGAATTTAAAAAAATAGAAAATACGTAAATATAAAGATTAGGTGTAATTAGGTTTTTTTGTGTGTACAAGAAATGTTAAATACAATACTTTTATATACCACAATGGAAAGGATGAGAGGTATTGTGATGACCACAACAGATTTTTTAAATAAGCTTTGCCTTGAAAATCCTATTAAGTCTAGGTCTAGGACCTAACCCATATTCGTAACAGTTTTAAAATATTGTAAAAGTTTTGTTGTGGTGTATTATTATTACCGTCATGGTGCATTCAATGAATGCAGATTACGATGTAACACAATATAACAATCAGTTTTGATTTGGATCATTTCAAAGTAACAACTTGTTTACGAATAATAGTTAAGAATGGTCCTAACGATGATTATATAATTTTGGACGCCAAATTTACCGTAATAGAATTTGGTATTCTATCTAGAGCAAGGATGAATGCAGCTAATCTCTATAATTGTGCATGAAAGGCATTAGTTCGTAGATCCGTTTAAATGAGACTAAATGAAGCGAATTTCTAGATCTGCGTGTGTAATTAAGGATGTAATTTTTTCAAATACAACTAATCTAATTACTTAATGGAGTATTTCAAGAATTATTCCCGGCTCATGAAAATACACTTGCACACCTACTTAGGCTGAGGTAATTGGACGAAATTAAAATATAATTAGCTTAATGAAGGCACTTTAGATGCAACTTACCTTCCAATATAATAGCAATTAGTCCTGCTTAAACTTCAATCGAGAAAATGCTTTTATATTTGTCCAAAATCTGGTTATTATATATAATTGAATATAAATGAAAATAATTATGCTGTAATAAAAAGTAGAAGAAAACAAGGAAGCGCAGATATCGACGGTTTCATATAACCTTATTTCATCTAATGGCGGTGGTGTCACTGAAGTGTTGATATGACAGATATGTGAGCTAGGGCCAATGCGACAAAAATTGGCGCCTGAGGCGATCTTAATTTATGCCACCCTTTTTCATAGTTGCTGGGACGGTAAAGGCAAAGAAAACAAGCAGACACTTTTTATGTGTAGCATAAATAAAGTTTTAAGAACAGTTTGATATTTGAGATTACAATACATTATGACAATCGAATTCTGTGTACCTTTTTTTCTCCTGGAAAATTTATCTATAATAGTGAATATTTTTTTTACTGGCAACGGAGACAGAAAGTGTTAATAGAATTCCCAATCTCAATGATATAAAAATCTGATGTGGCCAGCACAATACCTTCCGCCAATTCTACGTATTTTGTACAAATTCCACATAGATTTTTTTTGCAAACTATTCTATGGGTGTTTTCTTTTTAGGGGAGAAATAAACTGAACTTACCTTGTACTGAACTAAACTGAACTACTCCTAAAAAGAACAATATGTTTTTTAAAATAAGAAGTAGAAAATAAAAACATATGTAGCATTATATTTATAACATAATAATCTGCTGAATTGACTTATGGCTATAATCTGTTGTATTACCTTATGTGATTTGTTTTTGCCACCCTAAATTATTTTACATTTTTATATTTTCAGTAAAATTTTTGTTACACAGTAGATATAGAGTTAAAGAAATATAAAGAAATTAAATTTTATAAATCAGCCAGCCATGCTAACCATGAAAATTGCAAATATATTCAGATAATTCAAATTGATAGATGTCAGTATCAATGAACACTAAATGAATGTGGCAGAGATGAGGATGTTGAAGTAGATGTTGAGGAAGACACGGAAAGATAGGTAAGGAAATAACTCTAGTGTCACAAGTTTCGAGAAAGATACAAGAGAGACGATCACATTGGTTTGAACATGTCGTTAGGAGAGATGAAGAATATATTGGAAGGAGAATGAATAGCTTAGTAATAGACGGTTGAAAAAACTGAGGAAGGCCAAAGATAAGATGTAAGGACTGTATTGCAGAAGACTTGAGAGAAAAGGAACAGAATGAGAACGGCAAGCAAAACGAATGGGTAAGTAAAGAAAAAGAAGATGTCAGTGTCAAGTGCAATTTGCATAGTTTGTTTATGAAATAATTTTACTGGAAATTTAGAACCTTTTGCAAGAAAATTTATGTATGGAATTTATACATAATACACAGGATTGACGGAAGTATCTGTCTGAGTACTGAAGAGATTTGTGTATTATATTGACTTACTATAAATAATATGTATTATTTGTGTGGAATTATTCAAGGAGATAAAATTTATTCAATTTAATTTTTGATAATGATCATTTCTTTCCGCGTGTCACTTTTTCTGGAATTACATTGTTGAAAGTTTTAGTGTTATTTTATTTTATGAATAAATTGGCGAATCGCGAATGATGATTTAGTGTGGACAATAATATTGATGCAAAATCAGTTATCACGAGACGACCATTAATCACACAGTACCCTTTCAGTATTGATATGAATATGACAAGCGTGAATAAAGCGTACGCCTGATGAAGCAAAATGCTCCTGAATCATGCTTCACGGCTTTTTATCACGCCGATGCCGCAGAAAACTCGCAGACAAAAATAATAAAAATATCGTTTTATTGTCGGTGAATATATTCGCTATCATTCCTTTCAAAACCCCGCCAAAGAAAAGCAAAGCGTCTTAACTCATAGCGTTTATACCGAACACATTCGAGAATAAACTTTGCTAAGTGTTTTCAAAATATCCATAGTTTATCCGATAAACATATATAAAATAATAATAAACTTTACCATTTAAGATCAAAAGTAGCAGGAATTCAGTGAGGACATGGATGTTTCGGTTTGCTTTTATTGTCGCATCTTCTTTCAAATCATGGATAGTGATTGCTCAGTAGTCAGAGGACGCATAATGAGCATAATAATTTACGTAGCAAAAGCAAAAATTAAGTAGGTTGTACGTGTAATCATGGTTACGATATAATTGATATTCGAATGTAAAAATAATGTTTTGAAAAATATAATGTTCTGTCAAAAATACATTTATTGAATACTGAGTGTATGACTTATTAACTGCCTGGTAAAACTACAATAATTTCAGAAGTGGGATCGTCAAAACTTTACAATAAAATACGAGTTATTCAAGGTATAGGTTCAAGTTCGTCAGATATTGTCTTAGGTTGTTACTTATATTTCGTGTATTGAGTTTGTTAGGGCGAAAGGGAGCTGTTAATAGCAAAATCTTTGAATATATAATACATATAAGAATGGCAACGCATATTTCCTTGCAAGATACTATATCTGTCTCTTTTTATTCACAAAATTATTATAGATAGCTAGTGACTCCTACCACAAAACAGTGAACTACGATAAATCGTGCTGACAGCATTGCCAAATAGTATTTGTTAGAGGTATTCAATAATCAATAATTCAAAAATATTGTTTCATAATAACCCGATAATATATTTTGAATCTTCAATGTACATGTATACTTGTTTTACAGTAGCAAACTTAAAAACCGTTTTAAAATCTTATCTTGTTGTTCTAGCTACGTGGCAACACTGTGCAACATCCACCTATTATGTATTTTTTGAACTAACTCAGAAATAATTTGTATACGGAGGGATAGATGGCACCTTCTCTCGAAATATTTAATCTAAATACATTACGTTGCCGTTCTTATATTATATATTCAAAGGCAAAATGTTAAAAAGTGGAATAGTAGAAGTAGCAGACGACGTAGATGAACCCAGAGATGTATCAGATGGTGGTTTTGAGCCTAGATACTTTCATAACGCTGGAAATGTTTTGCCAGAGTATGATCCAGTTAAAAGTACAATTACCATAGAACAATGGATAAAAAAGATTGAGGAATTTGCGGAAATATATAATTGGGATGATGTAGCAATTAGGCATTTTGGATTATCTAAATTAAGTGCACCACAGGGGTCAATTTTATGCCATTTCAAATTCTAAAATATTTGGCATCTGTCAGAATCGAACCCGTTCGCCAGATTCGCGTGAAGTGCCGCTTGGTAAACGCCTGCATGGAACAAATATGTCATTATTACGAACATCTGCGTACAAAGCAGATTGCCTCACCCAGCAATGGGTAATATGCCGTGATATGTTTTATTATCTTACCTATATTTTTACATATTTACTTATGCTAGAAACTGTATTAAGTTCCTTTCCATACAATTATTGTTCCATTTACTATTTTCTTTTTAAAACATTAATATTAGTATTTGAAATGATTAGTTTCTTGACAGTGACATATATCTGTCAGTTACAAACATTTTATAAATTTATCCATAAAACATATAGAAACAATATGAATGCAAACATAGAAAATTTAATAATCTTTATATAACATAAATCTCGAAAAAATAATATTTAAAGGTATTTTTCGAAGAACTATTTAAGCTTCTAGTAAAGTGCCATTTTCGGTTATCTGATTTACTCCAAAATCTAATGGCTTCTTTCCATATTAGAATAAGGTAGAAATACAAGATTTCAAAATTTTCTGAACGATAGTATTTGAGTTACAGCGTAAAAAGGATCCACACACACATATACACATACACACAGACATCATCGTGAAAATGTTAAAGTCGGATTGTAGGAACCTTAAAACGTGGTCATTTACCAAAATCTCATTGTGCGATTTTTAGCACGATCCCTATACCTCCCTTACCAAGGGTAGCGGGAGGTAAAAATTACAATTTTGAATATTTGTGACAATCATACATTAATCCAAAAATTTAAAGTAAAATTTAAACAATGTTTTATTATTATTATTATTACCTACCAGAATTAATTATATTTGACAGATGAAACGTATCACATTCGTTTTCCTTTTTCTATAACCTGTACGTAGTATTTTTGCATCGTCCTTATTGATACGCCTTATATCGCTTGAAGAACCATCCTTGAACGATTTCCTATTTCCGTCCATCCTAACTTTTTTAAACTTCTCTCCGTTCTTTCCCACAGCTAACCTCACATTCTGCGCTTATCCTTGTATAGAACTATACGGGTTGGTTCTCAGCAACTAGTAAGTAACTCTACTCGTGCGCCACTCAACAACTCAAGAGTGAGTACTCAACTCACTCAACACTGCGACCGCTGTTAGCATCCAAGCTAAATGCAGCCGGGAGATTTAAGGAACAAATTAAATGAGGTTATATAAAAGGGGAGACAAAATAAAAATACGGAAACTTCTAAAAGCATATTAGAAGACTTTTATTCAAAAAATCTGATGTGGCCAGCACATAACCTCTCTCCGTATATTTTACCTGGCTGTATGCATAAAGCAAAGAATATTTTTAGAAATACAAATAATATAATCTTATAAGTCTATGACGTAAACTTCTTTATTACTCAATAAGAGCATGGCTCAACATAAAACAATTTTCACATATATTTACAAAATCTATAGGATATTTTACCATAAATTATGTACAATAAATTACAAAGTAGAGTGTACCATATATAAATTTTAGGCTGGAAACAGGGATTTTCAATTCGAACAACGTTCTTGTTTACTTTCTCTTCATATTTTTCTAGTACAAACATTAATTTTAGGCGGTCTAAAATGTACATATATGGATATGTGCATCTAATTTTACATATCTTCTTTTACATTTTTCATACATGTTGTATCTAAATAAAGCATTTATTTCCTTTAATAAAGTGAGGGATGTGTAATTTTGTCAATATTTACAACTTACTTTGAGAAGAATTTGATAGCTTTTTTTGAATTTTCACTTTCATCTTGTGTTTATAACATTTAAATATCGTCTTCCTTCTGTATTCTCGCTTATATCTATTATTTAGATTTTTTAAATTTAAATTCATTCTATGAAGAAATTTTGTCCTACTCTTCTAATTTTTCAATTCATTGTCGGGGTTGACAGTACCTTATTTTTAAAGGGTATATGTAATATACCTATAATTTTAAATATTCAACTATTAATAAAATAGGAAATAATATATGTACTTCAGTAATGTCTCTGGATTTTTGACACTGACATTTATCTGTCAGTTTCAAATATTTTAATTTTTCAATGGTTTTCCATAACATTATTTGTGATGTGAGATTTATTACAACAGATTATTATATACCTTATATTTATTTATCTCTAAAAATATAAAAGATATAATAAAATATTTATATATATATCAGATAGAGAATTTAGTTTTCTTTAATACTAGCAAGAACAAAAATTTTCAAAAAAAATATTATATTTCCAAAACCTTTGATCTTTTCCCAGTAATTTCCGATTGAGAAATACGTAGTTAAAGAGATATTAAGTATTATAGTGTTTGAGAAATAGTCCTTCCAACCTCCCCTGTCACTGACACTGACATTGTGTCGGTATCTTATTTTTCACATATTTGGTTTTACATTTGCTAATAAACTTATCACTTGACTTAGTTTTGAATTTTGAATGCTTTTATTGTAACATATATTTTTATAATAATAAAATAACAGTAGTATAGTCAAATTTTTTGACTCTGTCGGGTACAGTAATAAAACTATAAATGAACTATAAATATCGCAATTATGATAAAGCGGCATATCCTTTACTTTCTGCAGTATAACACTGTTTGGCATCGGCCCATATTTTGCATTGAATCAAACGTGTACCAGGTATGTATAGGAAAATAGCCTTACAGTCCTTCAACATAAATGAATAGAGCGGCTCAAAAATATGGGCCGAAGCCAAACAGTATTATACTACAGAAAGTAAAGGATATGCCGCTTTATCATAATTGCGATATTTATAGTTCATTTATAGTTTTATTACTGTACCCGACAGAGTCAAAAAAATTGATTATATCTTATGTACCCTCATGAAAACTAAGCAAACAACACTACTGAATTTGTCAGAATGGGCAGAGCAAAAATCTGAATTCATACAATTCATAGATAACCTTGATGGAACATCTTTCAAAATTTTTACTGTACACACACATACATCCACACACACACAGACATCATCGTAAAAATATTAAAATAGGATTGTAAAATGCGCTTAATCATTAAAATGTGTATATGCGATTTTTAACATGATTCCAATACCTCTCTTAGCGAGAGGTAAAAATATCGGAATAAACCTCTTGATGGTATTTGATATAAATGGGCTGATATATAATTTACCAATAATTTGTTTTTTGTTAAAAATAATTTAGTTTTTTATATTCAATAATTTAGAAAATGGTGCTGACTAAAATGGCAAAATCGCAAACATCAACATAGAAATGGAAGTATAAAAATGTAAATTTAATTCAATTTTGAACATATCCAATCACATTATCATTTTTCAGATACAGACCAAACATTGAGCAATAACAAAATGGAACTATAAAATGGCGAATGGCACACGTGTAGAAGATATGCACAAATTCAATTCTGTTTTGATATCATAAATACACTTTTGTTATCCGCAGCAGGTTCATTGGCTAGCGACAATATTGTACTGTGCAAGAATAGGTATCTATAAAGCGATTACGCCTGCGCGAATGAATATATGACAAATGAATTATTTCCAGAGCAACGTTGATAATCCAATAAAAATTTTATTGCTGCTGTTCTTCTTACGGGTGATTTACAGTACAGATGCATTCAAATATAGGAATGTACTCTACCGTGTTTACGACTCCGCCGTTTATTTTTGCTGCCGTGATATGTTGGCATCACTGAAATCTGTTTTACTGGAGAAAGCTTTTACAGACGTAAATATTTTCACGAATATTCGATTCGTGTTGTATCACATGTGGAAGAATATATCCTGCTTTAATGAAAACCTCAGCATGGGAAATTGTTTCAAAACGTCCCTGCTTGTGACAGATATTATATTATTAAATAATATATACTCCTTCCTTAGCTCCACTGCATTATACGGTTCAGCGCATGTACAAAGCTTCAAACAAAAGACAGTCAATATCAATAAAATTGAAAAACATCAAACATCTTACTTTCTTACTGCATTTATATGTTCCAGGAACATGTTACAAACTACAGCCAACATAAATGTAAATTTTAAATCGAATAAAATAAAGAATAAAGCATGTTAGATGCATTTACATATATACATTACCATTTATGTAGTTTGTGTAAATAAATAAAATAGGTTTTGCTGTGCTTTGTTTACATGGATATATGACAGCTCTGGTACATCGATTTCATTTGATTTTACATGCATTCATTATGTAGCGGATTTCATCAGTTGTCATTTTTGGAATCCACATTGTTAATCAAGTTTAGCAACGTGGAAAATATTTCACAATTTTTCATACACATACTCAATTTATTTTAAAGCTTTTTGCCTCTCGCTGTACTTAGCCACAGAGGCACCCTCTGTGGATAAGGACAGCGAACGCACCGTTCGGTATTTAAATCTGTCGAGCACTCTGAGCAATCTGATCACGTGACAAATTCATCTGCGATTTCCGATCTCTAGCTTGAATAACCGAACGGATAGAGCATTTAGCTGCCATTTTGACACTTATAATTTGCGCCAGAATAAAAACTGAAATAGTTATTTGTATAATATCAAGGCCGCGAAATCACTCTTTAGCGAACCGAGAGAAAAATTGTCGCCGAGGCCGTTTGCGGCCGAGGCAAGCCAATCTCAAGGACGCTAAAGGATTTCGCGGACAAGGTGTACACAATATTTTTTGCGCAACCGTAAAAAATATGTAATTACAAATTTTATTAATTTTAAACAGTTTCACTGTAAATTGAAAGTTGGCTTTCAAGGTAGCTATGGAATTGACATTTGATAAACAAAACACTTGTCATAGTGATTGTTTACTCAATTTCGCGGCCGCTGTCATGGTCGGCCGCGCAATGGATTTCGCGGCCGTTGCCATAACAACAACCGTGAAATTCAATTTCGTGGCCTATATTGCGGCTGCGAAATGCCTATTTCGCGGCAGGTTGCACAAAAATAATATTTATTTGCTAACATGTGTACTATACTTGGTCAAAAAATTCAATGATGAGTTTTTAGTGAATAAGCATGTTTTAGGGTTCCTATAATACGATTTTACCATTTTTACGATGCTGTCTATATATATATATATATATATATATATATATATATATATATATATATATATATATATATGTGTGTGTGTGTGTGTGTGTGTGTGTGTGTGTGTGTGTGTGTATGTGTCGAAAATTTCGGATCGCATAACTTCAATACCACGATTCCAAAAATTATATTTTTTTCGTATTCCTCAAGTTTACATCCAGAAGAACAACTGATTAGATTTTGGTTATAATTGGTGAACCGGAATTAGCGGCATTTGAAGATTTAATAGTTAAATTTGATTTATTGATATTTAACGTTATTATAGCTTAAAGAATATATTATTCTCTATACGATTTGATTGCATTTTATACTTCATATTCAATAGATATAGAGTTAAAGAATTTTAAAGAAATTAAATTTTATAAATCAGTCAGCTGTGTTAAACATGGAAACTACTAATATATTCATATAATTCAAATTGACAGATGTCAGTATAAATAAAAAGTAAATTAATGCGGCAGAGATCAGGATGTTGAAGTAGATGTTGGGGAAGACAGAAAGATACGGTAAGAAAATAACTCTAGTGTTACAAGTTCTAGAAAAATACAAGAAAGACGATTACATTGGTTTGAACATGTCATGAGGAGAAATGAAGAAATATATTGCAAGATAAATAATAGCTTAGTAATAGGAGGTTGAAGAAACAGAGGAAGACCAAAAATAAGATGGAACGATTGTATTTGCGGAAGACTTGAGAGAAGAGAAACGGAATGAGAACGACACGCAAAAATAGCGACCCCTAACGAATGGGAAAAGCTAAAGAAGAAGATGTCAGCATCAAGTGCAATTTGCATAGTTTGTTTATGAAATAATTTTACTGGATATGTAGAATATTATAATTTATACATTATACATAGGATTGACGGAAGGTATTGTGCTGGCCACAACAGATTTTTACCTCTCGCTAAGAGAGGTATTGCATTCATGCTAAAAATCGCATATCCAGATTTTATTGAATAAGCACGTTTTAAGGTCCTTACAATCCGATTTTAACATTTTTACGATGATGTCTGTGTGTGTGTGTGTGTGTGTGTGTGGATGTGTGTGTGTGTGTGTGTGTGTGTGTGGGATGTTGGAAGGACGGTTACTCAAAAACTATAAGACTTAAAATTTGTTTAACAACGTATTTCCCAATCGGACATTCCCGGGAAGATCTGAAAAGGTTTTGGTAACAATTGGACAACCGGAAGTAGAAGATTCTTGAAAAAAAATCTTCTAAATATTATTTTTTGAAAATTTTTCTTGATAATATTAAAGAAAAATAAATTCTCTTTCTGATACATAAGGTTTTGGTAACAATTGGACAACCGGAAGTAGAAGATTCTTGAAAAAAAATCTTCTAAATATTATTTTTTGAAAATTTTTCTTGATAATATTAAAGAAAAATAAATTCTCTTTCTGATACATTTAAATATTTTTATACATATTTTATAGATTTAGAGATAAAAGGAATATAATATATAAAATAATGTTGTAATTAATTTTACAACCGAAAGGATGCCATGAAAAATAGTTGATAATTTAAATTATTTGTAACTGACAGATAAATGTCAGTGTCAGAAATAATGAGTAATGAATTAAAAATGTACTTGGAGAATCCCTTAGTTCTTGATCTGTGACTATTATGGAGATGACAAGTCTAGTTTGAAGGACTTAAATTTGTTTCAAACATTATGGGACAATGTACACCAGTACTGTAGACTAGAGTAACTTTGAATTGCGAAAAAGCTATCAAATTCTTCTCAAGTAAGTTGTAAATATTGACAAAATTACACATCGATATAAGAATAATCGGAGTGCAATCTATCCGTCACTTTATTAAAAGGAATTAGTGTTATTTAGATATAACAAGTATGAAAAAATAAAATGTAAAAGAAGATATGTAAGAATAGATGCACAATCCAGATATATACATTTTAGACCGCCCAAAATTAATGTTTTTACTAGAAGAATATGAAGAGAAAGTAAACAAAGTTGTTCGAATTGAAAATTGCTGTTACCAGCCTAATATTTATATATGGTAAACTCTACTTTGTAATTTATTGTAACATAATTTATGGTAAAATATCTTCATGTTGAGACATGCTATTATTGAATAATAAAGAAGTTTATACGTCATAGATTTATATGAATATATTATTTGTATTTATAAAAATATTCTTTGCTTTATGCATACAGCCAGGTAAAATATACGGCGAGAGGTTATGTGCTGGCCACAACAGATTTTTTATTTTCTATCCTGTACTACTTCAGTTGAGGTATGCAACGATTTATAAATGGTAGGTAAATGTCCATTATTAAACATAAAGTGTAGTTGACACGGTATATTCGTTAAGTAATTTTATTGGAAATTGGTATATGTTTGCAATAAACGTTTTATACCTTCGCATACTTTCATAAAATTAAATATTGCTGAGCAGTAATGTGCTGGCCGCATTTGATTTTAAGAAAAATCCTACATCCACTGTATTAAAGTTAAAATATCATGATAAAATTTTATATACTAATTGTGTCCATAAAGTGAAGTTGCCGGGGTTCCAACTTGAATTTGCACTTCTATAAAGTACATACGTCTCACGTTTAGTGCTTAAATAAAATAAATATAAGACTACAAAGTATTTATTCGTTATGTTGGGAGCACCAACCACATCCTTCCTAACATCAGGTCGAGTAAAAACTTTCCAGAAGTATCGCTACAACTACAGTCGAAAGTTTGTAAGTTCTGGAGCACGTCTGGTGCATCCACGTATGTAAGTTACGATGTAACGGCTTTACGACCAAAAAACTCGTATGATTTAAGGGCCTTGTATCTGGCGTTGCGTGGGCGTGAGGCAGGCACCTCTTAATGAGTTGTAAGCAGGAACGGCAAAGGATTTGTATTCGTGGCGTTAGTACCCTCATTAATTAGTACCAAGTCGCTAATGTCACGATTCGTTAAGGGCATCAGGAATCACAGTGAGGTTATGTTTACGCACGTGGTTCCCTGAGCTGATTGGATAGATGTAATATTGTTGCCCACAAACCCACAAGTCCACAACTCCAACGAAATTACTGAGGTGGAGATATTAGAGTAGTAAATTTACTCGAGGTAGACTCAAAAATTAGATACTTAATTCTTTATATTATTTTAATGTTTATGACTTCCTTAATGGCTTCATTTACATTTGTACTTTGTCAGAGGAGTATCTTAATGGCTGAAAAATTCTCTTGATGTTACTTTTAGATTGAGTTTCATATCTTTGAAAGGAATTTATTTATAGTGTTTAAAACTATTGAATGCACTTTATAAATAGTACTAAATTGTAATTTAATTTATCCTGAATTAGTTGAGAATTGTCATTCGTAGGGTAGTCTTCGACTTTCGTATCTATGGCAGCATAAAATAAATCCGTATGCTGTTACAGATACACGAACAAGTGGTCAATTTGTAGCGTCAGACACTTCGGAGTATAATTTATTACGGCATTCGAAAATATCAAGAGAAATTACAACTTCTAAGCTTTTGTCAGTAGAGAGAATTGATATAAAATGGCTTATAATCTAAAATGATAGGTTTTGATCTTAATTTCTCATTTGCCCAAATCCAAAGTTACTCTTGTGGTAAACGTCCTTTTAGATAAATATAGTTCATTACCTTATGTCAGTTATTTATTTTTTATTACTTTATTATTATAGCACAAAATGGAAAAAAAATGTATAAATACATAATTGTTGCAATATTTTATGATGTAATATAAAAAGATTTTCAATTGTCTTTCATGACACAATCGTTAGTATAGCTGCTTTTGGGCAAGACATTTTTTTATTTTTTTCAAAAAATAACTGAACTTTTAAAAATCTGTCTTTTATTTCCTATCACAATTATTTAGAAATAATAATAAATAAAGGGAAAATAATTTTAAAAAAATGATTACAACAATCAAAAGAGTGATAAATAAAAATGCTTATATTTAACAAAAAATCTGATGTGGCCAGCACAATATCTTCCGTCAATCCTGTGTATTATGTATAAATTCCATACGTAAATTTTCTTGTAAAAGATTCTAAATTTCAAGTAAAATTATCTCATAAACAAACTATGCAAATTGCACTTGACAACTTCTTCTCTAACTTTTCCCATTCGTTAGGGGTCGCTATTTTTTATTTTCTTCTTCCATTCATTTCTGTTTTGCATGTCGTTCTCATTCACTTCCTTTTCTCTCAAGTTTTCCGCAGTACAGTCCTTCCATCTTATCTTTGGTCTCCCTCTGTTTCTTCAACCTTCTATTACTAAGCTATTCATTCTTCTTTCAATATATTCTTGATCTCTCCTCATGATATGTTCAAACCAATGTAATCGTCTCTCTTGCATCTTTCTTGATACTGCTAACACTAGAGTTATTTCCCTTATTCGTTCATTCCTTACCATATCTATGGGTGTCTTTCTCAACATCTATCTCAACATCCTTAGCTCTGCCACAATCATTTACTTTTCATTGATACTGAAATCTGTCAATTTAAATTATCTGAATATATTAGCAGTTTCCATGTTAACATAGCTGACTGATTTATAAAATTGAATATCTTTATAATTATTTAACTCTATATCTATTGAATATGAAGTATAAAGTGCAATCACATCATATAGAGAATAATATATTCTTTAAGTTATAATAACATTAAATGTCAATAAATGTTATTTAACTGCGTTTTTTCAAGAAAAACTGTTAAAATCTTCGAATGAGAGTACTTCCGGTTGATCAATTATAACCAAAATCTAATCACCTCTTTTTCTGGATGTAGACTTGAGGAACAAGAAAAAAATATAATTTTCGGAATCGTTGTATTGAAGTTATGCGATCCGAAACTTTCGTCACACACACACACACACACACACACGCACACACATACACACACGCACACACACATACACAACACACATACATGTATACATACTTGCGGAGAAAAATGGTGGTTTATATTTTAGTGTAATAATTATAGCTTGTCTATCTTGTATCACACTTGTCATCAAATAAGTTAAAAATAATCATACTTTTTAGTGGAAATGTAAAAATGACAAGATATATGTTTTAATTTATTATTAATTAAAATTAAGTAGTGCTAAAGTACAGTAACGATTTACGGTGAAACTTTCCATTTTTGTTCCTTGTGTTTAGAACATACTATACAGGGTATTATATTTTAATGGACCCAGCAAATATCTCGCTTATTTATTAAGTTGGTAATTTCTTTCATATAACATGTTGCTGGGTCCATTAAAATATAACACCCTGTATTAAAATACCATCATGCCAAATACCATGATTTGTCAACCTGTAAATACTCAGTAATAATTTACCGTGTTACAATTGTTTTAGTTAATTGTTTTATTTCAAGCTATAGTCATGGCTCACTATTCTCTTTTCGACTAGGTGTATAAAAAAGTGCCCGCCATTTTACTTTTTAATAATGTAACATATGGATTATTTTACATGATTGTGAAGCAAATTTGATGTACTTTTCAAATTTGTAAAAAAATATAGTATGTTCCATTTAAAATTGATATTAATAACTAATAAACCGGAAGTGGTATCTTGAATGTACATCCGTCATTAAGTAGCTTACATATTGCTGTATAAATCACGTAATATGAAATAAATTACTAACTTAATAAATAAGCGGGATATTTGCTGGGTCCATTAAAATATAACATCTGTATAATACAGATTCATTGAAAAGAATGTATGTTAACTTGGAACAAGCAGATATTCTATAAAAGCTAAAAGGCAACTCATATAAATAAATCTAAATGTGTTTTTATGAGAAAAACAAAATTCTTGTGAAATTAAGTTATCTGTTCTGTTTTCGTCGAGAATGTAGCTAACAAATGATTATTTTCGTACACAAACAACATCTTTAATCACCTACATGTTTCTTGTAAAATCCGATATGTGTGCATCATGTGATATCCGCCGCATATGTCGCGTCATATTGATTAATTTCTCACCTTTGCAGTTGCTTAGAAACGCTAAAAATAATTGACTTAGTTTGTAGGGACTTCCGTTCCTTGACATTTTTAGAGTGTGTGAACAAATGATTCCAAGAATACTTGTGGTTAACTACCGCATACATAAAAATCTATTTTAATGGGAGTAATAAATTTGTTATTCTACTCTCTGTATTTGTAGCTGACAAGCTGATCTGAAGACTTTTTAAGTTTGACAATGATGTTCTTTATTAATATTGACATGGCTTATTCATCAGGAAATAATAGATAGTGGTTCTGGGAATGAATCAACATTTGGTTATGATCTAATTTAGATATCAACGTTGAGAGACTATACAGAATGTAGATATTATGAGAGAGTTTATCTATTTGTTTGTTGATTGTTGTTTGTGACACATCAGTGTTAAAATTGACAGACTAATGTAAAAGAGGAATTATTTAGTTTGGTAATGATGAACAACAAATCGATTTTTACCTCTCGCTAAGAGAGGTATTGCATTCATGCTAAAAGTCGCATATCCAGATTTTATTGAATAAGCATGTTTTAAGGTCCCTATAATCCGATTTTAATATTTTTACGATGATGTCTCTGTGTGTGTGTGTGTGTGTGTGTGTGTGTGTGTGTGTGTGCGTGTGTGTGTGTGTGTGTGTGTGTGTGTGTGTGTGCATGTGTATGTGTGTATGTGGGCTGTTGGAAGGACGATTACTCAAAAATTATGACTTTATATTTGTTTTACTACGTATTTCCCAATCGGACATTCATGGGAAGAGCTGAAAAGGTTTTGGTAACAATTGGACAACCGGAAGTAGAAGATTCTTGAAAAAAAATCTTCTATTTTTTTTTGTTAATATTGAAGAAAATTAAATTCTCTATCTGATACATTTAAATATTTTATTTATATTTTATAGATTTAGAGATAAAAGCAATATAATATATAAAATAATCTGTTGTAATAAATTTTACAGTCGAAAGAATGCCATGGAAAATAGTTGAAAATTTAAATTGTTTGTAACTGACAGATAAATGTCAGTGTCAGAAATCCGGAAACATTACTGAAGACCTTTTCTGAGAGGTACATAGATTATATTATTTCTTAATGTATTAATAGTTACATATTTAATATTATAGGTATATTACACATACCCTTGAGAAATACTGTTACTCCCGACAATATATTGGAAACAACTCGAAAAATTAGAAGAGTAGGACAAAATTTCTTCATAGAATGAATACAAGAAATGTTAAATACATTAGGGCGCGAGCAGTCATGTGACAAGCAGATATGGGGGCCCATGTCAGAATTATAGCTAGTAATTATGTATAAAGATGTCAAATATCATAATTTCTCATTCTAAATTTAGTGATTTTCCAATTCCATGTGGTTTATTTTCCTGGACAAGTAAATTCCAGACTCCTGGTGACAAATTAACTACGTGAATTTAGAAAATCTTGATTTTTTTATGAAAAATTCTGACATTTGACATCTATGTACATACTTACTAATTATCATTCTGAAACGGGCCTCCACATCTGCTTGTCAAGGCCAACAATGTAACATGACAACATGACTGTTCGCGCCCTATACTTATGTAACCAAAGAAAGGAAGTGGCGAGAGGTATTGTGCTGGCCACAACAGATTTTTTGAAAGTGGACACTTTTAGCAGTCTTTACGGTTCTTTCTATAAGATATTAATTTATATGTAATATACTTAATGTACTCTTTAAATACAGAGTATGTAATGATTCTGATATTGTAACCAAGTTTCTAAACATAAATTTATAAATAGAAATCGCTATTCTACCTAATGGCTTTCAAAATAATACTATTGATATTATAGTCCTATTTTTGGTCCACACTGAAATGTTAACTACACATCGCATAATGCGTCAGAAGCATGTTGAAATATTCAATGTTCTTAAAAGCTATAGGTTACTGTGTTTACTATTCAATGTGTTTATTTATTTGTAACTTGGTTTCTAGTTTAAAGAGCAATGTTCATGAAAATTTGTCGATGTTGAGCGGACTGTATAGAGTCCATAAATCTCCACGGGCAGTTTGTTTGGGAGGACATTTTTGGAATAGTAGACAGATGAAGTAACAAATTCTTGATTTATTTTGGGCCTGGTACATAGACATATGAAGTGTAAAAACGGTTTTATGCTTTCACATTTCTCTTTCAACTGCATGTAAACGTTCATTTCTCAACAGTTCTATCTTACTGACGCCCACATAAATTCTGGTGTTAATAATTTTTTATTACTCATTACATTGCTTACTTAGACTAGACATCTTAACTACATCAACCTACACTTTCATTTTTCTTAATCCTACATTCTTTGTCTATTTAATCACTCTTTGTCTTGAGCTTTTAATTCTACCTCGTTTATTTTCAACGGCGCATTATTTACAGAAAAGATGAGAGATACGTGAAGAATGATTAGTATGCAATAGTGTGTTGCTGTCATTATTTTAGAAAATTGTATGGGATACTTAAGTTGCAAAATAAACACTGAAATATTCTACTAGAAAACTGGTCATACATGTAATTTAATCTTTGTGGATGGGTGAAAATTTCTTTAAACATTAGCAAATTTAAATCAACAGTAACGAATAAAATTTGCCTAGGGAACTATATTAATCTTATTTATAATTTGACTTGGCGTTTTTACCTCCCTTAACTTTTAGGTAAGGAAGGTACTGTCTTTGATCAAAAAAATCAATGATGAGTTTTTAGTGAATAAGCATGTTTTAGGGTCCCTATAGTACGATTTTACCATTTTTACGATGATGTCTGTATGTATGTGTGTCTGTGTGTGTGTGTTTGTGTGTGTGTGTGTGTGTGTGTGTGTGTGTGTGTGTGTGTGTGTGTGTGTGTGTGTGCGTGACGAAAGTTTCGGATCGCATACCTTCAATACCACAATACCAAAAAATATAATTTTTTCGTATTCCTCAAGTTTACATCTAGAAGAACAAGTGATTAGATTTTGATTATAATTAGTCAACCGGAACTAGCATCATTTGAAGATTGTATAACAGTTAAATATGATTTATTGACATTTAACGTTCATTTGTAAACTTGTATTATTGTACATCAGACTGATGTACCATCAGGCATGAGATATATATTTATAAAAATTCAAAGGTTATTATTATGTTATTATTATTATTATTATTATTATTATTATTATTATTATTATTGTATTTCTTATTAAACAGTGTAGTATTTTTTACCTTCCGTCACCTTTAGGTTAGGTAAGGAAGGTATTGTCTTTGGTCAAAAAATTCAATGATGAGTTTTTACTGAATAAGCATGTTTTAGGGTCCCTATAATACGATTTTAGCATTTTTACGATGATGTTTGTATGTATGTATGTATGTATGTATGTATGTATGTATGTATGTGTGTCTCTCTGTGTGTGTGTGTGTGACAAAAATATCGCATAACTTCAATACCACGATTCCAAAAATTATAATTTTTTTCGTATTCCTCAAGTTTACATCCAGATGAACAACTGATGAGATTTTGATTATAATTAGTCAACCGGAAGTACCTTCATTTGAAGATTGTAACAGTTAAATATGATTTATTGACATTTAACGTTATTATAACTTAAAGAATATATTATTTTCTATACGATTTGATTATTCTTCATATTCAATAGATATAGAGTCAAAGAATTATAAAGATATTAAATTTCATAAATCAGCCAAAATTATAAATATATTCAGATAATTTAAATTGACAGATGTCAGTATCATTGAAAAGTAAATGAATGTGGCAGAGATGAAGATGTTGAAGTAGATGTTGGGGAAGACATGGAAAGATACGGTAAGGAAATAACTCTAGTGTAACAAGTTTCTATAAAGATACAAGATAGACGATTACATTGGTTTGATCATGTCATGAGGAGAGATGGAGAATATATTGGAAGTAGAATGAAAAGCTTAGTAATAGAAGGTGTATGTATGTGTGTGTGTTTGTGTGTGTGTGTGCGACTATAATTTCGGCCGCGATATATCCAATACTAGAATTCCAAAAATTAGAATGTTTACCTATTCCTCATCCTTACATCCATATGCATATTGTAAAGCTGAGGGTAAAAGTTAACTGACAATATACTCAATTAATTGCCATCTTAAATTTTAGTACTTTAATAAAAATTGTTTGCGAATTATTAAAAACGAAAACATTTGTCATATGCAGACAATGGTTTATTTGCAAATAAATTATTATTAAACGTACGAAATTTTATTATAAGCAATGTATTCAAGTTCTATACATTCTATTAATATACCATATCAAAATTTGTTGAATTCGAGTAATAATCATAGCATCCAGAAGTTTATTTATTCTTGTTTTTAATATAATTGTAGGTGGTACTTTAATAAATAAATATCACTTTGCAAATAATTTTACTAAAAAATAAAATTGAATATAGTAATTAATTGAATATATTGTCAGTTTCCTTTACCTTCAGTTTTATAAATAATACTAACATAAATATTGTATTATTTATTGTTGGAACTAAAATAAATTAGCACGTGTCTGTTGTCATATATTTGCCCGTAGATTATCGTTAAAATGATAAATTTAGGTAATAACATATTTAAATCCAGTACACTTTATTAATACATAGCATAAATTGCCCCAATATAGTCTTAACTATTGTAATCTAAAAATTTATTTCTTCTTGCTGTTAATATATTTTTTTCAGAGAGGAAGAAAACATTTGGGGTTGGGTTCGTGCCTACCAATGAAAAGAGAATTTTGTTTATCTCTGTTCTTTTGTTTCAAAAATACAATAATTCGGTTTATAGGGTAAAGTCGATAGTTGATTCAAAACATTTATGTTATAAATAATTTACATAAAGTAAAGTAAATATTATTTTAGGGCTGAAAAACACTTTGATCATATTCATTTCATTTTACTGCAAAGTAAATGCTTTCTCTATAATCTCAATGCGAAGTATTCTTTTTAATTTGGGCCAGCTCCAGACGTTTGAATCATTAATAACATCTCGTCTAACCCGAGCTAAAAACTGAAAAAATGAAGAAAAGATAATAGATTTCATTATGTCAAACTTTAATCCTCCGTAACAGTTAATTAAAAACAGAGTGTCTGACAAACCGAACAGTTGATCTTCCGTAGTACATGTGACACGTATTAAAATAAACGTCAAACGATGTTATTTGATAATAAACCCAGTCACACGCGGCGCTTACAAAAAACAAGTGTCAACATAAATTTTTGACACAAATATCGTTAAGCCGTTCCGAAACATTCAGCATGTGGCTTGGAATGAAGTGTTTCTTATTCGTTCTGTTAGCTGTTACATTTATTCAGATGGTTCACCTGTCGTCTTAATGGTTTCGTCATTTTTTTGAATATGTATCTTTTTTTTCTCACATGTTTCTTATTTCCTCACCCGAATAAGATAGCAAGCAGTTAAGAAGTAATATACTGTGGGCTATTAAAAAATACAGCAAACAAGATTTCAATTTTAATACGAATATTGTTACGAAATATAAATGCTTCTCATTTGGTGATAATAAATTGTAATTAAAATTGAAGACATATTAATTGGTGTAATACATATATTTACTTTAAATTTTGAATTCATGAATATCATTATTTATGTTTTAAAGTATCTGATTTTTTACCTCTCGCTCAGAGAGAATAAGCACGTTTTAAGATCCCTAGAATCCGATAATAACATTTTTACGATAATGTCTGTTTGTATGTTTGTGTGAATGTATGTTTGTATGTACGATTTCTCAAATTCTAAAGACTAAAGACCTGTGTAACTACGGATTCCTCAATCTAACAGTAACGGGTAGAGTTGAGTAGATTCTGGTAATAATTGTTGTATTTTAACAAAAATCTTCTAAATATTATTTTTTGAAAATTTATGTTATTACAAATATTAAAAAACAAAATTCTCTATCCGACACATTTAATTTTTTTATTATACCTTCTATAGCTTTAAAGATATAGATATATAATTTATAAAATAATCTGTTGTAGTAAATCTCACAGCCTGCTCACAGCCCAAACATCCCAATGGTAACTACTTGAGAAATTCAAATGTCTGTAATTGACAGATAAATGTCACTAATGTCAGTGTCAAAAATTCAGAGATAGTATTGAAGGCTATTTCTGGGAACGATTTTTAATAATTCTTATTGTATTATTAATTATATATTTAAAATTATAGGTATATTACATGAACCCTTCAGAAATACCGCCAATCCCGTTAATGAATTGGAAAAACCTCGAACATTTAGAAGAAATGGAGAAAACTTGCTCATAGAATGAATTTAAAATTATAGAAAATACGTAATTATAATTATTTGTGTGTAAAAGAAATGTTAAATATAACACTAAGTGCTGGAATGCTGAACGAGACGGTGACGCTATTAAAACGAGTATTTGTTGCATACAAGCTAGCTAATCTGAAAAGTGGAGTCACCTCCCGCGAATTTGAGGAACCGGGTTCGATCCCGGTAAGTATATAAATACTTAAAACAATAAATATATCATCACGGCATATTACCCATTGCTGGGTGTGCCAATCTGCTTTGTACAAAAATTTCACTAACGAAAAATTTGTACTGTGCGGGCGTTTACCAGGTGTCACCTCACGAGCACTTATTGCTGCCGTAGAGAGTGCACCACAGGGGTTATTTTTGTGCCATTTAAAATTCGAAATATTTGGCGTCGGTCGAAATCGAACTAGGTATTTAAATTTAATTTTAAGTATTTACATGAATAAAAATTAAATTAAACGGGAGGTATTGTGTTGGCCACATCAGATTTTTGTTAATAATTTTTAGAAATAATTTATTTTCTGAAATTTTCATTGTGGCAATCATTTTTCTTTCAGCTTATTAAGTTACTGCAATATTTCCAAACTTATGTTTTACAAACTTTAAAAATTACCTAGTAAATTTAAATTGACAGGAAAAATATTAAAGTTTAAAACATTGTTGAATCTTGTAAAGATAGAAGATTGGAATCTGTCTTGCAACATGTTAAAGTTTCCTGCAGCTAAGTGATAGTTAAGTAAATAAAATGTTTATAATTGTTCATAAGGTTGAAACTTACCGGCAAACTTTTATAACAACATAAATTGACGACAAGCTGCTACAAACTTTGCACTTAAGATTAATTGTTGTTTGTTATAGGGGTATAATTAGCTACACTTAATTTTACACGCCTCTTGAATCTCATATTATTTATAAAATCATCGCAAATCGCTGATTCATTCTGTCAAATTAAGTGAGATATAGGAACAAATGTGGGTTTTAATCCTTTTGTTGTATTTATAGTACTCGTGTTGTTAGACTGTTAACACCTATGGATTGATTCACTGATTGACACGTCAATCAACCAGAGGAGATAAAAGAAAACGAACATCACGTGCGGTAAAATAAACAGTCTCAGCCTGCACTAGATTCCAGAGCATTTTTTATGTCGTCGTCATGCTCTATTTTTTATTAAATGTGTTTCGAGTGCATTAGAATGGATATTGTGAGGGTTACGTTGTGTAAATTATAAATAGGGTTGACTATATCATTCAAAACAAGTATTGGCTCCCAAAATATTTTTTTTGCAATATTTTCTGAAATTATTTTGTCATTTTGATTGTATACACTTAATTTCATAAACACAGTTATAATGGGGATCCTCCATAATCCTTTTTATTTTTTAACACTTAACCTAAATTGAATGCGATCTAGTTCTAGAAGGTCTTAATTGTTATTTGTTATAAAATTTTCTTTGAGTTACTTAAATTTTTGCACGATCAGGTTTTTTTTAAACTTTACCGATAGGATTTCCGAGGCAGTATGTTTTGTTTACAAATTACCGATCAGTAAGTGATGTGGTACTGATCAGTAAGTGATGTGACTGACCGGTAAGTGATGTGAGTACCTACCGATCTGAAGGCGGTGATAATTACATAAATAAAAAATAAATGTACAATTTTTAAAGCATTAACGATAATAAAACAACGATCATAGCTTACTTAAAAATGACAACTATTTTTTTTAAATGTCAAAATATTTTTTAAATAATTCTAAACTTATTGTTATTATTGGGACGATCTTGCAAAAAATATAATAAGCATTGCGGGCATTAAGTGCTTCTAGTATCGGATGTATTGGAGATCTCGACTTCGTCTCGATCTCCAAACTAATTCTCGACCGGTAAGGTGCACTTACTGCCCTTAATACGTAAATAACTATAATCTCCTTCAACACTTTTAAAAATTAATTATTATTATTATTAATATTAAAGAATATCCTATTATCTATATGAATTGATTGTATTTCACTTCATATTCAAATAGAGTTAAACGATTACAATGGTTCAAACATGTCATGAGGAGAGATGAAGAATATATTGGAAGAAGAATAAACAGCTTAGTAGTAGAAGGTAGAAGAAACAGAGGAAGACCAAAGAGAAATGGAAGGGCTGTATCGCGGAAGACTTGATAGAAAAAGAAATTGAATGAGGACGACAAGCATAATAGAAATGAATGGTAAAAGAAAATCAAGAATAGTGACCCCGAACTAATGGGAAAAGCTAAAGAAGAAGAAGATGTCAGTGTCAAGTAACAATTTATGTATGGAATTGTACATAATATACAAAATTGACGGAAGGTAATGTGCTTGAGACATCATTTTTTTAAAAAATAATTTCATTAATTTAATATTTTACTTGAATGGTACATATCTTATTGAAAACTACGCAGTAAGTTAAGTAATATAAGATTTTACATCTTAAAATTATCTTCTTGAAATACAATATGATTTATATTTCCATTTATGGTATTCATGTTAGGTAATATTCATGCTGAAATGCATGTAACGTACAGTGTAATTACACATTTTATTATAAACAAAATATTATCTTTAATGAGATATTAAAAATAATCTTTTCTGGAAATGGAACCTACGTTTACTGCACATGTATTAGAGAAATATATTTCAAGATAGTAAGGTAATATATTCCCAGACATAATATTATTTCTACAAGAGTCATAAAGCCAGAGCAAATGCATGCAAAAATGAAAAAGAAACTTCAATATGAAGACAAAGTACAATCCACTATATTATTCAAAATTATACAGTAGACAAATTTCGCCAAGAGTATTTTATAGTTCAACAAGAAGGATATTTCTTTATTTTAATAACAGAAAGTTTATTTTCACATCGGAAGACATTACTGATAAAAATTAGAGCAGTGATAATTTGATGTTTTGAAATAATACTTTTAAAATTTATTGTTGTAAGTAATGTGAACTAATACTCGAAATCTCAGTCATACAGCACATACAATTTAAAATAACTTTTTTACCTCCCGCTACCCTTGGTAAGGGAGGTATAGGGCCTGTGCTAAAAATCGCATTTTCACGATGATGTCTGTGTGTGTGTGTGTGTGTACGTGTGTGTGTGTATGTGTGTGTTCGTGTATTATCGTTCAGAAAATTTTGAAACCTTGTATTTCTACCTTACTATATGGAAAGATGCAATTAGATTTTCATGTAAATCAGATAACCGGAAATGGCACTTTACTGGAAGCTCAAAATATTTTTTCTTCGAAAAGTACCTTTAAATGTTTTTTCGAAGTTTGTTATTATAAAAATTAAAGTTTTTTAAATTTTCTACAGGTGTGCGTTAATACTTTTTGTATATATTTTATGGATAAATTTATAAAATTATTTATAATTTTAATCCCGGAGTCATTGTCAACAATCTAATCATTTCAAATAATAATATTAACGTTTTAAAAAGAAAATAGTAAATGGAAAGGAACTTAATACAATTTCCAGCATAAGTAAATATGAAGATAATAAAAATATATAATATATCATCACGGCATATTACCCATTGCTGGGTCTGCCAATCTGCGTTGTATACAGGTTTCGGTAACGATGATAACATATTTGTACCGTGCGGGCGTTACGAGCACTTATTGCAGGCTTGGAGAGTGCACCATAGGGGTCATTTTGTGTCATTTAAAATTCGAAATATTTGGCGTCGGTCGGGATCGATCCCGGTATTAAAATTTAATTTAATTTTAAGTATTCATACTAATCAAGCAACACTCCTGCCTTAAATATTCTGAATTTTTTTTATCATCAGCTAAAAATAAAATGATTTAACATTTCGCTGTAATCCCTCTCGCCTGAAGGATGGAATAATAAAATGAATACGGCAAGGCCTACTTTGATGTGCTGGCGGAAAGTAGCAATAAATAAGGAAATGTGATTAAGAGGGAAGAAAAATCCTCGTCAGGGTGGATGGCGCGGAATCGTCGATTACGCGCGAACGAGATGATAGGCACCCCTGAGGATTTCATCCCCACACGCCCGCGAGATGATGAACTTGGGATGTGGATGTGGACGCTTTCATCCCTTGGCTAAATTCCCGCCTTTACTTTTCATGTACGGCATATCGCGAGCTTTATAGAGGTCTTCCAGAATATTTCACATATCTTAAATCGCGGAATTGGGTGTTGTGTTGACTTGTTGCTGGCAAGATTCTAGAATCGTGGAATATACATATTTTTAAGTCAAAATGGTTCGAAAACACTCAAAACTTAAAATGCAGCGAGGCTAGTTGATTTTTCAAAATTATATATAATAAATTGTGAATATTATTAAATTTTCGAATGGTATATCTACCGGGTCTTTAAAGATAAACAGACTTTTATATTTATGATTTACGAAATGCTTTAAAAGACGAGAAATATAGTACTATTTGTTAAGTTGAGGTATTATTTTAAATATAAAACTCATATATTTTTCATTCTTTCTATTAGATGTTACGAATTTAACCTTGCAACTATGTATAATATATGGTTTAATATTATAACTAAGGTAACGAATTTTTTGTTCGTTAAGGTGATCATTTCTAGTGAAAACTGTCATATAAACGTAGGTCTTGTTCCTTTTAACAAAAATCTGTTGTGGCCAGCACAATACCTCTCGCCACTTCCATTTTCATTAAAAATTTCAATATTTTCTAACTTCACCAGGAGTGTGGAATTTACTTGTCGAGGAAAATAAACCATATAGAATTTTATATTCATTCTATGAAAAATATTTGTCCTACTCTTCTAATTTTTCGAAATGTTACCAATTTATTGTCGGGATTGATAGTATTTTTGAAAGGTATATGTAATATACCTACCTATAATATTAAATATTTAATTATTAATACAATAATAATAATACAATGTATTTCCCAGAAAAAATCTTCAGTAATATAAATAGGTCTCTGGATTTTTGAGTGATATTTATCTGTCAGTTACAAACATTTTCATTTTTCAATTGTTATCCATGTCATTATTTGGGCTGTGAGATTTATTACAACAGATTATTATATACCTTATATTTTTTATCTCTAAATCTATAAAAGATATAATAAAATATTTATATGTATCAAATAGAGATTTTACTCTTCTATAATTCTAACAAGAACAAAAATTTTTAATAGATAATATTTGAAAGATTTTTTTTAAGAATCTGATACTTCCGGTTGTCCAATTATTACCAAAACCTTATCAGCTGTTCCCAGTAATATCCGATTGAGAAATACGTAGTTAAACCGATATTAGAATTATAGTTTTTGAGAAATCGTCCTTCCAACATCCCTCCACACACACATACACACACACAAATTCGTAAAAATATTAATATCGGATTGTAGGGACCTTAAAACGTGCTTATTCATTATAATCTGGATATGCGATTTTTAGCATGTATCTAATCTCTTATTGAGAGGTAAAAAAAACTAGATATATTGTAGTCCAAGATGTTATGGGCATTAAAAACTGGAATATTTTAAAAATAATATTTTTTTACATATTTTGATAGGCCATTTGATTTAGTTTTAATATAAATGACCAATTTTCTAGGACCCCATTCTGATCGAATATGCGGTAGTCTATTTCTACTCTATAGCTAAGGGTATTGCCCTACAAGTTGTAATCCGATGCAATGATCTACGGCTACGGATTATCTTATAATATGCAGGATAGATCAAATATCACTAAAAATAATCTTTATGAACTTGAAATCATTAAACAGTAGTATCTCAAGTACTAAATTTGATAGTTTACTCGTTCTGCAGTTCGTTAAAGAGGACATTTAATATACCACTTCACATACTGTCATAACCGAGATGATAATTGTTCCAAAGAATTTCAGTAATAAATGTTTTAAGTCGGATTGAATTTGGGTTACTTACAACTTGCTAATAAATATGTTAAAATATATGTGTGTATTCATTGACTTCTTGCTTTACGCTTTTTCCTTTAAAATTCCTAATCTTCACACTTCTTTTGTTTGATAAGACTCTTCTTCTTTTCTGCCCACACTGTACGTTATCCTTCACTATCACATTTCTCGCTTGACGGCGGCGCTCAGTGGCTCGTGGTTATTCGGCAACTTAAAGCTTATTTTACAAATCCGAGTTCGACAGCTCAGTTGAGTAGCGTCGGGAATCTGAAATATTCGCTTCCCTGGAATCAACATAGCGTGATATGCCATGTGTCATCGTACTTGGAAATAGAATTGTCCTGCAGTATTAATAGAATGATTTACTGGCCTTGTTAAACAGCACTAAACGTGGATTTTGTTATGGTTTCCGCTATGCTATTATCGTGAATTTAAATGGTTGTTTAGTGGTGGTTTATAGATGGCAATGAATCTGCTTGCTACTTATATTTAAAATCAAACTAGAGACTTTCTATTCGTTAATTATTTGCATTTAATTTTATTGCCTATTGTAGTAGGCTATGTCTCAAGTATCTAAGTACTCATTTCGCAATTGATTCATTCTGATTTAATTAACGGTTTTACAAGAATGGTTAAATACTGTTGCATTTAAATCGTTACAATATAAACATTACTTTTATTTAAGATGTTAAACAATTGGTTCATATTTGAGATCTAGTGTTATGGCATTTTTGTTCATGACCTTGAAACTTGTATATTCTGTATTTACAGTAACAGTTGTAACAACGTATGCAATTATTGTAATATTAAAAAAATCTGATGTGGCCAGCACAACACCATCCGTCAATCCAGTATATTATGTATAAATTCCATACATAAATTTTCTTGCAAAAGATTCTAAATTTCCAGTAAAATTATTTCATGAACAAACTATGCAAATTGCACTTGACACTGACAACATCTTCTTCTTTAGCTTTTCCCATTCGTTAGGGGTGGCTATTTTTTATTTTCTTCTTCCATTCATTTCTGTTTTGCGTGTCGTTCTCATTGAGTTCCTTTTCACTCAAGTCTTCCGCAGTACAGTCCTTCCATCTTATCTTCTGCCTTCCTCTGCTTCTTCAACCTTCTAATATTAAGCTATTCATTCTTCCAATATATTCTTCATCTCTCCTCATGACATGTTCAAATCAATGTAATCATCTCTCTTGTATCTTTGTAGAAACTTGTAACACTAGAGTTATTTCCTCACCTATCTTTCCGTGTCTTTCCCAACATCTACTTCAACATCCTCATCTCTGCCACTTTAATTCACTTTTTATTGATACTGACATCTGTCAATCTGAATATATTAACAATTTTCATGGTTAACAGTTAGCATAGCTGGCTGATTTATAAAATTTAATTTCTTTATAATTTTTTAACTCCATATCTACTGAATATGAAGTATAAAATGCAATCAAATCGTATAGAGAATAATATATTCTTTAAGTTATAATAACGTTAAATGTCAATAAATCAAAATAAATTTTTGGAATCGTGGTATTGAAGTTATGCGATCCGAAACTTTTATCACAGACACACACACACACACACACACACACACACACACACACACACACACACACACATACGTGTAAGTGTAAATATCTCTATAGTAACTAGATACTTGAGAAATTAAGATGTCTGTAATTGGCAGATAAATGTCACTAATGTCAGTGTCAAAAATTCAGAGATAGTAGGTACTGAACGCTTTTTCTGGGAACGATATTTTATATTTCCTATTATATTATTATTTTATTAATTTTATATTTAAAATTATAGGTATATTACATGAACCCGTCAGAAATCCTCGTTATTTTTTTATCAAATCTGATCAGTGTCAAAAATTCAAAGATAGTACTGAAGGCTTTTTGTGGAAACGATATTTAATATTTCTTATTGTATTATTAATTATATATTTACAAGAACCCTTCAGAAATACCGCCAATCCCGTTAAAGAATTGGAAAAACCTCGAACATTTAGAAGAAATGGAGAAAACTTGCTCATAGAATGAATTTAAAATTATAGAAAATACGTAAATATAAAGATAAGGTGTAATTAGATTTTTTTGTGGGTACAAGAAATGTTAAATACAATACTTATATATACCACAATGGAAAGGGTGCTAGAGGTATTGTGATGGCCACAACAGATCTTTTTCCTTGGCAGTAAAGTCAAGTTTATTAACTTGGCAACAACGAATAAAAATTGAGAATATTCTATGTTTGCGTTATAAAATATTTATTTATATTCAACAAAAGAATTATGTATAAGTTCACTGATATTACATCCACTCCATAAAAACACTCATACAATCCTTTCTGTGAGTTGACTCGTGTCCTGTTTGTGATTTATATTCAGCGTGGAGTCTTCCAGTCTGTAGGTCATGTTGGTATGAGTGATCCGCATCCGCTGTGCAGACGGCGCAGACAGATCGCGCGGTCTGCTTGCGGTTTCACGGCCGACTGTAATCTCTGAGTGTGGTGCGGTCAGCCCAAGCGAAACACGGCGCACGCAATTTACTCACTCGAGAGCACGCGACACTCAACTACATTGTGTTGTGGATGTGGTCACAGATGACATTTCCAGCTACAAGGAAAAGTTTCACAAAACGGAAGCAAGAATATGTAATGGTGGTGGAGGAAACAACAGTACAGGGTGTTTTTATCAGGGCTTCGAACCCGTCAAAAACTGGATTCGGTTCAGGTATTTTTTTAGAGATGGGTTCGGATGCGGTTCTGGTTCAAATATTAATCAAATTTGCGGTTTTGTTCCGGGTACAGGTTTGGTTCGACCTAATGAAAATTGAATTAATGTTTTTTGAATAACAATCTTTATATAGAAATAATTTAAAAAGGGAAGCCAAAATTTACAAAAGACAAGAACACGAATACAATTTTCACAAATAGACAACACAGGCTGTATTACGATTATGCTTACTCAAAATGAACCTGAACGGGAGCTTAACCCTGAACCCGAATTTTTATACCCGGTTCGGCTCCGATTCGGGTTCAATTGAAAAATATATTTGAGGTTCGGTTCCTGGTTTGGTTTCGCCAAAATGTTACGGTTTGGCCGGTTTTGGTTCGGTTTAGGTTCGGGTTCGAAGCCTTGGTTTTTATAACCACCATTTTGTTTTCACGACATTTGTCTTTATAGTGTTTTTACCTTCCGTCACCTGTAGGTAAAGAAGGTATTCAATGATGTGTTTTTAGTAAATAAGCATGTTTTGGGGTCCCTATAATACGATTTTACCATTTTTACGAGGATGTCTGTATGTATGTATGCGTGTGTATGTCTGTGTGTGTGTGTGTGTGTGAAGAAAGTTTCGGATCGCATAACTGCAATACCAGAATTCCAAAAAATATAATTCATTCTATTATTCGTTTACATCCAGAAGAACAACTGATTAGCTTTTGGTTGTAATTACTCAACCGGAAGTTCTCTCATTTGAAGATTTTAACAGTTAAATATAATTTATTGACATTTAACCTTATTTTAACTTAAAGAATATATCATTCTCTATACGATTTGATTGTATTTTATACTTCATGTTCAATAGATATAGAGTTAAAGAATTATAAAGATATTAAATTTCATAAATTAGGCAGCTCTGCTAACCATGGAAACTGCTAATATATTCAGATAATTCAAATTGGCCGATGTCAGTATCAATAAAAAGTAAATGAATGTGGCAGAGATGAGGATGTTGAAGTAGATGTTGGGGAAGGCACGGAAAGATATGGTGAGGAATGAAAGGTAAGGGAACTGGCTCGACTGATAAAGTTTCTAGAAAGATACAAGAGAGACGATTACATTGGTTTGAACATGTCATATATATTGGAAAAAAAAGGAATATCTTAGTAAAAGAAAGTTGAAAAAACAGAAGAAGACTAAAGATAAGATGGAAGGACTGTATTGCGAAAGACTTGATAGAAAAGGAACCGAATGAGAACAACACGCAAAAAAATGAGTGGAGGAGGAAAATAAAGAATAGCGACCCCTAACGAATGGGGAAGGCTAAAGAAGAAGAAGAAATCAGTGTCAAGGTAGAATTTGCATAGTTTGTTTATGAAATAATTTCACTGAAAGTTTAGAACCTCTTGCAACATAATTTATGTATGGGATTTATACACAATACACAGAATTGACGGAAGGTATTGTGCTGGGTGAAAAAATAAAACAGCATTTTTGTACCTTTTATTGTAGACGTAAAACAGCTTGTATGCAACTAGAACAAAAAGTATCTTATTTCACTCGCCTTGGTGAAATAAGATTATACTATATGTTGCATAAATAACTATTTATTTTCACTTAATTAGGTTAGGGTATGTTTTAATTTTGTTATAAACTTGATCATAAGGTTATTATAGATATTTAACAAATTACTTTATTAGATTGTAACATTTATTTTCATTACATTATAACATATTTGATAAGAAATATTCTATGAAATATAAATAAATATTATCTCCAAACAAACACATTTCTCTCTTTTTGCAATGTAATATGTGGAATTAATTAAGAATAATAATAAAAATTTATTTATGAAATGTACAAAAACAACAACAAAACTAAATTTAAATTTTCATTATCTACGTAAAATATTTGCTTTCAACAATGAAATAGATCATGAATGCATGCATACTTTATTTATTTTTAATTAAAATGAAAATAATGATTTATTTATGAAGCACAAAAACCAATATTTTTCGTTTAGTTTCACAATTATTTTAATTTATGTAAATATAATTCCGTCCAAATATTTAGCAAACCTATATAACTTCAAACTTTTTTCCAGTTCAGTTAAAATCCAAGTTTAGATAAACTTGACAGCACATTTATTTTTTGTAATATAAACACAACACCAGAATATCAAATATCACATTTATTTTTATTCTAAACAGGCGCCAACTATTTATTTTTCACATATTATTCACTCTATCTCGCATATTGAGTCTATAAAATATGTACCCGAAAAAATACAAATAAAAAGAGCTTATATTGTGATAAAAAAAACTAACGCACATAATTTATCCGGTTTTTAGTTGATCGCTTCTACTCAATGTCTTGGAAATATCGGAACGCATTTGCTTAGTCGGCCCTGAAAGACATTTGACACATTAATCCATCAGATAGAAAGAGGGAAGTGAACAATTGACATGACTGGAAGAGTTCCCGACAGACAATAACAGTCTAAAGTAACTCTCGTAAAAGAAAATAAAAAAATCTGATGTGACCAACACAATACCTCGCGCCATTTACCTATGGGGTCTCGTTGCCGCGTGCCAACGCCATATAATTCGAATTTTAAATGGCATAAAATTAACCCTTAAATTAAACGCCCGCACAATACAAATATGTCATCATCATCCCCGAAATGTGTATACAAATCAGATTAGCACACCCAGCAATGGATAATATGCCGTGATAATATATTTATTTATTTCTTTATTTAAATACATACCTGCATATTTACTAATGCTAGAAATTATGTATTGTAACGTTTTTATTTATATGGGTGAAGTGTAAAACATAGACAATTATTATTAACTAAAAGAATACGTTTATTAAACGGTAAATAAATATTAGAAATATAATTAAAAGATTATAAAAGTAACTAACACTATGATGAACAAATATTAATACTAATTTAAAGACTAAGATTATTATAAGACAATTAAACACTAAGATTATTTATTTAAACAATTAACACTACTGTTTATGTCCCTAATGACATTTATTTATGTTCACTTGTCGACTGTTCTTTATATCACCAACTATTCACTACACTTATTTATATTAGACTTCTGCACTCGTTGCTTGTATAATACCGAGTGTGTCCACTGGCTTTGGCGGTGGGTTATATATACCTGGCTAGATTATTTCTAGACTCTACTAGGAGCTACTAGAGAACATCTAGAGGTAAACAACATCACACAATAGATTACTGCCGACCAGTCCTAACGAGCACGTTGCGGCCAGACACTAAGGCGCCTGGTAGCGCGGCGGCGGCGGCCGCGGGGGTTACGTTACAGTATTTTAAGTTCCTTTCCATAAAACTATTGTTCTATTTACATTTTTCCTTTTAAAACGTTACTATTATTAATTTGAAATGATTATTTTTTTGACAGCGACATTTATCTGTCAGTTACATACATTTGAGCTGAACTATGTAACCATTGAGATGTGTTTAAAGCATAAGCTCCGAGATATAATTTTTATATTACTTTATAAATTTATCCATAAAATATATAGAAAAGTATTAAAGCAAACCTATAGAAAATAGAATAATCTTTCATTTTTATACTAACAAAATTGCGAAAAAAATATATTTTTAAAAGTATTTTTTGAAGAAAAACTATCTTGAGCTTGAACTGCCATTTCCGGTTATCCGATTGCCACCAAAATCTAATGGCTTCTTTCCATATTAGAATAATGTATAAATACATGGTTTCAAAACTTTCTGAATGATAGTATTTGAGTTAGCGTAAAGAGGATCCACACACACACATACATACATACATACACACATACATCATCGTGAAAATGTTAAAATTGGATGCTAGGGACCTTAAAACGTGGTCATTTACCAAAATCTTGGTATGCAATTTTTAGCACGATCCCTATATCTCCCTTACCAAGGGTAGCGGGAGGTAATATCATCTAAATGGATAATTATTGTAATTTTCTAATCAATTTTTAATAAAAAAATACCATTCGATGGAACTAAGTCTGTCGTGTGTTTGGATTCGTTGTCTTTTTCCATAAAATATTGAAACAATATTTTAAAGTTTTATGCTTTTATTGAAACATAACATTTGTTTAATCCTTTGGGTACTGCAGGAACTTTTGTGGTGTTTCAGACACATTCATGTTCCACTAATGGTACTAACTCGCCCTAGCAAATTGTTTATATTGTAGTAGTTATACTTGTAATTATGTAGATTTAATATTATTGTATTCGAATAGTTTCTCAATATTTTGATTATTATTATTATTTTTCTTTTTTAATAAATGCATTATTTTTATCTTCCGTCAACTTTAGGTAAGGAAGGCATTGTCTTTGGTCAAAAAATTCAATAATTTTTTAGTGAATAAGCACGTTTTAGGTTCCATATAATACGATTTTACTATTTTTACGATGATATCTGTATGTATGTGTGTGTGTGTTTTTTTTTTATTTTTGCATATAACTTTCGAATATATAATAATACTGGATTTTAATTTGCAAATCTTTAAAGCACTTTTTCATGTTTTTCGAATGCCGATGCTCAATTTTTTTTATCTCTGTTGGTGTTTGAGTTACAATGTCAAATTTTTACTGTATATGGCCGTCATTTTGAAAAGTTACACCAATGAAAAGAGAATGTTTTGAGCTTTCCAAAGATGTATAACATATCTATGTTCATTCGTTTCGAACTGCAAAAATGAAACAATTATTCAATTTATAGATTAAAAATAACGCGGATGTGCGACAATTACGCTACCGACAGGTTTAGACTCATCAGCACAGCATAAGGGCCGTATACGTTCGGCAGAATCCCTATATATACATTTTAGTAAATAATTTTTCTAACATAATTTTCTTTTGTTCCAGGTATGCAATGCAACTGAATTTTGAAATATTTTAAATCATTTGGGACGAGGGTATGTGCTTTTTCAATATTTCATACATTATTGTACAATTTTAAGTATTTAATTTGCCATTTTTAATTCACATGAGATATGTTTAATTTCATTTCCGATGAAAATTGCGCTCTGGAATATAATATGGTTCAGTGTATAAAATTAGAATCCAATTTTAATTAAAATTTAATTTAAAATTAAAAAAAATTACCTGTATTTGGTAGTTAATATATGTAATTTTTGTTTGTAAATTTTGTTTTCCTATTGTATACATTTTGTAAAAAAAATCTGTTATGTACAGCACAATATCTCTCGCCACTTCCGTTTATGGTTATATAAGTTATAGGGCGCGAGCAGTCATGTGACATTTTTGGCCTTGACAATTAGTAATTATGTACATAGATGTCAAATGTTAGAATTTTTCAATAGTTAATTGTCACCAGAAGTGTTGAATTTACATGTCGAGAAAATTAATCACATAGATTTGGAAAATAACCAAATTTGGAATGAAATATTTTGATGTTTGACATCTATGTACATAATTATTAGCTATCATTCTGATACGGGCCCCCATACCTGCATGTCAAGGCTAAAAAAGTCACATGACTGCTCGCGCCCTATTGTATTTAACATTTCTTGTATACCTACACTCTACACCAAAAATTTTACTTACATCTATTATTTATTTTTAGATTTTTAAATTTTAAATTCATTCTAGATATTTTTTTCCTATTCTTCGAAATGTTTCCAATTCAATATCAGGATTGACAGTATTTTTGAAGGGAATATGTAATATACCTATAATTTTAAATATTTAACTATTAATACAATAAGAAATAATGTACTTCCCAGAAAAACAAACATTTTTATATTTCAATTGATTTCCATGATTTTATTTGAGAATTATTGCAACAGATTATTATATACATTATATTTCTTTATCTCTAAATCTATAAAAGATATAATTAAATATTTTTATGTATCAGATAGATAATTTACTCTTCTTTAATACTAGCAAGAACAAAAATTTTCAAAAAATAATATTTAGAAGAATTTTCTTAAGAATATGCTACTTCCAGTTATCCAATTATTACCAAAACCTTTTCAGCTCTTTCCAGTAATGTCCGATGGAAAAATACGTAGTTAAACAGATATTAAGTATTATAGTTTTTAAGAAATCGTTCTCCCAACTTCCACACACACACACACACACACACACACACACACACACACACACATATACACACACATACACACACACACACACACACACACACACTCACAGACATCATCGTAAAAATATTAAAATCGGATTGTAGCGACCTTTAAACGTGCTTAATCATTAAAATCTGGATATGCGATTTTTAGCATGAATCCAATACCACTCTTAGCGAGAGCTAAAATAGTTATTTAACTATCAAGTGTGTTAATGAGGGCGATTAATGATCGAGACATTTTAACTTAATTGTTGAGATCATTAATCGCCAATTAACATACGTGTTAGTTACAATATTTTTTCGTTGACCGTATCTTACTTAAATGGAAAATCTAATTTTATTCCATGACAAATTTTTTTAGGTTAGTAATGGTTGACCGAACGTCAAATTTTACGTCAGAAAATCAATAAGTTTTGTCATCAATTGTTTTCAGTGGGTGCGTTCAGTTTACTTAATCCTAGACGACACAAGTGGTTTTTTTATGTTATTTGAGGAATTTTATTCTTTCAAATTCATTTTAAAGGTATGCTACGTGAATATATACCTAGCTAGTAAGTGTCAAAAGCATGATTTTTAATTCTGCCTACCTTTTTGCTACAACTTAGCGTTAGCAATATATGCTGTGTTCCATGTGGTGAACGCACCCAATAAATCGTTTATTAATAAAAAATCATGCATTAATAGGGGTCATTAATGAATGATTTTCTATACATTAAGATAGCCTATTAATAAACGGTCGACGGAAAAAAATATTACTACATTATTCTTCATAAAGCGCGGCTTTATTAGTTGCATTAATTAACCAAAAACCTTGTTTATTTAAGGGGGAAGTATTTTAAAATAAACAATGTTTATTTATAAATTAGTGACAAAATGGTATAATCGCGTTTATTATCAGATGAATTTTTTATGCGATGTTGGCAGTGTTTTTGTATTTTTTGTCGCGGATGAAAACACGTGAGCTTTTTGTTTTATTCTAGGATGTTTTTGCTCCGTTCGGGCTGTTTTCACATTTATGTGATTAATACGGAAAGCCTATCTGACAGACTTTGAGTTATTTTGACAATGCGTGTTAACACTGGCCCGCTTGTCATCTATTTATCTCGCATGTAACTCGTAGGGGATGCGTTGCCCTGCCGACGGGGGAATCTATCTTTCAATTTCTTTCAGGAAATTACTATCCCGTGCTTAATCACCCGAATTAATTTTTACTTTGACATAGCTACGGTTTGTTTCCGTTCTTTACTAAGCTACACCCTCTATTTGTTTTCCAGTAATGAATAGCTTTTGAAGTAGTATGATTTATACCTATTTGAAGAAATCCACGAAAAAAATATAGACTGCGATATAGATAACTGTTAAAGCTTCAGGTATACCTGTTTGTGACCTTTAAATCATTTCATATCCTTTATACGAATATTAGACAAAGATACACCGCAAGAATCATTGTTAACGAAATTTAATTTTGTTCTTTTGCAACAAAGGAGAAGTATGCATGTAGTGATTATTTTATTTAAAATCATGAATAATATAATTGGTAGCCCTTACTTGTTGTCCAATATATATTTCCTGGTTCCAAGGTTGGCATCGAGACATGCAACTACTTTTTACTTAACCACTGGCAAATCCAATACTTTAGACAAATCACCCTTACATTTTATGATTATAGTAAAAAAATTGAAAGATGTCTGATCAAAGTCATCTGTATCTCGAACGCATTAACAAATTGGCATACATTTATCTCTTTCTTTTGCAAAGTCTATAAGATTGTGCGATAAGGATGGATATAACACGCTTGTCTTTCAAAAATTCATATTGTTTCGACTAAGTTAGAACATTCCACTCTAAAACGATGCTGGTTGTTGATAATACTTTCGCTGTAACGTAAGTTTATTTATTAATTCAGATACATTACCTTGATTCATAGCCATACGAATAACGTTATTATCTGTCACTGACATTGTGTCATTATCTTATTTTTAACATATTTGGTTTTACATTTGCTTATAAACTTACCAGTTGACTTATTTTTGAATTTTGAATGCTTTTACTGTAATATATATTTTTATAATAATAAAATAACAGTAGTATCTTACGTACCCTCATAAAAACTAAGCAAACAACACTAATGTATTTGTCATAATGGGCGGAGCAAAAATCTGAATTCATACAATTCGTCGATGACCTTGATCGGACATCTTTCAAAAATTTTACTGTACTTCGGATCATGCTTTTATCAAAAAATAATATTTAGTTTTTTTTTAAGAATCTGCTACTTTCGTTTGTTCAATTATTACCAATTATAACTATTCAATAATTATAAAACAATACTTCTCTTATTTGCAGCTGAAGATGAGATCTATAATTCTTAAATACTATTTAAGGTAGTTATATCGTGAAACTATTTTACCCAGAATTAATTTCAACTGAAGTATAATCTACAGCAGGTTAAAGTTTTAAAACAATTGACCACGCGGTACCTGAGATTTTTGCAATTGAATTTAGCCTTTTTAATACGTGAAAAATAAGAAATGGCAAAATAAACACAACATTTTAAATTATAACTTTTATATCCATACCGACATTTAATCGAAAAACTAGTATGCATTATAAAACTAATTAACGGATTTTATGTAAAAATTTGAAAATTATTTACCATCCAGATTTAATTTTATTGCCTCTAGAAAATTATAATCTGAAGATACGATAAATAGGTAGAATTATACTTGACAACCATGTACAAGCGTTCCAGATGGAGTATCAGTTAAGTTAACAACGCCCGCTTGGTATTAGCGAATAAGAGGTGATCTTTGGTTAAAGGAATTTTAGACGTACATTCGAAGGAAATATTTTTTAAATTGGTATTTTACGTGAAAAGCATTAAAACTTTAAACAGCATAATACTATTTTTGTAATTTTAAGAAAGAAATATATTAATTTGTTTTGCAGTTTCCATATGTAGTTTAGAATAAGTACTATATCTCAAAATATCTTATTACTTTTATACCCGAATGTACCAATAAATGTCTAGGTGCGACGTTGCCACAGTTACTCTTCAACATTTATATTTTCGTGTGAGTATATTGAAATACGACACTTGTGTATGTGTTAGAGCGAGTGGTACAGTTAAAAAAAAACTTTTCTATTGAAAAATAGAGAAAATTCGTCTGTTACAGTGTTTGATATTAGCTTTTAACTATTTTGATGCAATCTGTGTATATAATGTTAAAAAATATAAGTTATTGCAAATATAAACTGCATTAGCTTAATTTGTACTCTGAACATAGAACAAGTTTTTGAATAGGTACACTCGAGTGACAACTACCTTAAAACTACTGTTAAGTTATAATATCTCGCATTAAAATAGATACAAATAACAATTCTGTAGTAAATATAATTCGCATTCTTTGTTTCTCAAAGAAGAAAAGGAATTCATATATCTCAGATCTTTTACAGTGGTCGTTATTGTATTTGTATATTTATTCTACTTTATGTACATTGTATTAATATGCATATCTTTGTATTTACTATTCAAAGTTAATTGAGTTGGTACCCAGTTTCCTGAAAACGTGGAAGATGTAATTACAAATAAATCTTGAGCGCTTATAACGTTCCATAATTTCGCGATGTTGGTGCATGATAGCTGATGCATAATAGCGCAGCGGAAAATACAAAACACAAAACGCTCTTCTGCAGCACGATACACAAATAATAAATATACTCCAAGTCTCCGGTCTACACAAACAACAATTTAGAATTCGAGACCAAACATAACACATCATTTTACCTTTCGTACTGCGGCGACGATGTTTACAAATAATATCAACTTGAGATTTGTTGGTGTGCTTTCTAAGGTTGTTCTAAGAAATGTATACAGATATAACATATGTGACTACTGCGTGACGATTTTATACATCAAAATTACGTTATAAATTAAAAATTATCCAAAATCGTACTAAATAAGACTGCATTTGAATTAGGTTATTATAATAGATTGATCAATTGGAAATCTCTGTAGGTATTTCCAATTTTTGAATCTAGGTTTCTTTGGTTCCGGTCTAATGTATGAGAAATCTTTCCAAATCGATTTTTCCCTAGAGACCTAGGGTTTAGAAATAAGGGAACACAGGGTGTCAGGGTTCTGTGACATCAGTGTCGTTGTTATTCTTATCGCTTGTCGGTTCACGACCCGTACCGAACTCTCACGCTATCGGACATGTAGGGGTGAAACATAGGGGATGGTGGTATGCGTATGCGAAGTGTCAATGAAGAAAATGTAGAGGCAGGGACGTAATTAACGAAAAAGGAAGGTGGTACAACCTTTTTACCTTCCGTCACCTTTAGGTAAGGAAGGTATTGTCTTTGGTCAAACAATTCATTGATGAGTTTTTAGTGTATAAGCATGTTTTAGGGTCCCTATAATACGATTTAACCATTTTTACGATGATGTCTGTATGTACGTGTGTCTGTGCGTGTGTGTGACAATAACATCAATACCACAATACCAAAAATTATAATTTTTTCATATTCCTCAAGTTTACATCCAGAAGAACAAGTGATTAGATTTTGATTATAATTAATCAACCGGAAGTAGCATCATTTGAAGATTGTAACAGTTAAATATGATTTATTGACATTTAACGGTATTATAACTTAAAGAATATATTATTCTCTATACGATTTGATTACATTTTATACTTCATATTCAATAGATACAGAGTTAAAGAATTTTAAAGAAATTAAATTTTATAATTCAGCCAGCTATGCCAAACATGGAAACTATTAACATATTCATATAATTCAAATTGACAGATGTCAGTATCAATAAAAAGTAAATTAATGTGGCAGAGATGAGGATGTTGAAGTAGATGTTGGGAAAAACACGGAAAGATACGGTAAGAAAATAACTCTAGTATTACAAGTTTCTAGAAAGATACAAGAAATATGATTACATTGGTTTGACAATGTCATGAGGAGAAATGAAGAATTATATTGGAACAAGAATGAATAGTTTAGTAATAGGATGTTGAAGAAACAGAGGAAGACCAAAGATAAAATGGAAGGACTGTATTGCGGAAGATTTGAGAGAAAAGGAACTGAAGGATAACGACACGCAAAAATAACGACTCCTAACGAATGGGAAAAGTTAAAGAAGACGAAGATGTCAGTGTCAAGTGCAATTTGAATGGTTTTTTATGAAATAATTTTACTGGAAATTTAGAATCTTTTGTAAGAAAAATTATGGAATTTATACATTATACACGAGAATGACGGAAGGTATTGTGCTGGCCACAACAGATTTTTAGTTTTAGTTCTATTTATTTTTATAAACAAAAACAGACGTTTCGGCAGCATGAACTACTACTTTCTTCAGGGAATGAACAACAAATCAACAAATATCGAATTTGTTTGAATACCAACGAAATTTTAATTGACATTCGACAAACGATATTTAGAAAAAGAATGTTGATTTCTGATAGAAAAGTTGAAAATGAATGTAGCCAATTCTTCTTTTATATTCTTTCTATTGTCTACACATTCGTATTCAAACCATATTTCAATCAGTCTATTACATTTATCAAAAGAATTTAATTAAATATTTCTATCAATTCACAATTAAGCTTTGATCTATTTTTAAAGCGCTTTTATCCGTCTAGTCTCACTAGAGGACGGATTCGTATTGAAAAGAATTTAAAAATAGTTTTCCTCTTTGACAACATTCGTTTGCACTTTAATGATACAAGATATGAATAGGTACAACACATATGCTTTGAACTATGACCTATGCTAACTTTTGCAGAAAAGAGACTCCGCCAGCATAAGAGCTGTAAATAGTAACAATATTTTTGTGGTATATTACATAACAAGTTTAATAAAAGGCTAAGTTTTTTAAGGTATTGGATTCATGCTAAATATCGCATATCCAGAGTTTAATGATTAAGCACGGTTTAAGGTTCCTACAATCCGATTTTAATATTTTTACTATATCTTTGTGTGTGTGTGTGTGTTTGTGGATGTATGTGTGTGTATGTATGTGTGTGTGGAAAAACATAATATCTATTTAACTACGTATTTCTAAATAGGACATTACTGAGAAACTCCTGAAAAACTTTCCCCCATCAACGTTAAAGTTAGTCGACAATACTTTAAATCAAAGCGTCATTACGCGCTCGTCAGATTTCCCATCAATATCGCTTACGATGCAACAGATCCCGGATGGAAGAAGTGCCGCGTTGGCAAAAACTATCCATCGCCCGGCCAAGTATCGCCGAGAAACTAATGAAATTTCTTGCGACTTGCGATCGTGTAAGTTCTGCACGGAACTCTCCTCTTCTCCTCCGATAAAACAGAGCAGGAAGCCAGGAAGCGCTAACTAACGTTTCCGATCACGTTTTTCAAGCTGCACTGTCGACCGAACAACCAGTCGATGAGAATTTGAAACAATGTTTTGTTTCTGATGTAACTTGTAAGATACGAGGAAATTAATTTTCAACGTATTATAAAAGTTTGATGTGTTTGTGTTTTACTCTTGTTCTGATATTAATTTTAGTTTTTGTGAAACTGGCAATATATCGCAGCGACGAACGATGAATTTTAATACACTGCTTTTCGTACTAGCTGATAATTATTTTGGCAAAGTGTTTCGTTCTTTGTGCTTTATCTAATACCTTGTGACATTGATGCATTATCTTGTAATCAACTATTTGGAATAATTTGCTAGGTTTATCTAAAAATAGAACCAAACCTTGTCTATATCGACTGATTCACATGTTTTGTAGGAATGGAATTTGATGAACAAACAGAATGGATCTTAATCTTTGTATGGAAGAAACTCAAAACAAAATTAAATAAAAAATCTTATGTGACCAACACATTACCTTCCGTCAATCCTGTGTTTTATTTACAAATTGCATAGATAAATTTTCCCGTTCGTTAGGGGTCGCTATTTTTTATTTTCTTCTTCCATTCATTTCTGTTTTGCGTGTCGTCCTCATTCAGCTCTTTTCATTTCAAGTCTTCCGCAATACAGTCCTTCCATCTTGCCTTTAGTCTTCCACTATTACTAAGCTATTCATTCTTCTTCCAATATATTCTTCATCTCTCCTCATGACATGTTCAAACCAATGTAATCATCTCTCTTGTATCCTTCTAAAAACACTCGAGTCATTTCCCTTATCCTCTAATTCTTTACCCTATCTTTCCGTGACTTCTGCAACATCTATGTCAACATCCTCATCTTTGCCACATTCATTTTTGTTTCATTGACACTGGCATCTGTCAATTTGAATTATCTGAATATATTAGCAGTTTCCATGGTTGATTTATGAAATTTAATATCTTTATAATTCTTTAACTCTATATCTATTGAATATGAGGTATAAAATGCAATCCAATCGTATATTCTTTAAATTATAATATCATTAAATGTCAATAAATATTTTACTGCTTTTTTCAAGAAAAACTGTTAAAATTTCCAAATGAGGGTACTTCCGGTGTACCAATTATAACCTAAATAATTTTTGGAATCGTGATATTGGAGTTATGCGATTCAAAATGATCGTCACATGCACACACACACACACACACACACACACACATACACACACACATACACACATACATACACACACACAGACGCACACGCATACATACATCACCGTAAAAATAGTAAATTCGTATTCTAGGGACCCCCAAAACATGCTTATTCATTAGAAACTAGTGTTTCGGACGAGACGAGACATTCTCGAATCTCGTCTCGTCTTGTCTCGAAATTTCTCGTCTCGCCGAGACGAGAAAGCTATTTGAACTTACGAGACGAGACGAGATTTACATATCGAGATTCTCGAATCTCGAAAATTATTGCGAGATTTCTCGACATTTTTTTAATTTTTAAAAATACATTTTTTAAAAATTTTATTGTAACATTTTGTAAATTTATATTAATTATCCTGTTTTTTTTTCTATAAATGTGAACAGGATCGTGCTAAAATTTCTTAAATAAAACTACTTCCTTTCTTTCTTGACGTCACAGTGATGTATTCACGTTCACTTACCGACAAAGTGTTACACCCAGTAATGGGTAAAAAGCGTTTATTTTATTTTAATAGTTTATTATTTATGGAGATTCTTTATAATAAATAATGTTTAAATAAGCAAACGATACACTTACAAAATTGAAGTCACGTGAAAGAGAAATTTGTATATTGTCAAATATTATGAACAACAAACAAAATTATGTTTGATTTGTCATAAAATATGTAAAATCGATGACAATTTATTAAATAAATTAAATTTATTAAAGATGTTAATTTATTTTGTCTTTAATACCAGGTCATGAATTGTTGGTAAAACTAATTATTATTACATTTTTCATTAAAACAATAAAACGATTAACAGATAAAACAATTGCTCGCTAATCACTATTAATCATTTGTCCATGCTACCAGCCATTGTGTTTTGTAAGACTTTAAATAAGTATTACTTGAATTTATTTAACCCTTTACATACATTGTGTTCCAATCCTTTAGGAAAAATTAAGTGCCATATACCGCATGATATTTAAAAATTCGTAAAACTAGAGACTTGGTTCTTAAAGTTTATATTTATAGTGCCACTGGTTGACACGATTTTTTACATTTTTTAATAACAATAATTTATTTGTTATTCTACACTAGTTAAGTGAATAAATAATTCATTATGATTTTTATTTAAATTTCGCGTCGACCAGTGAAAATATACAGATCGGCTCTTAACAGACAAGTTCGAGCTAATATTAAGACCGGTGTTTGTTGTTTATTATTGCTGTCTTTTGTCAGTGTATTTGTTACCTACAAATGAGAATGTCTTCTGCTCGTATTAAGTGCAAGTCTCGTGAAAACTTTTGTTGGGGGAGTTAAAATAGTATATATTTGTTTCTTTTAGTGTAAACCTAACTTTCGTGATATGAATTTTTAATATGTGACGGTTTTCAGTGGACTAAATAGTGAGATAATTGAAATTTTGTCCCAATAAACGTTCCTAGTAGCAGTGGTAGATGATTTCCTGAGATGCTGAGATCTTCGATGCCTCTGTTGGCCAAATTGGACTGATAGTAGCCGAGGTTGGTCCAACATTTATCTCAATTTATTTTATAATTCTTCTACAGCTTATTAATATATGTCAATAATAATAGATTGCCTCACCGAGTATAGCTAATAATTATAAAAATATATGATCAATTTGACAAAGTTTATTTGTCTCAAATAATTTAACTACGTTTAAAAATTATTTCAAGTAACATATAAATACTTATTAACTATGTTCAACATAATACTTGTATACAAGACCCGTCCCATATCAGTTGGCCTACCCTCTTTAATTTCATTATAGCAACTTATGTTTTCTAAACTATTTTGTTTGAATGTACTCAGCGATGGGTAATATGCCGTGATGATATATTTATTTATATATTAATATTTTGTTCGGATACGTTATATATATATATATATATATATATATATATATATATATATATATATATATATATATATATATATATATATATATATATTCTAACGTATTATTAACTAATTGTTATGCACGTTCTTTTTTAATTTAATTCGAATTTTCGCGCTAATGAAATATCTCAGCTCAAACACACCTGTTTGTACTATAGGTGTTAAATAGATAGTGAAGAAAATAGCTATTTGACTAATTTTTTTAACCACTCTGCATATTATTTATATGTATTTACGATTATAATATATATATATATATATATATATATATATATATATATATATATATATATTATATAGTATATCAAAATAAATTGCATATTGGATTTATTAACAAAAAAAACATCGAGAAATCTCGTCGAGATTCTCGGCCGAGACGAGACTCCATTGTTCGAGACGAGAAAAAATCGAGACGAGACTTAATTTATTGCCTTTTAAACGAGACGAGACGAGACAATGTAGTTTCCCGTCTCGATCGTCTCGTCAGAAACACTATTAGAAACTCACTATCGACTTTTTTGACCTTATCTAGAGGTGACTGAAAGTAATAAAAATAGTCCTAATCGTTCAAATTTTAGCTACAGCTGGTTATATTTAGTTTCACTCGTAGTTACATTAGTCAAAATAAAGTCCATTTCCACGGGATGATACGTACGTCGCTAAATATCGCCAGCGGGAGATTGTTGACGTCAAAACTGACAGTATTATAATATAACCTATATATTTTGTCAATTATGTACATAATTCATCAAAATTCGAAGTATAAATAGTTATTTAACAATAATAAACCAGTTGTTAATTCACGATCAATGCATAACATAATACTACTGTATGTGCAAATAGTTGAATATTTTGCTAACAGAGTGGTTGTAACCTCGACTATACCAACCGTTGCCTCCTGAAAGTGAATAAGAAAATAACCATTTTCAGGAAAATCTGAAGCTGATATTACATACACAATAAATTATGCAAGCAGATGGCTTAAACTTATTACACATTGTAACACACCGTGTTACAAAAAATCCGATTACCATTTTGAATACATTACTGAAAAATCATCTAGAACTACGATATTCAATGCATGTTATTTGGAAGAGAAAAGTTTTACTGCGTTATCTATAATATAAAAAACATTACATGCACCTGATTGCAACTACATCCCCTAGTAGAGGAAAAAAAGACATCACGTCTCCCTAATACACACCGAAATCTCCGCTCAAAAAGTTTATCTCATCAAGGGAAAACTTGTAAAACATTAAGCTTCTACTCACACCGCAAAAGGAGGAAATTTTCCCGTATTTTTAAACTGTTTGTATCACGCCATTACGGATTGTTAAATAAGATTTTATACTTCAATTTTAATTTAAAACTGAGTACATATGCAAATTTAATTTATTAAGTAATATAGGTATGTATTTTAGAACTCTACTGAGTTATAGACGAAGTGAAGTAGATACACAAATTTACGTGTCTAGTGTATTTCCGTTTTCTCCAAGATAACATAACGTTTTCAGCAATCTCTCAAGTCCTCAACAGATATTGATATTAAGGGTATATTCCAAAAATAAAATATAAAAACCGAAACCACGGTTCTGGTAACGGACTGGTTGCAGTCACGTGACTATTTTTAATGAAACACTTCAGTTTCATTCGGTTCTCAAAATTATAACATAACCTCTAAACCTAGATCATATGATAGTAGCGGCAACTCTAAAATATTTCGGACAATGAACGAAAACGTTTTATTTATGGATTTATTACTTTCAACAAGTAGTGATGATGAACAAATAAAGCAAATAGTTACACAGTTATTGCCGTCTATAAAAAGCAAGTTAAAAATCATTAATTTTGCGAAATACTTATTATATTATTGAATTATTGTTTGTTATTGTTAGGGAAGAGACCTAGAATAGAAGAATATGTTGAAATAATTACAGTGACGAGGTATTTCGATCACATTTCCGGATGAATAGAAACACTTATTTTTTATTAAATTTCAATGGAGGCAATTTAACATCTCCCGTTTTCTTAAGAGGTCGCCCAAAAAAGAAGCCGAATTACAGCTTCTACTTGCAATTTGGTATTTAATACAAAAATAATATAAATTCTGTATATTGTATACATATAAAATGTATGTAAAATAAAAATATATTCTTTATATAACGAAAATCAAGTTCCTTAATAAACTAACAATTGCATTAATGTGTACAAACACAAAAAATCTGTTGTGGCCAGCACAATACCTCTCGCCACAGAATTTCAAGATTTTCTAAATACACGTAGTTAATTTGTCACCAGAAGTGTGGAATTTACTTGTCGAGGAAAATAAACCATATGGAATTGGAAAATCACTAAATTTAGAATGAGAAATTATATCCCCATATCTGCTTGTCAAGGCGCCCTATTGTATTTAACATTTCTTGTATACCTACATTCTACACCAAAAATTGTACTTACATATATCTATTCCTTATATTTAGATTGTTTAATTTTAAATTCATTATATGAAGAAATTTTGTCCTCTTCTAATTTTTCGAAATGTTTCCAATTCATTGTCAGGATTGACTGTATTTTTGAAGGATATATGTAATAGACCTATAATCTTAAATATTTAACTACTAATACATTAAGAAATAATATAATGTATATGTACTTCCCAGAAAAACTCTTTAGTAATATCTATGAATTTCTGACACTGACATTTATCTGTCAGTTACAAACAGTTCAACTGGTCAACTATTTTCCATGGCATCCTTTCGGCTGTAAAATTTATTATAACGTTATTTTATTTATTATATTTCTTTTATCTCTAAATCCATAGAATATATAATAAAATATTTAAATGTATCAGATAGAGAATTTAATTTTCTTTAATATTACCAAGAAAAATTTTCAAAAAATATTATTTAGAAGATTTTTTTTCAAGAATCTTCTACTTCCGGTTGTCCAATTGTTACCAAAACCTTTTCAGATCTTCCCATGAATGTCCGATTGGAAAATACGTAATTAAACAATTTTTAAGTCTTATAGTTTTTGAGTAATCGTCCTTCCAACATCCTACATACATACACACATACATCCACACACACACACACACACACACACACACACACACACACACACAGACATCATCGTAAAAATGTTAAAATCGGATTGTAGGGACCTTAAAACGTGCTTATTCAATAAAATATGGATATGTGATTTTTAGCATGAATGCAATACCTCTCTTAGCGAGAGGTAAAAAGATTACCACGTGTGACAGAAGTTTTGGGTAAATACGTAAATATAACCCAACATTTATTTATGTTTTAGAAAAGGATAGATATACGTAACCGGCGTAACCGAGCTAAAAGAATGGTTACGCTGGTTGCAACCACTTTAACCGTTACCATGTTTCATTAATCCACAATTTACATCTTTTGATATTTTTGGAACATTTTCGGTTAACCATGGTTAAAATTTGTTATTTTGGAATATACCCTAATATGTACGTAGTTTGTATCTTGTATATAAAAAGCCATAAAGTTCCAGCGTACCAATTAATATGATTGAGGTCAAAAGTATATGTTCTTCATTACTTCGAGTTTATCTATTTTACAAAACAATGCAAATAATTTTTTACCTCCCGCTACCCTTGGTAAGGCAGGTATAGGGATCGTGCTAAAAATCGCATATCGAGATTTTGGTAAATGACCACGTTTTAAGGTCCCTACATCCAATTTTAACATTTTCACGATGGTGTCTGTGTGCATGTGTGTGTGTGGATCCTCTTTACGCTTTAACTCAAATACTATCGTTCAGAAAATTTTGAAACCTTGTATTTCTATCTTAAGGCCCATTCACAAATCAAAATTAGTGTTAGTTTTATGTTTTATGTTTTATAGCAATTTGCAGCAGCATTCACAAATCATGTTTTAGTCGTGGTTTTAGTAGGTAGTGACACCTATTGGCAAATACGACACAAATTAAAGAAATCGGTAACCCACCATCTTCTATTTTTTTTCTTTTTATCATTATATAATTTTATTAATAAAATTGCACATAAAATTTTCTTATTATTCATAATAATTCCAAACAAAACTTGACAGTTATAGATAAGAACAACTATATATCGCTATTTCTTTCTACGATCCTTCCTATTGGTTCGTTCTTAAGCATAAAACATAAAACTAAAACCAAAGATTGGAGTTTGCAATGTTCTATGCTAAAACCAAAACTAAATACTGATTTGTGAATGGGCCTTTCCTCTTATATGGAGTAAAAATAGTTTTTCTTCGAAAAATACCTTTAAATGTTATTTTTTCGAGATTTATGCTATATAAAAATTAAAGATTATTAAATTTTCTACAGGTTTGCATTAAAACTTTTTGTATATATTTTATGGATAAACATATAAAACTATCTATAATAATATTATAAATAATAAATTAACTCATACACATGGTTACACAATTCATATCTCAAATGTTTGTAACTGTCAGATATATGTCACTGTCAACAAACGAATCATTTCAAATAATAATATTAACGTTTTAAAAAGAAAATAGTAAATGGAACAATAATTATATGGAAATGAACTTAATACAGTTTACAGCATATTCATTATATAGGTAAATAAATAAATATATCATCACGGCTTATTACCCATTGCTGGGTCTGCCAATCTGCTTTGTACATAGATTTCGGTAACGATGATGAAATATTTGTACCGTGCGGACGTTTACCAGGTGTCACCTCACGAGCACTAATTGCTGGCGTGGAGAGTCCACTACAGGGGTCATTTTTGTGCCATTTAAAATTTGAAATATTTGGCGTCGGTCGGAATCGAACCCGGTATTTACATTTAATTTAATTTTAAGTTTTTCATGAACAAAAAATTAAATTTAACTGGAGTATTGTGTTGGCCACATCAGATTTTTAAATTAAAATTCAATGTATTTAATTTTAAGTTGATATAATAATATAGATTTTTAACTCTAATTTCTAAGTAAGTGTTGAGTTTTAATAAGTTTCCAAATTCATTAAATTACGAATATTTATTGAAATAGATTTGTATAATAGTTTTTGGCTAAATTTTAATTATAATTTGTAAATATTTGAATACTATGGATTAAATAGTAGCGACAGAATACTATTTTCTGTTTATGGTGAGTTGTATTGAAGTAGTTTTTCTGTATCCTTTCCGCTGAGTTTGAATAAATACAAAGCAAAGCTTCTTTATATGGAGTATCGGAAGAGTGCAAGTGCAGGAAAAGACAGAACTCTGGTAATTAATCCATAATGGAATAGCAGGTGACTAGTTGAAAAGCAAGCAGTCTGCGTCACATGGCATTAAACACCGGAACTAATTCCTGCGATGAAAGGTTTATGAAGTTGTCTTTTTCCTTGTAAAAAACATAATAAGAAAAGTATTTTAAAGCTTTGAACTTTTTACTACGCGATCGCATTCATAAAAAAGAAACTTATCTCCGACGCTAGGAACTTTTTTTACTTACTGTGAACGCTAAATTTAACGCCGTTTTTCTCTTTAAATTTACGCAACGGCGAACACAATTTATTACCACAATTAAATCTTCTTCATCTATATTTATATTGTGAAGCGTTCGAGTTTGTTTATGGAATAAACTGTTGTCATGGCAACCAGATTTGAATTGTTTAACAGTCGTTTTCTTGTGCTATTATTTCTGCATTATTCCATATTTTGTTTCTCTTTTTGTGCGGAACAATGTGTGAAACTTCTGTAATTTATGTTTAGTGCCAACGCAAAATGCTACCCGTTATATATTACCCGAATTACTAACATTTACCCTATAACTCTTAATTAAGTAAAAAATCTGTCAACAACCAGCAAACTTTATTTTCATTGCTATCATAATCGTATATTTAACTTTTGACATATGATTTTTTATACGACAGCAAAAAGCTAAAAAGGATTTGATTTGTGATGTCTATCTGACAATGTAATTGAAATTCAGTAGATATTGTAATTACAGATTGGAAGATCTGGGAGTATATATACATAGTAGCGATGATGGATGAAGTTGGCTTTTATTGGAGCGAAATATTATAATGCTGACATCATTGAAAAATGAAAAATGATAGCATTGAGTGAGATTCCGACATTAACTGACACAAATATATTCGTCTTTGTATTTAGCGGCAAGTTTTATTAACCGTTATATAAAATTTACAAAATAACCTCTTAATAAATAAATGGGTATGAGATTATTTTTCATGTATATATATATATATATATATATATATATATATATATATATATATATATATATATATATATATATATATATATATATATATATATATATATGTAGAGTGTGTCACGGAAAGTGTAACATAGGCGTTTAACATGGGATATAAGTTTTTCCGTGCGCATTGCTCCCCTAATTGTTTTACACAAAAAAATTCAAATGGATGTTGTAAAGCAAACATTTCTACATCCGAATCAATAAAAAAACATTTTGGCTACTTCATAACTGCAACAATAAAATTTGAAAATTCACGGAATTATAATTTAATAATATTAGCCATGGAATTAGAAACAAGAGACGAACAAAAGCGTAGCTTTTTATTACTTCAGTGTCAGAATAATGATTGTCAAAATCAATACTAATAATTTGACGTATAAAACGTTTCGCTGTGTGCGTGTCTGTGTGTGTGTGTGTGTGTGTGTGTGTGTGACAAAAGTTTCCGATCGCATATCTTGGGTTACAATGGGTCCACCCTCATTTGAAGATTTAACAGTTAACTATGATTTATTGACATTTAACGTTATTATAACTTATATATTATTCTCTATACGATTTGATTGCATTTTATACTTCATATTCAATAGATATAGAGTTAAAGAATTATAAAGATATTAAATTTCGTAAATCAGCCAGCTATGCTAATCATGGAAACTGCTAATATATTCAGATAATTCAAATTAACAGATGCCAGTATCACAAGTGTTACAAGTTTCTAGAAAGATGCAAGAGAGACGATTACATTGGTTTGAACGCATGTCATGAGGAGAGATGAAGAATATATTGGAAGAAGGATGAATACCTTAGTAATAGAAGGTTGAAGAAACAGATGAAGACCAAAGATGGAAGGACTGTATTGCGGATGACTCGAGTGAAAAGGAACTGAATGAGAACGACACGCAAAATAGAAATGAGTGGAAGAAGAAAATAAAAAATAGCAACCCTTAACGAATGAGAAAAGCTAGAGAAGAAAAAGATATCAGTGTCAAATACAATTTGCATAGTTTGTTTATGAAATAATTATACTGGAAATTTAGAACCCTTGCAAGAAAATTTGTGTATGGAATTTATACATAATACACAGGATTGACGGAAGGTAAAGTGCAGGTCACATCAGATTTTTTAATAGAATTTTAAAATGACGGGATAAGGAGCGTTTCCCAGACGTCACCTTACATTCACTTATAACTATTACGGAGAATGCTCCAAGGATATTGTTTTTGTACGTTAAATAATACGAAATAATTCACTATAACATTTCGTCGACACAAACAAGCAATTTGGATAAATGAAACAATATTTTATTCATTTCTTCATTCTTCATACCATTGACTAGTCAACAAACATGAAATATGAATTACTACAATGACCACCTTATTTACATGTATCTTTCATGACTGTTAAATGATCGTGGTCACAAGATTACTATATGAAGCCTCCTTAAGAACCTTCTTCTCGGAAACATTTCACTATATTTTTTATGACATGTTTACGAGTATTTTATCTTTGTCACACCGAGAGAAATGTGTTGTTATGATAAATATATTTATAATAGTTGTTATTATATTTTATATTTAAAAAAGGGACAAATACACAAGATATATGAATGAAATATGTATGGATATTAAAAGGTTTAGAATATTATGTAATAAGACCAAATATATAAAATACTAATTTTAAATATATTTTTATTTTCAAATTTAAAATAATATATTCTTAATAGTCGAGATATTATTAATAATTATAAAGTTATATTAAATTTTATTATATCATGTGGTACAATTTACTATACGAAATATGTACTTCAAATAAACAAGTATCTTTGGCTCTAAATTACAGCATACTTATAAGGGCAAACTAATATATTACATTTTTGGAGTAGGAATAGGGTGTGCACGTTAAACTCCTACGTTCCGTAATCGGTGTACAGGTACCTTTATTTAATATACTATTCAACGAAACAGATTTTATAACAAAAATAAAATAATATAAATTCTAAGTAATAACCCTAACACTTTCACACAAATTTTCAAACCACTACGATTTTAAAATATTTCTTACAAAATTGTTCACATTTTCATTTGAGGATTGATGTACACGGTCTTATTGTTTTATTTCCATTTTAAATTAACGCAGAAGCATATACACATGTAAGTGAACATGGAGACTGTTCTTCCCCTAATCATCGCTTGCCTGTTCAACTTGCTGACGCCGTCAGCCGTAATACTCAGTATTTTAAAGTTGAGTATACCGAATATTTAATTCTAATATGTAATATGCAATTAAATATCTCTATATATTTAAATATATTCGGCAAATATACATATAATTACTCTTAATATGCCGTCTTTAATTTTAAATATATATCGTTTAAAAATATACGAATCTTAATAGTAAATACATTTTTATAATACTTTTACATATACGTTTACCAATACTTAATATTTACATATTTAAATTTAAAATTTTGATGTACAATATACAATTTTTAATATACATTTCTCTCAGTGCAGCTGTAGTTTATTGCAGGAGCACGTGACACTATGGATTCCAGATAAATTATGTATTTGTATTAACGTCCCTGCCAATTACATGCATATTTTAATCTTAACAAAGGAAAGAACGAATTAATTTGTTCGGAATTTACGATTCCGCTTTCTAGAAATTTAATGCAGCTGCTTGAAGAATTTTAGCGTAAAGTAATTAATGTCATTTTCAATAAAAAAATTGTTATAGTACATAATGTAATTCTCTTTTATTGTTTTATTATGAAAAGTTACACAAAAAAGTGATTAAGATATTTTGTAAAGTATAGAGGGGGGCATATTTTGACATAACTATTATCATTTTAGAGCCAGTGGTACTCAACTTATGGAGCAATGTTATATTTTTTTAAGTGACATCATATATTTTTTATTAACTCATTAAATAGCAAAAATTTTCTGAATTCAACAATATAATATATCATACTCTTTAATTGCAAAAAAAATGATAAAAATTAATTTAATGTTAGTATTTTATTTTTTTTAAGTAGGTTAAGCAAACATTCAATTATTAAAACAAAAGAAAATTATCTGTTATTTTTGTATGTCAATGTTACGTATTATATTATTTTTTGGAAATGTTCCAAATTTTTTTTTTTTTTATTTCGCGTAATTACTATTTGGTCCTGGAGTAATTAGGATAACTTTCTGCAAATAAATTGCATGCTAGGAATGCATTTTGATGGGTCTATTCGTTCATAATATAGACGACCTTGATCGGACACCTTAAAAAAATACTCTACACAGTTTAATGTTTTAGTTATAATTAACGCGGAACGAAAGTAATATATGTTTAAATGATTGTAGTATAATAGAAATAAAAATTTATGTCAAACTGCATTGCAGGAAATGCAGCAATTTTATATGTACCTTGTGTAAATTTTAACAGCTTATTATATTTTGAAGTACTTGGATAAAGTATAGGTATACCAACCTATGTTATATTTCAGAAGCTTTAAAATTCTACGTCTGATATTTAGTGGCTCTTCAAATTTAAATTAGATCCCTTTGTAACGTTCAAACCCTTAATTAAATCCATTTCCTTTGACATCAGATATTCCCGTACACTCCAATGATCTTTTCTAAAAATGAATATATAACATTTGTGGAATTTTTAAGATTTTGGTTCAGGAAAAAGTACCTTTTCTATACATCTATGTACGTTTACTGGGTATTAAAAAATCTGATGTGGCCAGCACATAACCTCTCGCCGTATATTTTACCTGGCTGTATTCATAAAGCAAAGATTATTTTTATAAATACAAATAATATATTCATATAAATCTATGAAGTATAAACTTCTTTATTATTCAATAATAGCATGTCTCAACATGAAGATATTTTACCATAAATTATGTTACAATAAATTACAAAGTAGAGTTTACCATATATAAATATTAGGCTGGTAACAGCAATTTTCAATTCGAACAACTTTGTTTACTTTCTCTTCATATTCTTCTAGTAAAAACATTAATTTTGGGCGGTCTAAAATGTATATATCTGGATTGTGCATCTATTCTTATATATCTTCTTTTACATTTTATTTTTTCATACTTGTTATATCTAAATAACCTTAATTCCCTTTAATAAAGTGACGGATAGATTGCACTCCGATTTTGTCAATATTTACAACTTACTTGAGAAGAATTTGATAGCTTTTTCGCAATTCAAAGTTACTCTAGTCTACAGTACTGGTGTACATTGTCCCATAATGTTTGAAACAAATTTAAGTCCTTCAACCTAGACTTGTCATCTCCATAATAGTCACAGATCAAGAACTAAGGGATTCTCCAAGTACATTTTTAATTCATTACTCATTATTTCTGACACTGACATTTATCTGTCAGTTACAAACAATTTAAATTCTCAACTATTTTTCATGGCATCCTTTCGGTTGTAAAATTAATTACAACAGATTATTTTATATATTATATATCTTTTATCTCTAAATCTATAGAATATGTAATTAAATATGTAATTGTATCAGATAGAGAATTTAATTTTCTTTAATATTACCAAGAAAAAATTCCAGAAAATAATATTTAGAAGATTTTTTTTCAAGAATCTTCCGGTTGTCCAATTGTTAACAAAACCTTTTCAGATCTTCCCATGAATGTCCGATTGGGAAATACGTAGCTAAACAAATTTAAAGTCTTATAGTTTTTGAGTAACCGTCCTTCCAACATCCCACACACATACACACATACACACACACACACACACACACACACACATCCACACACACACACACACACACACAGACATCATCGTAAAAATGTTAAAATCGGATTGTAGAAACCTTAAAACGTGCTTATTCAATAAAATCTGGATATGCGATTTTTAGCATGAATGCAATACCTCTCTTAGCGAGAGGTAAAAACTGTGTTCGCTAGTTTTGGCGACGGGTTTATATAGTGCGATGTCCTTCTCGAACTTTCCGACGCCAAAACTACATTGAATACAAAGGATTACTCCACCGGATGTAATTAAATCAGTCTAGACGCGTAAGAGTTTTCCCCTGCCGAGCATACGTCATCGCTTTGGTATATTCTACCAGTGGCGGGGCTCGCATACTCTTAAGTCAAAAGTCAAGGGCGCACGTTACATATTGATGGTTGTATAAAACCGTTTTTCATCTGATAACGGCGTTGTCACTCAAAAGTTGTTATCTTGTGACAGACATGTCATATATCTTACGTCGGAACGAAAATTCGATTCAAGTATTTTCGGCTGCATCTTACCTACATCTGTCTGAAATATCATGGACATACCCATTCTGGACTAAGGACAAGAAAGAAGAAAATTTCCTAAACTTAGTTGTATCATAGGGATTGTTGTCGATTGTTGTCGATGTAGTGGCTTTTCGATGTCATACTTTTTCGACTGCACGACATGCTCCGTCAGTTTCGACCCTCTCAGGAAGAAGGTTACTCACTATGAAAAGATATTGAAATTTAAAATTTATTTCTTCCAAAGGTTTTATTTTATATTTTATGGTTTTTGAATATGTAAAATTTCCCGCGTTTTCTTATAAAGTTTTATATATTCGTCCTTCGTAAGGTTTATAGGGTATATTTTATAGTTTGCCAAACGCTTCAATGATTAAATATATTGCGTTTTTTTACATTAATGCTACGGTTGGTGTAATTTTATTTCCATTTTGTTACGAATATGTCAACCGTTGAACAATAAAATTCTTGTCGGATATTTCTTTGGGGTACTTGAGAGTTGAAAGACTTTATTGCCATTTACTTTCCAGAATTTTGCAGCGTTTTGAAACAATTTACATTTAATGTTTAAAAAGTTATAGTAATAGAAGGATAAAACTTCCGTATTATAGGGAATTCTAGCGGTAGAAAATGCGATCCGCCGAAAAATTAATATGTAACATAGCAACCTAACCTAACATTTTTATAGTATATTATTATAGCATTTTTTATGTGATTGTCATTTTAATTATAATCAAATTTTCTTTATTGTAGTTAAGAATTTTTTAATCAAGATGTATAAACAAAGGACATATATCAACAGATTTTTATATAAAATACGTATTTAAATAGTAATAATAAAATTTACCCTTAACCTTAAAAATAAGTGAAAGTGAAAACTACATACGTTTCGAGAAGTATATTCTGATCTTCAGTAGTACATTTAACGCGAAATCGTTTTTAGAAGATAAAGAGAAATTAGGATTACTTAACATGTCAATCATGCTTTAATATTCTTAACAGCCCTTATCTCAGAAATTACGCAATATGTAAACCACTGTCTGAAAAAAGGGTTGTTAGGATTTCTGCCATGGTTGAGATTTTGAGTAAACCCTCTTAATATTATAATGTTAGGGGTAATTTTTAATTTTATTGTCAATTATATTAACATGAGACGTTACACATTGGCAAAATTGTCTGCTTTTTACCTCTCGCTAAGAGAGATAATAACATTTTTACGATAATGTGGGTGTGTGTGTGTGTGTGTGTGTGTGTGTGTGAGAGAGAGAGAGAGGTTGTTATATGTACGATTTCTCAAATTCTATAAGACTAAAGACCTGTGTAATTACGGATTCCTCAATCTAACAGTAATGGGAAGAGTTGAATAGATTCTGGTAACAATTGGACAACCGGAAATAGTAGTATTTTAACAAAAAATCTTATAAATATTATTTTTTGAAAATTTATGTTATTAAAAATATTAAAAAATAAAATTCTCTATCCGACACATTTAAAAAATTTATTATACCTTCTATAAATTTAAAGATATAGATATATAATCTATAAAATAATCTGTTGTAGTAAATCTCACAGCCCAAACATCTCCATGGTAACTACTTGAGAAATTAAAATGTCTGTAATTGACAGATAAATGTCACTAATGTCAGTGTCAAAAATTCAAAGATAGTACTGAAGCCTTTTTCTGGGAACGATATTTAATATTTCTTATTTTATTATTAATTATATATTTAAAATTATAGGTATATTACATGAATCCCGCTAATGAATTGGAAAAACCTCGAATATTTAGAAGAAATGGTGAAAACTTGCTCATAGAATTAATGGGGTACAAGAAATGTTAAATACAATACTTGTATGGCGAGAGGTATTATGATGGCCACAACAGATTTTTTAATATTGTCTCTAACATACGTGGCCTGTAAGTTTGGGGCCGGTCACTGGAAAGTAGAATTCCCGATAAAAATAAAACTAAATCTTAGTTCGTCCGTGCTAATATACAGGGTGTTAATAAAAAAACTTTACACACTTTAGCAGGTGATAGTAGAGATGAAAACAAGAAAAAAATTCTAATACACTTAGATCCAATACTCATTGGTTTTTAGAAAATTTATATATGGAATTTGTACATAATACACAAGATTGACGGAAGGTATTGTGCTGGCCACATCAGATTTAACAACTAAGGACTCTAGGTGTTTACGATCAATTGTAAACAAAGTTGCAGCCGTCGTCGAAGAGACTCACGCACTTGATCGTAAACACCTAGAGTCCTTAGTTGTTAAATCTGATGTGGCCAGCACAATACCTTCCGTCAATCCTGTGTATTATGTACAAATTCCATACATAAATTTTCTAAAAACCAATGAGTATTGGACCTAAGTGTATTAGAATTTTTTTCTTGTTTTCATCTCTACTATCACCTGCTAAAGTGTGTAAAGTTTTTTTATTAACACCCTGTATAATAAAATAGATTTTGTTAATATTTGCAATGCCAATAAGTTTTAATTAGATGTGTATTATACTTTATTATTTCTCTGTGCCTAATTCGGAATATCTGTACTTTCGTTACTAATAAATCTTAATAATTTGATCAGTAATTTTCGTAGATTCTATCGGAATTCCACAAATTAATTAAATGTTGTAGCGATATCTCGATTAGCATTTGTTGGTTCTCAAGTTACAGTTTACAGAGCCAGCCCACTTTGATAATCGGTACTTAACATGTGAATAGTGATAAGATCTCTCGGTGCTTATTATAACAAGCCAGTGAATTATGTTCGGTCCGGCCCTTATACGGAGTCTATTTCAAGTAGCCGGCATGCTAATTTAAAATTAACACGAGATGGTTACAAGAAGTGGGACTATGTTTGTATATAGAATCATGATAGATAGGTGTAGGTACGTAACTGTAGATGCAAGATTTACGAGTACTACATAGGTACTACTTTCGAAAGAGTTGTTTTAATAAATAAATATATCATCACACTTTTTTGCTATATTTGCTTACTTTTTATATAAATATAAACAAACCAGAAATTTTCCTTTAATATAAGATTTTTATTAAATGTTGAAATATAGTAAATATTACGTAGATTCAAAATAATTATTTTATGCTAGTTTTATTTTTGTTTCATTTCACTAGTTTATGTATTTGTAGTATTCATATTTACAATATCTACATAAGTACAAATCTGATGTGGCCAGCACATTACCTTACGTCAATGTTATGTATTATCTTTGAATATATAATACATATAAGAATGGCAACGCATATGGCCTAGCAAGATACTATATCTGTCTCTTTTTATTCACAAAATTATTATAGATAGCTAGTGACTCCTACCACAAAACTATGAACTACGGTAAATCGTGCTGACAGCATTGCCAGATACTATTTGTTAGAGGTATTCAATAATCAATAAATCAAAAATATTGTTTCATATTAACCAGATAATATATTTTGAATCTTCAATGTACATGTATACTTGTTTTACAGTAGCAAACTTAAAAACTTTTATAAAATCTTAACTTGCTGTTCTAGCTACGTGGCAACACTGTGCAACATCCACCTATTATGTATTTTTTGAACTAACTCCGAAATAATTCGTATACGGAGGGATAGATGGCACCTTCTCTCGAAATATTTATTCTAAATACATTACGTTGCCATTCTTATATGTATTATATATTCAAAGGTATTATGTACAAATTCCATAGGGCGCGAGCAGTTATGTGACCTTAGCAATCAGATATGGGGGCCCGTATCAAAACGACAGCTATTAATTATGTCCATAACTGACAAATCTGACAATTTTTCAATCAAAATTTAATTTTTTGCTGTTGTATGATTTTTTCTCGGCAACTGAATTCCACACTCCTGATAAGAAATAAACCAGACGAAATAAGAAAATCATGAAATTTTGAGTGTAAAATTATGACATTTGTTAGTTCTGAACATAATTAATAACTGTCATTTTGACACGGGCCCCCATATCTGTTTGCAAGAGCAGAAAAGTCACGTAACTACTTACGCCCTATACATAAATTTTCTTCCAAAAGGTCATATTTCCAGTAAAATTATTTCATAAACAAATTTTGCAAATTGCACTTGACACTGACATCTTCTCTAGCTTTTCTCATTCGTTAGGGATTTTTTATTTTCTTCTTCCACTCATTTCTGCTTTGTGTCTCGTCCTCATTCACTTCCTAATGAATGGCAGTTTCCATGATTAGCATAGCTGGCTGATTTATGGAATTTAATATTCTTTAATTCTGTATCTATTGAATATGATGTATAAAATGAAATCCAATCGTATTTATAATAACATTAAATGTGAATAAATGATATTTAACTACTTTTTTTGACACGGATCCTCATATCTGCTTGCCAAGGCCAACAAAGTCACATGGCTGCTCGCGCCCTATAAGTAACGAATATAACACTTCTTGTATACACAAATAATTGAAATTGTTTCTCTTCTTTCGTTCTATGAGAAATTTTATCCTACTATTCTAATATGTTCAAAATAGTTCAAATTCATTGACGGTATTAGCGGTATTTCTTAAGGATATATGTAATATTGACTTACCTGCAATTTAAATAAATATTTAAGTAATAATACAATAATATATTAAATGTATTCATACCTCCCAGAACTGACACTGACATTTTGAATTTATTTGTCAATTACAAAAATTTTAATATCGCAACTGTTTTTTTGGCAACAAGATTTATTACAACCACAATTACAACAGATTATTCTATATTATTATATACAATATCTCCAAACCTATACGAGATATAATAAAAAAATTAAAAGTGTCAGATTGAGAATTTAATTATCTTTAATATTTGTAGTAACAAATTTTCAAAAAATAATATTTAGAAATATTTTTTTAGAAACTACCACTTCCGGTTGTCCAATTGTTACCAGAACCTATTCAACTCTTCCCATTACTGTTAGATTGAGGAATCCGTAGTCAAACAGGTCTTTAGTCCTATAGAATTTGAGAAATCGTGTCTCCAACAACCTCACACACACACATCCACACACACACACACACACACACACACACACACACACACACACACACACACACACACAGAGACATCATTGTAAAAATGTTAAAATCAGATTCTATGGACCTTAAATCGTGCTTATTTAATAAAATCTGGATATGCGATTTTTAGCATGAATCCAATACCTCTCTTAGCGAGAGGTAAAAAGTGTTAAAAGTTACTCTGTTCATAGTGTTCGATTTACTCTTACTGTTGAGATAATAATAACACCACAAAATGTGTTAACCATTATTTAAAATTAGCTCTACATCTGTATTGAATTTTTTACTCCAACAACAGTGGTCTACTTAATTCCAAAATCTATGTGGACGTATATAGACTTCTTAGGGCGTTAAAATTGTGTCTTAAAAGTAACACAGAATGTGTAGGTCCTTTACACAGTCAGGTGTCCGCTCTGATAGTTCTCACGAGAAAGCGATCTGTAGTTCTAGAAAATCTTAATTCTTAACTCGTTAAGCCGTAATATTTTCTTAAGCTTATAATCGCTGATAATTGGTGTCACATAAATGGATCAGAAACAGAATAGTGTTTTATCAATATTATAGAAATTGTTAATAAATTTCTTGCGTAGTAATACTTTTTACATTTGACTAATATGTCCATATTAAATTTTGCAAATATGAACAAATTTTGTATATATTACATGGTGTATTTGTTTGTGGCTTCCCTTTGAGATATATGACAAAATTACATTTTAGATTTAGGAAAGTTTAATTAGACCGGAATTTGGTAGAGAAAAAGAGAATAAAAGTAGTAATAGTAGTAGCAGCTTCCGGCTAACTTTAAATATATTAATTAAAACTAAAAGTTACTTTTTACAAACTAAATTTATCCTTTTACATGCAACTCAACATTTATAATTAAATTTCTTTTGATATTTGTATCATTTCAAATTTTTACAGATCGTGAAAATTAAAATATTACTAATACAAATAAAAGACATTAAATTTTTGAATGTACATATTTGATTACTTCATTTTTATATATTTCATACTAAATTGAAACAATTAAATAAATGTCTTATTATTTACTCTTCATTTATTATTAAAATATTTGTTTACGATTAAAATATTTAAAGAGCTGAAAAGGTTTTGGTAATATTTGGACAACCGGAAGTAGCAGATTTTTAAAAACATCTTGTAAATATTATTTTATGAAATTTTTTGTTCTTGCTAGTATTAAGGAAGAGTAAATTCTCTATCTGATATATATACATATTTTATTATATCTTTTATAGATATATAAATAAAGAAATATAAGGTATAATAGTCTGTTTTAATAAATCTCACAGCCCAAATAATGTCATGGAAACCAATTGAAAAATAAAAAATGTGTGTAACTGAGAGATAAATGTCAGTGTCAAAAATACAGAGACATTACTGAAGATTTTTTGCAGGAAGTACACACATTATATTATTTCTTATTGTAATAATAGTTAAATATTTAAAATTATAAGTATATTACAACCCTTCAAAAATACTGTCAATCCCGACAATGAATTGGAAACATTTCGAAAAATTAGTAGAGTAGGACAAAATTTCTTCATAGAATGAATTTAAATTTAAAAAATCTGATGTGGCCAGCACATTACCTTCCGTCAATTTGGAAATATGCTATCGGAGTTATACGATCCGAAAGGATCGTCACACACACACACACACACACACACATACATAAATCATCGTAAAAATGGTAAAAACGTATTATAGGGACCCTAAAACGTGCTAAAACTCATCATAGAATTTTTTGACCAAAGGCAATACCTTCTTTACCTGTTGGAAATGATTAAGGTGTTTAATACTTATTCATTTGTATGTCTATAATCGATTAACATTACTGCCATATTCGTATTGGTACTCACTTTGCTTAATTTCTTAAAAAATCGTAATTTTTCAAATTTCAATAAAAAGTTCAAAAAAAATAAAAATTTAATTTATATGGATATAGATACTCTTCGATGCGGTTATTTCAAATTTTGAAACCGCATATCGATATCTCTTTTTGTTCTCGAGATATTTGCCCTGAAAGTTTTGCCTAAAAATACTCATTTTTGGGCTATATCCCAAAAATGGGTCGAAATAGGAGCTCATTAATACCACCATTCGATTCCCCGGGCAAAATTACATAAGTATACTAAATTTCATATTTTTTTAACAATAAATACAATCTCTAGAGCAAAATAACTGAAAATGGCCAAAATCTGAAAAAATCGCAAGGGGTACCCCTTACGATTTTTGCAGATTTTGGCCATTTTAGTTATTTTACTCTAGAGATTGTATTCGTTGTTCAAAAAATATGAAACTTTGGATACTTATGTAATTTTTCCCGTAGAATCGAATGGTTATACTCTCAAGTCTGTATTTTGACCCATTTTTGGGGTATAACCCAAAAATGAGTATTTTTAAGTAAAAATTTGAGGGCAAATATCTCGAGAACGAAAAGAGATATCGACATGCGGTTTCAAAATTTGGAATCAGCGCATTGAAGAGTATCTATATCCACATAAATTAGATTTTTAAAAAATTTGAACTTTTTATTGAAAATTGAAGAATATGATTTTTTTAAGAAATTAAACAAAATGAGTAAAAATACGAATATGGCAGTATTGTTAATCGATTCTTCGCATACAATGAGTAAGTATACATATTTTTACAATTATTAAACACCTCAATCAGTTTCAATAATCAAAATGTTCACAAAATTATAATTTAAGTTATCTTCACTTCCACGAATACAACCTATACTAATGTTCACACGTGAAGAAATTTTGCTATTTTAATTATTTTTTTGAAGATATCATCTAAAAAATCTGATGTGGCCAACACAATACCTTCCGTCAATCCTGTGTATTATGTACAAATTCCATACATAAATTTTCTTGTAAAAGATTCTAAATTTCCAGTAATATTATTTCATGCAAATGGCACTTGGCGCGAACAGTCATGTGACTTTGTTGGCCTTGACAATCAGATATGGGGGCCCATGTCAGAATGATAGCTAGTAATTATGTATATAGATGTCAAATATCATATTTTCTCATTCTAAATTTAGTGATTTTCCAATTCCATGTAGTTTATTTTCCTCGACAAGTAAATTCCAGACTCCTGGTGATTAATTAACTACCTATGTGAATTTAGAAAATCTTTAAATTTTTAATCAAAAATTCTGACATTTGACATCTATGTACATAATTACTAATTATCATTCTGAAACGGGCCCCCACATCTGCTTGTCCAGGCCAACAATGTAACATGACTGTTCGCGCCCTATACTTATGTAACCAAAAAAAGATTTTTTTTACGGATTACGGAACCCTTACCGTATATACATGAAATGTAAAGTAGTTTGAAGTTTTACAAATAATTATTTGATATAGGTACTTTCTTATTTTGCATATTATATTTATTTTGTGCATAAATAGTGAACGTCTATTATTTTTCCTAACCATAGTTTTACTAACATCAAATTTTAAGGTGATTTTTTTCCTCGCGAAGCGACTAAACTTTTGCAATGGAACCATGGTGTTCCGGAGAACTTTAGGATACTCTGATCTACGCTATCCACCCTCAAACAAACAACCCACACCTTCAACCACCTTCTGTCACCGTCACCAGCATGGTGGCTTCCCCAACGCAATTTCCCGTGCTACTGCACTGCGTGATTGAATCTCCCGCACTAACTAACGTATGTGACGCGAACGAAATACCAACGACCATAGCATCGAGAGAGATTGAAAGATTGAAAGAGATTGAGAGATATTGGTTGTTATAGCTTGTTATAGTGGTGTATTTTGTAGTGGATGATAGTGTAAATGTACAGTACTGGGGATGAGTGTGGTAAAAGTAATAAAGATAATTAAGAAGAATACAAATAGATAAATAAATAAATCACGGCATATAACCCATTGCTGGGTGTGCCAATCTGCTTTGTACATAGATATCGGTAATGATGAAATATTTGTACCGTGTGGGCGCTTCTCAGGCGTCACCTCATGGGCACTCAATTCTAGCGTTGAGAGTGCACCACAGGGGTCAATTATGTGCCATTAAAATGCGATGTAATTTTTGGCGTCGGTCGGGATCGAACCCGGGTTCTCAGATTCGTGACCAGACACTCAGGCACACGGTCACGAGACCCCATAGATAAGAGTTTGATTAAAAGGTATTATATATAACCTAATATTGAACTGCAATTCATGGGAGGAATAAATAAACGTATTAATTTTATTGGCAAAATCAGTTAACCCTTGCCCAAATCTATCTTAAAATCGATGTTTGTATGATGGATAGTAATACTTATTAATCATATTTACCTCTCGCAAAGAGAGGTATTGGATTCATGCTAAAACGCGCATATCCAGATTTTAGTGAATAAGCACGTGTTAAGGTACCTAGAATGCGATTATAACATTTTTACGATGATGTATGTATGTATGTGTGTGTGTGAGAGAGAGAGAGAGGATGTGAGAGGTACGATTTCTTAAATTATATATAGCTAAAGGCCTGTACAACTACGGATTCCTCAATCTAACAGTAATTGAAAGAGTTGAATAGGTTCTGGTACCAATTGGACAACCGGAAGTAGTAGTATTTTAACAAAATTCGTCGAAATATTATTTCTTGAAAATTTATGTTATTATAAATATTAAAAAACAAAATTCTCTATGCAATACATTTAAAAAAATTATTATGTCTTCTATAGATTTAAAGATATAGAAATATAATCTATAAAATATTTTTTTAACTTTATATCTATTGAATATGAAGTATAAAATGCAATCAAATCGAATAGAGAATATATTCTTTAAAATTTATAATCATTAAATGTCAATAAATGATATTTAACTGCATTTTTTCAAGAAAAACTGTTAAAGTTGCAAATGGGGATACTGCCGATGGATCAATTATTACCAAAATCTAATCAAGTTTACAGGGCCGGATTTAGGGGTGGGCGAAGTGGGCGACAGCCCACCCCAAAGTTTGCTAGGGGCGGCAAATCACAAAAAGTTTTATATTTTACTTGACATTTAATTCCTTACAGAATCGTTTTACTCCACAATACATTTTCATTTTTATTTAACCTAAAAAATATTGATAAATAATAACTCGGAGTAGGCTATGAATAAATAAACTTGTCAATTCAAAAGTCCAGTTGTCAAAAATTGATCTTGAAATGTAATTTTAAGGAGAAAAGATCATAAAGAAGGAAACAGTATATTGCCATTTGCCGTTTTCTAATTTAATTCCATTTCTAAAAAAAGATTCAAGAAGAAAAGCTTTGATTTCATTTTGACAATATCTCGTATGAAATTGACATTTAGTTAAATACTTTTAAACTGACATAAGTTTCTTTGTTCATAGCGTACTCTGAGTTAGGGTTTTTTTAAAACATATATAGGACGTTCATTTTAAATGGGCCACCATTGCTATCTCGAGAATTATAAAAGCTAGAAAGATGGCTAAATGGTTAAATAATTTGTATTTACAAATTTAAACAAAAGGATTTTTTTTTCGATCAATGGTATTCAAAATATGGTACCTAACTTTTTTTTTTAAATGAGTATATATTTTATTTGCTCATTCATTGGATAATTTAATTCTGAATTCAGTAGTATATTTTTATACCTTTTTTGTATATTACGGCGCGGAAGGGGGGGGGGGAACTCTAGTATTGGAGATATCGCGGCTGAGATTATAGTCACATGCACAATCACTCACACACACACATACAGACATCATCCTAAAAATAGTAAAATCGTATTGTATGGACCCTAAAACGTGCTTAATCATTGAAAACTCACAACCGAATTATTTGACCAAAGACAAAACCTTCGTTACCTAGAAGTGACGGAAGGTAATAAATTACTTAACAAGCGTTTGTAGTCATTTATTTAGCGAGATTTGACATTTATATTTTTGACATTCATATTTTTTGACATTCATAGCCACCAACCTTGAAAAAATAAATTGTACTAGTCTATTCAGCACTCGAATGAGCTATTAACGAACTCTTTTGGGTGCTGTAATGGCTTTATTACAGACGCAGAATTCCACCGTATAAAATTTGAAGATACAAAAATACTGGCGAGACCTACACACCTAAACAACAGGTTAATTAGAGAAGCCATTGAGATTTACAAAACGAAGAGTAATAATCTCAATCATTGTGACGGTCTAGATCTTAGTCGTGCATGGCTTCCTATATTAAATATGTTGTAATTGTCAGCTTGGTTACCTGTTGCTAATGTTTTTTGTTATTATATATTTATTTATTTAGATTTGATGATTTGTTGTTCATTCCTGAAGAAGGCAGTAGTTAATACTGCCGAAGCGTCGTTATTTAAATAAATATACAGAAATTAAACTAAAAACTATTGTATCATTCTTATTGAAATATGAGTTCTGAAAGATTTTTTAATAATTTAGAAAACTTTATATTTCGGTTCTTTGTAGAAAAGAACAGCAAAATAAGAAAACAGTTGATACAGATAATTTTGATTATGTTACAGTACCTACAATTTTTTTAACTACTTATTTATTTAATTATTTTGTTCCAGGTAAGCTGAGTTTTGCTATTTCGAATATCAATGCGCGACAAAGTAAGTAATAATATTTTCTCCATAAATTAAGTTATTTTAAAAAACATTGATGTTGCTGCAATCCACTTTTTTAATAAAAATGCAGTACGGGTCATATTGTCCCATTGATAAAAGAAATGTATATTTCACAAAATATTACAGAATAAAATAGATCTATAGTAGAATAATTTCCAATATAAACCATGTTATATGAGAAATTCTGAAAGAACTAACCTGGAATCTATTATGTTTACAAAACTTATGGAAAATATTCCCATAGTACAAAAACAACCGTTAAAAGCATTCTGTGCTTGCTCAACGCAAAATCGGTCATAACTCTCAATTCACAGACATCTTTGTACTCATCCTGTGTGGTCTTTCATTTTCGACCTTCTAATCTTCGCACTGTTGTGTGAAATACACAACACAACTCTTGAGAAAAGTAAAAACTTTATTCGTAATCTTACCTGGCCTTCCCTACTCTAAAATACTTGTTACAGTCACCGATGCCTATACTTTCTAAATAAAACATCCCAGTTGGAAGCTGGAACGAATTGAAAAAGAAAAAAGTTTACAGGTTTTAGATACTTGTAACTGTCGATCGTTTTACGCTCTTTTTCTCTTTGGGGCTTGGAGTAATTGTACTCCAAATGGGAAAATATATCTTCGAACCTTTGATCTTGCTAGGGATTTAACTTTAAACATTCACTTAGCCAGTCAAAATAATTTCTCACCAAAGAAGTTAAATTACATTTAACTGTCGGAATTTATTATACAGAAATTGTAACATTTATCAATATTATTCACTGTATATAGATTTTACTTGACATAAAAATTATAATTTGGCAAGGAAAAAGAATCATATTAGCAGATTAATATTATTAATTAATTGCATTGATATAGATGTATGGTTTTTAATTTTTAATTTTAATCGATATTCAGGGTGTTATATTTTTATGGACCCAGCAAATATCTTATTTATTAAGTTAGTAATTTCTTTCATATAACATGATTTATACAGCAACATGTAAGCTACTTGATGACGGATGTACATTCACGATACCACTTCCGGTTTATTAGTAATTAATATCAACTTTGAAATTTCAAATGGAACATACTATATTTTTTTACAAATTTGAAAAGTACATCATATTTGCATTACAATCATGTAAAATAATCCATATGTTACATTATTAAAAAGTAAAATGGCGGGCACTTTTAAACAGGGTGTTTCCTTTAAAACAACCAGCGCTTTTTTGGGCGAACTAATGACTTTAGAGAAAAATGTTATATACAAAAAAATACCAGGAAAAAAGGCATAATTTATGAGGAATAATAAATAAAAAATTCAACCAGTGGTTCTCAAACGGTAGAATAAAATTATATTTTTTTAAATGGCAACCTATATAATTTTTTTGTCCATTAGATAGAGATTTTTTTTTTGATTTCAACGATATAAATATGATATGGAGTTGTATAACAATTATTTCGAGAAAAATGATATTAAAAATCAGAAATAATTTTACAATATTGAAGTAGGCTATGCAATAAACAACTATTAATACGACTATTGCCTAGGTTACGATAGTATATTATTTTCTTATATCTAAAATAACTTGTTTTACTAAGAAATTCATAATAACAAATGAACTACATAACAAAGATAAAGCCGTGAAAATCTTCGTATCGTAGAATTTAAATTTCTTTCACACTCTCCATACATAACAGTAAGATTAAAATAGTCTAAATTTGTTAATTCTTGCAACTGCAAAGCCATTTTTTATTAATAAGTAATTAAACAATTACGAAAACAAACACTTAATAACGTAAGTAACAAAACTATCTGTCACCTGTATCATTTGTTTGCATTTGTTTATTGCATAGCCTACTTCAATATTGTAAAATTATTTCTGATTTTTAATATCATTTTACTCGAAATAATTGTTATACAACCCCATATCATATTTATATCGTTGAAATCAGAAAAAAATTCTCTATCTAATGGACAAAAAATTTATATAGGTTGCCATTTAAAAAAATATAATTTTATTCTACCGTTTGAGAACCACTGGTTGAATTTTTTATTTATTATTCCTCATAAATTAAGCCCTTTTTCCTGGTAATTTTGTGTATATAACATTTTTCTCTAAAGTCATTAGTTCGCCCAAAAAAGCGCTGGTTGTTTTAAAGGAAACAGCCTGTATACACCTAGTCGAAAAGCGAATAGTAACCATGACTGTGGCTTGAAAACTAAAACAATTGTAACTATTATTATTAAACGAAATAATTTTTTTTTCTACTCCTGCTCTGAAAATACAATTTTCTGGTTTGTTTTTCATGTTGAAAGTAACTCTTTGCAGCACTAGTGATGCAAAATTTTGCAGCACGCTTCGGTATCCTAGCAACGAATTTTACTTACAAATGTTGTATAGAATGTTTGTTGTTGTCATAGATACGCATCACAAATATAAAAATTGAAAATAAATGTCAAATTATTTTTAAAAAATAATTCTTTATTTCCTTATTTTTTATCTTGCAGGAGTAGAAAAAATAGTGTGTATAACACGTACTGAAAGTCATTTGTCGAACACAAACGATTGCAACCTTCGCTTCACTCAGGCTGCAACTTTCGTTTTGGTTCGACAAAGATAGACTTTCAGTACTTGATATACAAATAACTATTTTGTCATTACAATTGTTTTAGTTAATTGTTTTATTTCAAGCCACAGTCATGGCTCACTATTCTCTTTTCTACTAGGTGTATAAAAAAGTGGCCTCCATTTTACTTTTTACCTTCCGTCACCTTTAGGTAAGGAAGGTATTGTCTTTGGTCAAAAAATTCAATGATGAGTTTTTACTGAATAAGCACGTTTTAGGGTCCATATAATACGATTTTACCATTTTTACGATGATGTCTGTATGTATGTGTGTGTGTCTGTGTGTACGTGTGTCTGTGTGTGTGTGTGTGTGACAAAAGTTCCGGATTCCATAACTTCAATACCACGATTCCAAAAATTATAATTTTTTCGTATTCCTCAAGTTTACATCCAGAAGAACAACTAATTAGATTTTGGTTATAATTGGTCAACCGGAAGTAGTCTCATTTGAAGATTTAACAGTTAAATTTGATTTATAGACATTTAACGTTATTATAACTTAAAGAATATATTATTCTCTATACGATTTGATTACAATTTATACTTCATATTCAATAGATACAGAGTTAAAGAATTTTAAAGAAATTAAATTTTATAATTCAGCCAGCTATGCTAAACTTGGGAAGTAGTAATATATTCATATAATTCAAATTGACAAATGTCAGTATCAATAAAAAGTAAATTAATGTGGCAGAGATAAGGATGTTGAAGTAGATATTGGGGAATACACGGAAAGATACGGTAAGAAAATAACTCTACTGTTACAAGTTTTTAGAAAGATACAAGAAAGACGATTACATTGGTTTGCACATGTCATGAGGAAAATGAAGAATTATATTGGAACAAGAATGAATAGTTTAGTAATAGGACGTTAAAGAAACAGAGGAAGACCAAAGATAAGATGGAAGGACTGTATTGTGGAAGATTTGAGAGAAAAGGAACTGAATGAGAACGTCATGCAAAAATAGCGACCCCTAACGAATGGGAAAAGCTAAAGAAGAAGAAGATGCCAGTGTCAAGTGCAATTTGAATAGTTTGTTTATGAAATAATTTTACTGGAAATTTAGAATCTTTTGTAAGAAAAATTATGGAATTTATACATTATACACGAGAATGACGGAAGGTATTGTGCTGGCCACAACAGATTTTTATAATTACTTATGGGCCGGAATCATCAACAAACATTGTATCATCAAACAAAAAATAATATATAAAATAGACTTCAAAGTACTGTCTAGTATTAAAGGGTTAAAATAATAGTGGTAAATTTGCAAACTAATAAGAATAATTTCTTAATTTTCTCAGAACATATTTCATATAATGTACTCGTATGTTGTAAACAATATACACAGCATAATTTAGTAAAATACTATAATAAGGCAACATATATTTTAAATAATAAATTAAAATAAAATACTCATACCTTGCGTGCAGTCTGTATCATTAGTTGTTCGCCGTTGTATACTTTCCCAGAACAGAATAGAGTCATTGAAAACACCATTAAATTTTAGAATATATGTTATTACTATCCAAATACTAGTCATAAATAATAAAAGGTGTTAATTTAGTCGGTGCAAACAATGGATTATTAAACAAACGTTCCGCAGTGTATAATAATTTTTATTTACGCCTCATGGAATCCATATGTAGGTGAGGATAATCACAAACTTGGATAATTAAGTACATAAACATCACTTGTATCTAAATAGCAATTACAGCAAGGGAATATCTAATAAATATTCAATGGTCATTATAGCCGGCATGTTCGGAGAGTATATACACGTTATTTCATCTCACTGAATATAATATTTCCCATGTATGTTCATTTTCTCAACAATTGATAAACGCTTATGAATATATTAAATCCCGGATATTTAATGAAATAGAAACTATTCAGAATTACGGAACGATATGTAGGTATTTAAATGAACATTTAATTAAATGAGCGGGAAACTGTTACAAATGAACTTTTAAATTGACTTTTATATTGACAAAACTATACAAATAATTCGTTCAATATATCTGCTCAACTAAAAGAGCATCTATAATAAAGGGGAACCCAAGTTTAACCAGGAAAAATCAGAAAATAATTTAAATATATACCTATACCTATGGGGTCTCATGGCCGCGTGCCTGAGTGTCTGGTCGCAAATCTGGCTTCTTTCTATATTAGAATAAGGTAGAAACACAAGATTTCGAAATTTTCTGAACGATAATATTTGAGTTAGAGTGTAAAGAGGATCCACACATACACACATACATACACACCTACACACAGGCATCATCGTAAAAATGTTAAAATTGGATTGTAGGGGCCTTAAAACGTGGTCATTTACCAAAATTTCGATATGCGATTTTTGGCACGATTCCTATACCTCCCATACCAAGGGTAGCGGGAGGTAAAAAACCAATGTGTTGGAATTATTTTGTACTCAGCTATTTTATTTATTTGATAGTCTGTCATTATAAAAGTCTGAAATACGCCGCGACCAATTATAACCAAAATCTAATCAAGTCTGCATATGGATGTAAGGAAGAAGAATACGTAAAAATTGTAATTTTGTATTATTGTAATGCTTGACCTCATGTCATAAAGATTGTGTTTACACTCTTATTGCATAAATAACTATTTTTGCTCGAGTATTTATTTTTAATTCACTTTCAAAATTAGGGAGGTTGCTCTGCCGCACCCTGTATTCAATAATAAATGGCTATTAAATTTTTTTTTTTTTTTATAATAATAAATTGCGAAAAAATAACATTTAAAGGTATATTTTGAAGAAAAACTATTTTGAGCTTCAAGTAAACTGCCATTTCCGGTTATCCAATTGACACCGAAATGAAGGGGAACCCAAGTTTGACGTGGAAAAATCAAGAAGGAAGGGTTTTTATAATTAAAAAAACACAAAACCTCCCGCCATTTAATTTTTATTCATTTAAATACATATACATATGGGGTCTCATGGCCGCGTGCCTGAGTGTCTGGTGGAGAATCTGGGGAACCGGATTCAGTTCCTACTATCAAATATTTCAAATTTTAAATAGCATATAACGAACCCCTGTGATGCACTCTCCACGCCAAAAATGAGTACCCGTGAGGTAAGGCATGTTAAACGCCCACACGATACAAATATGTCATCATCATTACCGAAATATGTGTACAAAGCAGATTAGCACAGCCAGCAATGGGTAATATGCCGTGATAATACATTTATTTAAATACATACCTGCATATTTACTAATACTAGAATTTATGTATCGTAAGTTCCTTTCCATATAACTGTTGTTCTATTTACAATTTTCGTTTTAAAACGTTAGTATTATTAATTTGAAATTATGTATATTAAGTTCCTTTCCATGTAACTATTGTTCTATTTACAATTTTCTTTTGAAAACGTTACTGTTATTAATTTGAAATGGTTATTTTTTTGACAATGACATTTATATGTCAGTTACATACATTTGAGCTGCACTGTGTAACCATGAAGTTGTGTGCATAAGCTCCGAGATATAATTTTTATATTATTTTATAAATTTGTCCATAAAATATATAGAAAAAGTATTAATGCAAACCTGTAGAAAATGAAATAATCTAAAACTATTTTGAGCTTCAAGTAAACTGCCATTTCCGGTTATCCGATTGACACCAAAATCTAATGGCTTCTTTCCATATCAGATAGTATTGAGTTAAGAGCGTAAAGAGGATCCACACATACACACACACACACTCGCACACACACAAATATATCCACACACAGACATCATCGTAAAAATGTTAAAAATGGAATCTAAGGACCTTAAAACATGGTCATTTATCAAAATCTCGATATGCGATTTTTAGCACGATCCCAATACCTCCCTTATCAAGGGTAGCGGGAGGTAAAAAATACAAATTTATTTTGTGCTTATTGATCTTGTAAAGAAATATGTATAATCAATAACTTAAAATATCTAACATAATTATTTGTCCATGTAATATCTGTAATATATCAATCTTAAGCGCCTCCAAATATATATTAATAGTGTTCTTATAATAGGATTACATTGAGAGCATATAAGTATATTCATTCTTGACATAGCTAATTATAGAAAGCAGGTTACAAGTGCACTAATAAACAAAGATGCTATTTAGATATACTCTTCTTACGCCCACATCAAATAAACTCCATCTAAAATTATTTATAAGTTAATTATAATAATCCCAGTACTTCGAATGAATTACATACTAGCAAGTAGTAACTGCTCACGAATTTTTTTTATTACACTAAAAAATCCCTGTTTAATTAAATGATTTCAATGAATATGTAACAAATCCCGCTGCATATGTTAAAACAAATGCAGAGATGAATATGTAAATTGTATTTAACCGAGCTGTAAGCTGTAGCGTAAATTTCTACCAATTGAAAACTAAAATACGATTATGAAATAATTTCGGACGGGAATTTTGATTATGCATTCAAAAATTGAATAAATTAATTAATTCAAATCACTACATTTTCCAATAGATTGGAGATGCAGATTATAAATTAATCTTATTTTGTTTTGCATAATATGTAGGACAAATTAAAATAAAATTTGCATGTAAATTTTATTGAGATAAACAGAAAATTGTATTTTTATATAAAATCCGGTAATTTATCTTCTACAGTGTGTTTGGCGTAAGTCCGGCAACACGAATATTTCGTTTATTTTGAAAGATACAAAAAAATGTTAATAAGCAAAGTTAAACTAGACAAAGGCGCTCATAAGATGATCATAGCAGAAATTTTGTATCACTTCCGGTTTTAGCGGAAATGGGTACAACTTTAAAACTAGCATAGGGAATCGGTATTTTATATTTTTTTTCGGAATATACATAAAATTAGCTTCTCAATGATACCAAATTATCATAGTTTTTCTTTAACCATTTTAAAATGGCGACCATTTATTCTTAAAATATGTATTAATAAAATTCCATACAAAATTTAGAAATAAAGGAGCGACTGTTAGAGAAATTAATGAGAATATCCTAGAAAATGTAATGAAATAGTTTTTATTACGTATAAGAAAATAACGGCGGCCATATTGAGCATTTGTAGTTTTTCACATTTATTGTTTCTGTTTTGGTATCGTTGTGAACATGCTAAAAAATAAAAAAAATACCTTATGCCTAATTTTTTTTAATTTCTTCTTTTCTTTTGTTATAAGATAATAAAATTGTTTTCATAGCTTGCTATGTTTTATTTTGTATGGAATTTTATTAATACATATTTTGAGAAAACTATGATAATTTGGTATCATTGTGAAGCAAATTTTATGTACATTCTGAAAAAAAATATATAAAAATACCGATTCCCTATGCTAGTTTTAAAGTTGTACCCATTTCCGCTAAAACCGGAAGTAATACAAACTTTCTGCTATGATCATCTTATGAGCCCCTTTGTCTAGTTTAACTTTGCTTCTTAACATTTTTTTGTATCTCTCAAAATAAACGAAATATTCGTGGTGCCGGATTTACGCCAAACACCCTGTAGAAGACAAATTAACGGATTTTATATAAAAATTTGAAAATTATTTACCACCCAGATTTAATTTTATTGCCTCTAGAAAATTATAATCTGAAGATTCAATAAATAGGTAGAATTATATTTGACGACCATGTATAAGCGTTCCAGATGGAGTATCAGTTAGTAACGTCCAGTTTAGTATTAGCGTGTAAGAGGTTAAAGGAATTTCAGACGTACATTCGAAGGAAATATATTTTAAATGGGTATTTTACGTTAAAAGCAAGAAAGGTTCAAACAATATAATACTACTTTTGTTATTTTAAGAATAAACTATAGTAATTTGTTTTGCTGTTCCGGTTTGTGTTTTAGAATTAGTATTATATCTCAAAATATCTTATTACTTTTATACACGAATGTACTAATAAATGCGGGAAAACTTGAATATTAAAATTATTTTGAAAGCGTTTGTTTGGAAAAAGATATAAGATTTACTAGGCATTACTAATAAAAACTTAAATATAGAAGCAAAATATTTCCTATTGCCCTTTGAAATAATGAAGATCAATAGTCTGAAAAATAAAATAACTTATTTGAACCCAAATTTGAAAAAAAATATGAATGGATATAGTAAGAATATATAAATATTTATTTAAATAACACAAAAGTATTGTGAAAATAATAAAAATCATATTACAAAAAACAATATTTAGTTTCAGATTTTTAGAGATTAAATTATCGATTTTTACTTAAAAATTCAACCATTTTCTCTAAAACTCTTTAGTTTTTATTTCCAATTATTAAATACGACAAAGATTTCCATCAATTGACAAAGAAAACTTCTAAAAAATTCGGTTTTTGTCATATAATATCTTTTTAATCAGTGTTACTCCTCTTCATTGTTCCCTATTATGATAAAGATACTTTATCCAATATCTTTTGTTTTCAGTCTTTCTCATCGTAAACAAATGATACATTTAGATCTAACAATATTTTACATTGTTGACATTTTTGTTCAACACATTGCTATAAACTATAAAGTATAAAAGTATAAACAATAACTCACGATGTACAACATCCACACTTAAACTAGATTTCTCCACAAATCTTTTTGATGTTGCATCTGAAAACATGTCAACACAAAAATAAATTTGTATGTGCGCGTAAAACTTTGTACCGAACGTAGCACATGATGTAAAAATTTATCAGCATCACAACGGACTCGGGATATAAATCAAACGTAATATAAAAGTGTTATTCATCATATTATTAATTTAAAACTTGGAATCACTACAAAAAACTTTATTGACAACGTGTGTCAATGCCAGTGTCAAAAATCCAGCGACATTACTGAAGGCCTCTTCTGGGAACATACATTATATTATTTAATAGAAAACTGTACAATGTACAATTTGCTACACTTGGTGAAGTTGTTCTAAATATTTAAATATTTTGTGAACACTTGACACAAGATTTCAGTCTTTGAATCAACCTCTCGGTCATTTATCAGAGACTGGCCCACTCAACCAGAACCACAGACGCGTTTCGCTCTTATTGGAGCTCTTCAGTATGGTGTACTGACGCCTCTTTCGAGCAACTGAGACTAGTTGAGTGGACGGATTATAAACATCCCAAAAAGATTTCAAGCCAGATCTGCTGCGGTTGTGGTATTTTCTTCAAAATGTGAATTGTGAAATGTTCATTGACTTCGATGGGAACTCGTAGCTCAGTTGGTTAGAGCGTCCTACTAGATATAGGAAGGTCCTGGGTTCAAATCGCAGTGAGGTCCATGAATATTTCACAATTTCTTTCTTCGTTTATTTAATTTCTTCCCGATCCAGTAAGGCCATTTCTACGATTTATGAAAAAAGAAGTTTTTAATATTTGTAATAACATAAATTTTCAAAGAATAATATTTAAAAGATTTTTGTTAAAATACTACTACTTCCGGTTGCCCAATTGTTACCAGAATCTATTCTCATTATTGTTAGATTGTTAGATAGTTACACAGGTCTTTAGTCTTATAGAATTTGAGAAATCGTACATACAACAACCATCACACACACAGACATCATCGTAAAAATGTTATTATCGGATTCTAGGGATCTTAAAACATGCTTATTCACTAAAATTTGGATAAGCGATTTTACCATCATTCCACTGTCTCTCTTAGCGAGAAGTAAAAATAGGACAACGCGGATTCAAAATATGAATACAGCATGAAATTCTCTTTCTTATTATGTATTATTGTACTTACACTTACCATTACTAATTGTGTTTCAATTCTTGCTTTTACTAACTCAAAATACAGAAATATATATTGCGCAAATACTGATTTTCTATAATACAACTATCATTTAAGAAGTGACATGTATTAAGCCACAGATATAAAGAAGCGTTAACTTTTAATTATGCTGCAAGAAAATTCACGAAGTTGAATTATGCTTGAAACTATTAAATCCAAAACTACCCACTCAATTAACACGTGTTATTTAACAAATTAACTAGCAATAAATTTACTGAAATGTCGGAAATGCAATTTACAACTTTAATCTCACTTATTATCCGTTTGTAACATGCAAAAATCTCTGCCTGTAAACTGTTCTAGCATTTAATTAATTATTTAACTAAAGAAACATCAAAAGAACATATAAACAAGTAAACAATTACAATAATTGGGTAGACTTGTCTTCATTGGTGAAATCTATACAAGAATTTGAATAATCAGTATGAAGCAGACACTGAGCAGACGGAACATTATCGTCCATTAAAACAAGGATGAACACCTAATCAAAGAAACAAGCAATAATAGTAAATCATGACCGATGTCGCAACATCAATAAATACTCTCGTTTTATCATCATCCTTGTACGGGACATCGTTTCTTCAGTTTAATCAAAACTAGCGATAGTAAAATTGAAAGTATCGACAGTAAACGCGATAAAAATGAAAACTTTTATTGGCTGTAAATATCACATGTGTAAATTCATTAAACATACACGTATAAACAAAGTTGGGGCTAATTATGTCTACAAAGTCGTAAAATTTATTCAAGAAGTGGTTTAACCTGTAGAAGATATGTACTAGTTTATAGACGAATATTTCTTTATTTTTCTTATAATTGAATATTTTCACTCTTTTACTCGCTTCTATAAAGTTAAGTTGTTAATATTCACGCAAAATTAAAATACGAGTCTTTTAAGAGCATTGTGTACACCTGGACTAAAATATGAAGCGAAAATTTAAATAAATTGTTCCTGTATTAGAACTATTAACATTTTAAAAAATTCAATATTAGACAAACATACTTCTGATATGAACATGCATTTAAAAAAATATATTATAGAAATCTATTAGTACTGGACTTTAATTTTAATGGGAAAACCAAAGTTCAGTAGCATTTCTCGTTTTCCCATTAAAATCAAAGTCATCATCATCATCATAGATTTCTATAATACTATTTTTTAAATGAAGGTCCATATCAGAAGTATGTTTGTCTAATGTTGATTTTTAAAAAATGTTAATAGTTCTAGTACAGGAACAATTTATTTGAATTTTCGCTTCATATTTTAGTCCAGGTGTACACAATGCTCTTAACAAATAGTTGTTCAATAGGGGAACAGTTTTTATAATCATTAATGTTTTTACCTTCCGTCACCTCTAGGTAAGGAAGGTATTGTCTTTGGTCGAAAAATTCGAATAAGTACGTTTTAGAGTCCCTACAATACGATTTTACTATTTTTACGATGATGTCTGTGTGTGTGTGTGTGTGTGTGTGTGTGTGTGTATGTGCGTGTGTGTGTGACTATAATTTCGGCCGCGATATCTTCAATACTAGAATTCAAAAAATTACAATTTTTACGCATTCCTCTTCCTTACATTTGAAGATTTTAACAGTTTTTCTTGAAAAAGCGCTGTCAAATATTATTTTTTCACATTTAATGTTATTATAAATATTAAATAATATTCTTATCTATACAAATTGATTGCATTTAATATTTCATATTCAATGGATATAGAGTTAAAGAATGATAAAGAAATTAAATTTTATAAATCAGCCAGCTATGCAATAACCATGGAAACAGCTACTATATTAATAAAATCCTGACAGATGTCAGTGTCAATGAAAAGAGATGTGGCAGAGATGAGGACGTTGAGATAGATATTGGGGAAGACACGGAAAGATAGGATACGGAATGAAATAATAAGGGAAATGCCTCGAGTAATAGAAGTTCTAGAAAGATGCAAGAGAGACGATTACATTAATTTGAACATGTCATGAGGAGAGATGAAGAATATACTGGAAGAAGAATTAATAGCTTAGTAATAAAAGGTTGAAGATACAGAGGAAGACCAAAGATAAGATGGAAGGACTGTATTGCGGAAGACTTGAGAGAAAAGGAACTGAATGAGAATGATACGCAAAACAGGGAAAAGCTAAAGAAGAAGATGTCAGTGTCAAGTGCAGTTTTCATAGTTTGTTTATGAAATAATTTTACTGGAAATATAGAATATTTTGCAAGAAATATTATGTATGGAATTTGTACATAATACACAGGATTATTTTAAGGTAAATCTAACAATATTAAATTGGAATCATTTGGCATTCAATTAAAAACGACATTTCATTAATATCAGTACTTTCTCCAAATATGCAAATTTTATGAAAGTATGGTACTTTTCTGAAATATTTTATTGATCTTTAAATTAACGATTATTGTAGCTTTTACATTAACAATTTTAATACCTTGTATTTCTTGAAAGACATATTCATAGTTACGATCTTGTCTACATAAACTGTAAATCATTTGTTATTATAGTTCAACATAGAAATCAAGAAATATATAATAATTATATTGACACCGATGTGATATTTTTTGAACGTTTTTTTTTTTAAATATATAAATTGACTTTTAGAAATATTAGTTTGTTAATAAATATTTGCCTGCATGTTTTTATTTTAAAATTCAACTTTTGTGAGAGGTGTATATTTAGGATTAAATTGAAAATTGAACTGTCCTATTTTAATGAAATATCCTATATAATCACAACATGATACGATCAAGTCATATCGTTTATTCATTTTTTCGAATTTTTAAATGGTGACAATTAAAAAAAACATGTTAGCTTTGAATCAGAGAGACAAAACAAAATTTATTTTTTGTAGAGATTTGTTTAACAAATAAAACGTGAAAAAAATATTTCATCAAATCTAGCTGTGGAAATCCTTCGATAAAACCTAATGGCAATAGATACATCGATATAGAGTGTTCATTTTAAATGGAGCATCATTGCTATCTCGAGAATTATGAGAGCTACAGAGAAGGATAAATGAGAAAACTTCTATGTTATAAAACTAATGAACAAAACATATATTTTTTCAATAAGTGGTTCTCGAAATAATGGTCCTAATTGTGTATTCATCCGCGTGTGTGTGTGTGTGTGTGTGTGTGTGTGTGTGTGTGTGTGTGTGTCTGTGTGTGTGTGTGTGTGTGTGTGCGTGCGTGCGTGCGTGCGTGCGTGCGTGCGTGCATGTGTGTGTGTGTGTGTGTGTGTGTGTATCTTCTCGGCGTTCAAATACTATCTTCAGAAAAATTTAAAATCATGTATTTCTACCTTATTCTAATATGGAAAGAAGCCATTAGAATTTGGTGTCAATCGGATAACCGGAAATGGCAGTTTACTTGAAGCTCAAGATAGTTTTTCCTCAAAAAATATCTTTAAATGTTATTTTGCCGCAATTTGTTATTATTAAAGATTACTCCATTTTCTACAGGTTTGCATTAATACTTTTACTATATTATATGGATAAATTTATAAAGTATTATAAAAATTATATCTCGGAGCTTATGCTTTAAACACAGTTTAAAAAATCATTTCAAATTACTAACAGTAACGTTTCAAAAGAAAATTGTAAATAGGACAATAGTTATATGGAAAGGAACTTAATATACATAATTTAAAATTAATAATAGTAACGTTTTAAAACGAAAATTGTAAATAGAACAATAGTTATATGGAAAGGAAATTATTATACATAATTTCAAATTAATAACAGTATCGTTTAAAAACGAAAATTGTAAATAGAACAATATTATTTATATGGAAGGGAACTTAATATACATAATTTCTAGCAATAGTATCACGGCATTTTACTTATTGCTGGGTGTGCTAATCTGCTTTGTACATAGATTTTTGTAATGATAATTATATATTTGTATTGTATGGGCGTTTACCAAGCGTCACCTCACGAGTCATTACTAGCGTGGATAGTGCACCACAGAGGTCAATTTTGTGCTATTTAAAATTCTAAATATCGGGCGTTGATAGGAATAGAAACGGGTTCCCCAGATTTGCAACCAGACATCAGGCACACGACGACCGTATAGGTATGTATTTAAATTAATAAAAAAAAATGGCTAGAAGTATTGTGCTGGCCACAACAGATTTTATATATTATATATTTTGGACAATCATAAAAAATAACATCACCTTTGCATGAAAACAAATTTGTCATGGATTTTTTTAAAAGTTCACCGAACGAAGAAATATTGAACATAATAGCTGGTACCACATATCTTGTTTTAATAAAATGCTATTTTAAAAATCTGTTGTGGCCACCACAATACCTCTCGCCACTTCCTTTTTTGGTTACATAAGTATAGGGCGCGAACAGTCATGTTACATTGTTGGCCTTGACAAGCAGATGTGGGGGCCCGTTTCAGAATGATAATTAGTCATTATGTTTCATTTAGAATTTCAAGATTTTCTAAATACACGTAGTTAATTTGTCACCAGGAGTGTGGAATTTACTTGTCGAGGAAAATAAATCATATGGAATTGGAAAATCACTAAATTTAGAATGAGAAATTATGATATTTACATCTATATACATAATTACTAGCTATCATTCTGACATGAGTCCCCATATCTGCTTGTCAAGGCGCCCTATTGTATTTAACATTTCTTGTATACCTACATTCTACAACAAAAATTCTACTTACATATATCTATTCCTTATATTTAGATTGTTTAATTTTAAATTTATTTTATGAAGAAATTTTGTCCTCTTCTATTTTTTCGAAATGTTTCCAATTCATTGTCAGGATTGACAGTATTTTTGAAGGATATATGTAATAGACCTATAATTTTAAATATTTAACTATTAATACATTAAGAAATAATATAATGTATGTATTTCCCAGAAAAACTCTTTAGTAATATCTACGAATTTCTGACACTGACATTTATCTGTCAGTTACAAACAATTTAAACTATTTTCCATGGCATTCTTTCGGCTGTAAAATTTATTACAACAGATTATTTTATATATTATATTTCTTTTATCTCTAAATCTATAGAATATATAATAAAATATTTAAATGTATCAGATAGAGAATTTAATTTTCTTTAATATTATCACGAAAAAATTTCAAAAAATAATATTTGGAAGATTTTTTTTCAAGAATCTTCTACTTCCGGTTTTCCAATTGTTACCAAAACCTTTTCAGATCTTCCCATGAATGTCCGATTGGAAAATACGTAGTTAAACAATTTTTAAGTCTTATAGTTTTTGAGTAATCGTCCTTCCAACATCCTACATACATACACACACACACACATACATCCACACACACACACACACACACACACAGACATCATCGTAAAAATGTTAAAATCGGATTGTAGGGACCTTAAAACGTGCTTATTCAATAAAATCTGGATATGCGATTTTTAGCATGAATGCAATACCTCTCTTAGCGAGAGGTAAAAAATGACATTTCATTAACCCTTATGTTTAAAGAACTATTTTTTTAAATATTTATTTGAATTCAAACTATGTTCTGCTAAAAATAAAAGCCAAAAAAGTTGGTTTTGATGAAATATATATTACTAATAGACAACTTTGGGAAATGGGGGATTGTTTTTTAAAATATTCTAAGTTTGATGACCGTAAACATATGAAATTAAAGTCATCTCGAATGATTGTTTCTTAAGTATTAATCATTTTTCTGTCTCATATTCAAAATAAATCTTTGTGAACATGCTAATAACCCACAATATATCACACACTCATATATCTCTTGGCAAGTTGAGTTCAGCCCACATGGTGTAATATATAGAGCCACATACCGTTTGCAACAATCAATTCGGCGCCTTGCATCTGACTGGGCTTTGTGGGGAGGCAGTAAAAGTTTATACTCACACTCAGAGGGTGTCCAATGCAGTAACTACCCGTGTGATTCTTAATGTAAACGCACGCAGTGGGAAGCAGGTGAAAAAAGACAGGTAGACAATTTTACGGAGATCTGATTTCAAGGAATTTCTGTAGAGATTGAATTGGAGAACACGCCAGAAGTTCGTGAAGATGTTAAAAATAGAGTAAGTTAAATGACATAATCGGATTTATTGGTACTAAGAAACTGATACTATTAGTTTTGCACTGTTATGAAAACGAAGATATTCATAGCTACGCACTTTTTATCAGTTTCCAGATTTATTTGAAACGTAGTACAACCAAATTCAAATGGTAATTATATTTCAAAATAATAACCGGGCTTAGGCCTAGCTTGTATTTATTTTGAAACAAATACCTTCATGTTTTTACCTTCCGCCACCTTTAGATAAGGAAGGTATTGTCTTTGGTCAAAAAATTCAATGATGAGTTTTTACTGAATAAGCATGTTTTAGGGTCCCTATAATACGATTTTACCATTTTTACGATGATGTCTGTATGTATGTATGTGTGTGTATGTCTGTGTGTCTGTGTGTGTGTGTGACAAAAGTTCCGGATCCCATAACTTCAATACCACGATTCCAAAAATTACATTTTTTTCGTATTCCTCAAGTTTACATCCAGAAGAACAAGTGATTAGATTTTTGTTATAATTGATGAACCGGAAGTTACCACATTTGAAGATTTAACAGTTAAATTTGATTTATTGACATTTAACGTTATTATAACTTAAAGAATATATTATTCTCTATACGATTTGATTACATTTTATACTTCATATTCAATAGATACAGAGTTAAAGAATTTTAAAGAAATTAAATTTTATAATTCAGCCAGCTATGCAAAACATGAAAACTGCTAATATATTCATATAATTCAAATTGACAGATGTCAGTATCAATAAAAAGTAAATTAATGTGGCAGAGATGAGGATGTTGAAGTTGATGTTGGGGAAGACACGGAAGGATAGGTAAGAAAATAGCACTAGTGTCACAAGTTTCAAGAAAGATACAAAAGAGATGATTACATTGGTTTGAAAATGTCATGAGGAGAAATGAAGAATATATTGGATGAAGAATGAATAGCTTAGTAATAAAAGGTTGAAGAAACAGAGGAAGACCAAAGATAAGATGGAAGGACTTGTATTGCGGAAAACTTGAGAGAAAAGGACCTGAATGAGAACGACACGTAAAGCAGAAATGAGTGGAAGAAAAAAATAAACAATAGCGACCACTAACGAATGGGGAAAGCTAAAGAAGAAGATGTTAGTGTCAAGTGAAATTTGCTTAGTTTGTTTATGAAATAATTTTACTGCAAATTTAGAATCTTTTACAAGAAAATTTATGTTATGGAATTTGTACATAATACACAGGATTGACGGAAGGTATTGTGCTGGCCACAACAGATTTTTTTTATTGTTTTGTATATGTAGCATTTCTACTATAAGACGTTTATGAAGGAAAGGTTTCTAGAATTTTTAGTCCTTCAAAGTCGAAAGTGTGTCCAGTTTCAACATTGTATATAAACTTTTATAACACTATATTTTCCCATAGTTTGTTCTGAAGAAGCTTCAACAGTAAATTTTATATATATATATATATATATATATATATATATATATATATATATATATATATATATATATATATAGACTGCATTCCTGCTTATATCTTTTATCCATAATAATTAATATATTAATTTTGAATATATTCCTCTTACATTCAATAAGAACTAATAAAAACATTAATGTGAAAAATATTCTGTACAATACGAAAGAATTTTTCTACATTAAAGCTCCAATTTGATTATACTATAATTGATTGTATTATTATGCTTGTCAGCAAATTTCATTATTATTAACTTATCGATTTTATAATCAAATTCTTATTTATTCATTCTCTCAACGAGGAGAAAAACTCTTCAGAATCATTTTGAGCGACTGCTGAGTGTTATTAGGTGTCCAGTGAATCGAGAAAATTATATTCCCATATTTTATACCTTGCATACAAATTGCGTACATATTTCCCTTGTTCCCCTAATGTAGAAGGGGAGATACAGGAATTTGCAAACTAAAGAAAATTAAATGGTAGGGATGCGCCCTACGCAATCCTATATTGAAAGCTCGTCGCTGTCAAATTGATTTTCATATATTTCATTATTACGCTAAATCGAAAATTATCCGCGTGGGTTTTCTATTAGTCATGAAGCTAACAAATTTGAATTTTTATCCCATACTGTTTCGGCTAATATGTTATAAGATTTGCACATACATTTACATGTTAACAAAGTTTTTTAATTTTGTAATTTTCTCTATTTTTAAAAGTCGCAATTAACTTAATTTTATTCGGCATATTAAATACATGGTTTAAATACTAAATTTGCATTTTAACCCAGATATGCAAATGAATTATTTTAAGTATTTTGCAAGGTATTTTGTTAACACTAACCTAAAAATTATTTGTATGCAAAGAGTTTAAACAAAATCTCCTTGTATTAAAAATAAATAGGTATAGTAAAAATTTTGAAAGATGTCCGATCAAGGTCATCTACGAATTGTACGAATTCGCAGATTTGTGCTCCGCCCATTATGACAAATTCAGTAATATCGTTTGCGTAGTTTTTTTGAGGTTACTTAAAGATAGCAATGTTATTTTATTATTATAAAAATATATGTTACAATAACAACATTCAAAATTTTAAAATAAGTCAACTGGTAAGTTTATTAGCAAATGTAAAACCAAATATGTGAAAAATAAGATACTGACACAATGTCAGTGTCAGTGGCACTGACAGAAAACAACGTTATTCGTACGGCAATGACTCAAGGTAATGTATCTGAATTAATAAACAAACTTACGTTACAGCGAAAGTATTATCAACAACGAGCATCGTTTTAAAGTGGAATGTCCTAAGTTAGTCGAAAGGATATGAATTTTTAAAAGACAATCGTTATCGCACACGCTTATAGCATTTATAAAGGAGAGAGATAAATGTATGCCAATTTATTAATTCGTTCATGATACATGTACATGTACCTACTTTACATTATACTAATTACTATAGTTGGTAGTAATGGTAGTATGAAAAACTGATTACGGGTGATTAACTAACATTTTGTACTCGCTGGTGCTGTTCACAATACAACTTCGCAGTGATGGTTTAACCCCTTTCTAAAATATCTTAATATACTATTCCAGTTTCTGTTCACCAAACGCACAATAAAATCTTGTTTGGGTACAAGGAAGCCTTAGGAGTGTGTGGTACCGAATCTGTAGGCGACAACCAATGATACGAACTCTTAGAATTTGAGTACAATATCCACTTTTCGTCGCAGGTTAACAACCGATCAAGAAAGGGTTCATTATCGTTGCGTGAAATGTTTGCCGAACAAATGGTAAGATTTGACAATTCATGTGGGACCCATTTGCTTAACTTCCACGTCTTTCCTAGCCGATGAAGGTGTAAACGAATGGTTTCATCACTCACATTGAACATTTCTGCAAGCTCTAGGCACGTTGTATTGGAATTTGCCTCCACAACGTGTTGAAGATCCTCGTTGTTAATGATCTTCGATCTCCTAGAGCGTGCTTCATCGGTCAAGCTGAGATCTCCCGAAGAAAATTTCTTGAACCACTTCTATGCTATTCGATCACTTGATCATCTCTGAATGCGGTACATATTTTTGCCCCGCCCCTGCAGCTTTGGTACCAAGTTTGTACTCATAGAGTAAACAACCTCGAATTAAAGTTATATTCGTTGTCATTTTCAACTATTCAAATTAGGAATTAAACAATTATCACCAAATGTGTATGTATCCGACAAAAGAAGGATTCATATTAAAGTAGATGACAGATAACAAACAAGTGCTATCGATCAACAACTTAAAAAATATTCATGGCACTCTGCTGTGTACAAAAAACGCACGAACTTATTTGGTTGCCTGATATTATATTGTCGGAATTTATATATTAACAAATCTGATGTGACCAACACAATACCTCCCGCCATTTACCTATGGGGTCTCGATGCCGCATGCCTGGTGGCAAATCTGGGGAATTTGATTCGATCCCGATCAACGCCAAATAATTCGAATTTTAAATGGCATAAAATTAACCCTTGTAGTAAACGCCCGCACAATATAAATATGTCATCGTCATTACCGAAATGTGTGTACAAATCAGATTAGCACACCTAGCAATGGATAATATACCGTGATAATATATTTATTTATTTCTTTATTTAAATACATACCTGCATATTTACTAATGCTAGAATTTATGTATATTAAGTTCCCTTTCATAAAACTATTGTTCTATTTACAATTTTCCTTTTAAAACGTTACTATTATTAATTTGAAATGATTATTTTTTTGACACTGACATTTATCTGTCAGTTACATACATTTGAGCTGAACTTAACCATTGAGATGTGTTTAAAGCATAAGGTCCGAGATATAATTTTTATATTATTTTATAAATTTATCCATAAAATATATATATATTTCCGGTTATTCGATTGCCACCAAAATCGAATGGCTTCTTTCTATATAAGAATAAGGTGGAAATACATGGTTTCAAAACTTTCTGAATGATAGTATTTGAGTTAGAGCGTAAAGAGGATCCACACGCACACACGCAAATACATACATACACACAGACATCATCGTTAAAATGCAAGGACCTTAAAACGTGGTCATTGGCCAAAATCTTGATATGCGATTTTTAGCACGATCCCTATACCTCCCTTACCAAGGGTGAGAAAGAAGAGACTCAAAAATTTATAGCTAACTAACTCTCAATGTAATAAACTGGCAAATGAAGAAAAATAGTTTAAATATATTTTTAGAAACTGTTACAGTTAGGTTTAAAATGCGGTAAGAGAGCACAGCCGCATAATTTCGCTTGTAATCGCTAAATATATTTGATATGATAAAGTGTTGCTTTTGTAAAAGTAAACCCTTTCTTTTTCTGAGATTGATGAATCCTATTACAAAATTACCTTGCTCTCTTCAATCTTTACATTAACCTCCACATTGTGGGTAAACAATCCCTTGTGAGTGGATTAAGTTATTGCGCTTATAAGGCACTTGAGCGAAGTAAAACTGCACTCACATCAAATCGTGAGCAAACTGTTATTTGATATCTCACGCGATCGGCAGCTAAGTGCTGCCTGGTAATTGAAAAATTGCACGGAAAGGCTGTTTCCACAGCAAGCTTGATGCGTTATCGGGAAGTGCCAGTATCAATTTCCCAACAACCGTGAGCCATAGAATCTAGAAGGCGTGGGAGTTATTAGGATGGGTCATTCAGTAACATGTTCTCATGCCAAGTCACTTCCTATGTAGGTTTTGTTGTGTGAATCTTAAGGAATGTGTAAACGCATAAGTATCTTTAAATATTACATTGGCATATACCAGGTGAATACTTGAAAGCTGAACATTGCCCTTTAACATGAGAAAATTGTTTTTCGCAGACTGTTGCTCCCCCTTTCAACTGACAACAAATACATGTGAATTACAATATTTCCCTGCAATCTGAGTGTAGATGTGTGTATGGATGTATGTATGTGTGGATGTTGGAAGCACAAAAACTATAAGACTTAATAGTGGAAACCAATTAAAAATTAAAATGTTTGTAACTGACACATGTGTCAGAAATCCAGAGACATTACTGAAGACTTTTATTGCAATGTACCTGCATATAATATTTATTATTGTATTGATAGTTAAATATTTAAAATTATATGTATATTACATATATCATTCAGAAACACTGTCAATCCCGGCAATGAATTGAAAATATCTCGAAAAATTAGAAGAGGACAAAATTTCTTCATAAAATGAATATAAAATTAAAAAATCTGATGTGGCCAGCACATAACCTCTCGCCGTATATTTTACCTGGCTGTATGCATAAAGCAAAGAATATTTTTATAAATACAAATAATATATTCATATAAATCTATGACGTATAAACTTCTTTATTATTCAATAATAGCATGTCTCAACATAAAGATATTTTACAATAAATTATGTTACAATAAATTACAAAGTAGAGTTTACCATATATAAATATTAGGCTGGTAACAGCAATTTTCAATTCGAACAACCTTGTTTACTTTCTCTTCATATTCTTCTAGTAAAAACATTAATTTTGGGCGGTCTAAAATGTATATATGGATTGTGCATCTATTCTTACATATCTTCTTTTACATTTTATTTTTTCATACTTGTTATATGTATCTAAATAACACTAATTCCCTTTAATAAAGTGACGGATAGATTGCACTCCGATTATTCTTATATCGATGTGTAATTTTGTCAATATTTACAACTTACTTGAGAAGAATTTGATAGCTTTTTCGCAATTCAAAGTTACTTTAGTCTACAGTACTGGTGTACATTGTCCCATAATGTTTGAAACAAATTTAAGTCCTTCAACCTAGACTTGTCATCTCCATAATAGTCACAGATCAAGAATTAAGGGATTCTCCAAATACATTTTTCTTTCATTACTCATTATTTCTGACACTGACATTTATCTGTCAGTTACAAATAATTTAAATTTGCAACTATTTTTCATGGCATCCTTTCGGTTGTAAAATTAATTACAACATTATTTTATATATTATAGTCCTTTTATCTCTAAATCTATAAAATATGTATAAAAATATTTAAATGTATCAGAAAGAGAATTTATTTTTCTTTAATATTATCAAGAAAAATTTTCAAAAAATAATATTTAGAAGATTTTTTTTCAAGAATCTTCTACTTCCGGTTGTCCAATTGTTACCAAAACCTTTTCAGATCTTCCCATGAATGCAATACCTCTCTTAGCGAGAGGTAAAAATCTAAATATGAGGAATAGGTGTCAGTAGAATTTTTGGTGTAGAGTGCAGGTATACAAGAAATGTTAAATACAATAGGGCACGTGCAATCCCGTGACTTTGTTGGCCTTGACAAGCAGATATGGAGGCCCGTGTCAGTAATTATATATACATAGATGTCAAATATAAATTTTCATTCTAAATTTCGTGATTTTTCCATGTGGTTTATTTTCCTCGACAAGTAAATTCCACAGTTCTGGTGACAAATTAATCACGTGAACTTAGAAAATCTTGAAATTTTGAATTTAAAGCCTGACATTTGACATCTATGTACATAGTTACTAGTTGTCATTCTGACGCGGGCCCACATATCTGCTTGTTAAAGCCAACAAAGTCACATAACTTATCACGCATTATATTTATGTAACCAAAAACTGAAGTGGCGAGAGTATTGTGCTGGCCATAAGAGGTTTTAAATTTTTTGTAACAGGTTAGAAATTGCTTGAAAATTAATATAATATGCATTAATTACAGATTTTAACGAATTCTGAAAATATTTATTTTAGGGTTGTCTAGCGACATTGTTATAGATCCCTTTAATAAAGTAGGCTAATCAAATTTTAATACAGCTCTCAAATATATTATTAAAATTAAAAGTTTATAACTTATTGATTTATTGTGAAAATTATTAATTTAAAAAGGATGATTGTGAATAAATAGTATACATACCTCGATGGGAATTTCATTACAGTAATGAAACATTCCCACCTCGGATGTAATATACAATTAAAAATCTGATGTGGCCAGCACATAACCTCTCGCCGTATACTTTACCTGGCTGTATGCATAAAGCAAAGAATATTTTTATAAATACAAATAATATATTCATATAAATCTATGACGTATAAACTTCTTTATTATTCAATAATAGCATGTCTCAACATAAAGATATTTTACCATAAATTATGTTACAGTAAATTACAAAGTAGAGTTTACTATATATAAATATTAGGCTGGTAACAGCAATTTTCAATTCGAACAACCTTGTTTATTTTCTCTTCATATTCTTCTAGTAAAAACATTAATTTTGGGCGGTCTAAAATGTATATATCTGGATTGTGCATCTATTCTTACATATCTTCTTTTACATTTTATTTTTTCATACATGTTATATCTAAATAACACTAATTCCCTTTAATAAAGTGACGGATAGATTGCACTCCGATTATTCGATGTGTAATTTTGTCAATATTTACAACTTACTTGAGAAGAATTTGATAGCTTTTCCGCAATTCAAAGTTACTCTAGTCTACAGTGCTGGTGTACATTGTCCCATAATGTTTGAAACAAATTTAAGTCCTTCAACCTAGACTTGTCATCTCCATAATAGTCACAGATCAAGAATTAAGGGATTCTCCAAGTACATTTTTCTTTCATAACTCATTATTTCTGACACTGACATTTATCTGTCACAAATAATTTAAATTTTTCATGGCATCCTTTCGGTTGTAAAATTAATTACAAGATTATTTTATATATTATATTCCTTTTATCTCTAAATCTATAAAATATGTATAAAAATATTTAAATGTATCAGAAAGAGAATTTATTTTTCTTTAATATTATCAAGAAAAATTTTCAAAAAATAATATTTAGAAGATTTTTTTTCAAGAATCTTCTACTTCCGGTTGTCCAATTGTTACCAAAACCTTTTCAAATCTTCCCGGGAATGTCCGATTGGGAAATACGTTGTTAAACAAATTTTAAGTCTTATAGTTTTTGAGTAACCGTCCTTCCAACATCCCACACACACACACACACACACACACACACACATCCACACACACACACACACACACACACAGACATCATCGTAAAAATGTTAAAATCGGATTGTAAGGACCTTAAAACGTGCTTATTCAATAAAATCTGGATATGCGATTTTTAGCATGAATGCAATACCTCTCTTAGCGAGAGGTAAAAAGTAAAGTTATTATTAGGTATGTTCAAAAAAATTTCAAACATCTTACAAAAATATTTTAAAATACGGAGGGGAATAATTTGGTGCTTGCAGAATTACATATACTCCTATATTTTTTAATTGATTTTTGACAAAACCTTTTTGCGACAATATGACAAAATAGGAATCGAACGATTTTGTGGGACACATATATTTAAATAAAATTTAAATATTAACGGAATGACATTTTTTTTCACATGGCGATTAATTAAAAGTTTGAATGTAACAAACTTTTTCATTAATTTTATGAAAGGAATAATTATTTTTCACATGCAAAAGGAATATAGAATAAAATAGTTTAAAATCTAAAGTCTTCGTCTTCTACTAGCATTGTGTGATTTCTGTACAATTAAACTAATTTTAAATCCTAACCTCAAAAGTCATTTTAACTTCAAATAGTGTTACTGAAGTTACAAAAAGAAATTAAAAAGTTCGTCTCGCAACAATCAATAAGTGCAGTACATTTCTGAAAGAATGAGGTTTGTTACAAAGTAATTTCGTTTATACTTGAAAAAGTCGTTAAAACAGATATTTTTATTTTAGAAACAACATTGAAGAAATCTCAGTATTATTCAAGGACAATATAGATACTTTAGGAAGAATAATGACATTGACATCTTCAAAGAATCTAAATAAATGCATGTGGTATAGTGAAAATGATTTGGCAGAGGTCTCACGTTATCGACCTGAAAAAAAATTATAAAATGAAATATAACTTGTGGAAATTATTATACTTAAAATACTTAAAATTAAATTAAACTTAAATACTCGGTGCGATCTCGACCGACGCCAAATATTTAGAATTTTAAATGGCACAAAAATGACCCTTGTGGTGCACTCTCCACGTCAGCAATAAGTGCTCGTGAGGTGACACACCGAAGAAATCTGTGTACAAAGCAGATTGGCAGACCCTACAATGGATAATTTGCGTGATGATATATTTATTTTATTTATTTATATACTTACCTATATGCATTGCTGGCGTGGAGAGTGCACCACAGGGGTCAATATTGTGCCATTTAAAATTATAAAATATTTGGCGTCGGTCTGAATCGAACCCGTTCCCAAAATGCTCGTGAAGTGACGCCTGGTAAACACTTGCACGGTACAAATATGTCATCATTATTACCGACTTCTGTGTACAAAGCAGATTGGCTCACCCATCAATGGGTAATATGCCGTGATTATATATGTTTATACCTATATTTTTACATATTTACTTATGCTGGAAAATGTATTAAGTTCCTTTCCATATAATTATTGTTCCATTTACTATTTTTTTTTTTTATAAAACGTTAATATTATTATTATTCGAAATGATTAGTTCGTTGACAGTGACATATATGAATTGTGTAACCATGTCTATGAGTTGTGTTTAAAACGTAGGCTCCTGGATTAAAATTATAGATAGTTTTATGAATTTATCCATAAAATATATAGAAAAAGTATTAATGCAAACCTGTAGAAAATTTAATAATCTTTAATTTTTATATAACATAAATCTCGAAAAAATAACATTTAACGCTATTTTTCGAAGAAAAACTATTTTAAGCTTCCAGTAAAGTGCCATTTTCGGTTATCTGATTTACTCCAAAATCTAATGGCATCTTTTCATATAAGAGTAAGGAAGAAATATAAGGTTTCAAAATTTTCTGAGCGATAGAATTTGAGTTAGAGCGTAAAGAGGATCCACACACACACAAACATGCACACATACATACAGATATCATCGTGAAAATGTTAAAATTGCATTGTAGGGACCTTAAAACGTGGTCATTTACCAAAATCTCGATATGCGATTTTTAGCACGATCCCTTACCAAGGGAAGCGGATGGTAAAAATAAATGTATTTTTAAAGATTTTATTTTCTTTTTGTTCTAGTCAAAGCACCTATATTAGAGAAAATGTGGGCGTCACATGTTATTTTAAACTTTTGTAACCTTTTAAAGTATTAAGACAACACCTACTGAAATAATGTAGGTAATATTATAAGTAAATGTCTAGAAGTTAGACTTCTGATGTAGGCAGTCTTTATTATTTTAGTATATTTTAAATTTAAATATTTTATTTCCAATTTAACATAAAATATACGCAGAAAAGAAAGTGGTCTATATAAAACGCTGGAGATGTTATGAATTATATACGGAAGGATTTTTATTTTTGGAAATACAGAGTTACAAGGCTATAAAGTAGCATAACCTGAAATAAGATATCATAAACGAAGTAGATAAAATATACGATCTGTGCGGTATTAAAAGCCACAAAGTGAATTTCCATACCGGTCCCGTAATTCATAAAATATCATAATTACCTACCACCAACGAACTCTTACAACGGACGACAAATTTATGCAGGAAACATAACAAAAGCTTGCAAATCCGCTACAAACATGGAGTCGTGTTCTCATGTTCTTCTGTCGCATTCGTTTGTTTTGACAAGTGAGCGTTAAAGAACGCTATTCTTATGTTAAACAGAGCAACCACCAGAGTCGCATTCGAGCCATTGCTGAATAAATTGCGATAATTTTATCCTATAGTAGTCAATTTATATACACGTGATGTGAAAATGTTTTTTTTAATTCATTGAAAGTATGTATGAATTTTGAAAATATTGGAGACCTGATGAAATGATAAGACTGGCCGTATTCTAATGCCAAGGTTTCGTTTATTACTGTAAATGTTTGAACTTATTTGTCGAATAATAGCGTCCTTCGAAAACTACTTTATATTTACATTAAACCAAACATAACCTAACTTTTAGAGAGAGATAGCTGCAACGTTTTGGTTAGACATATAAAATAACGTATACTGTATGTGAAATAGTATATTGTGTTATTAGGAGTAAAAGTGATACTTTTTGAGGCGAGCGTGAAAGTTTGCACGACGAGCGAAGCGAGTCAGACAACTTCACAGATTTTGAAAAAAGTTATTAAGAAATATTGTAGCTCCCGACGAGTTCTATCACTGGTTAAATTTAATGTACGTATTTCTGTTACACCCTGTAACTCTCTTTATTAAGGTAGTTATATCGTGAAACCATTTTACCCAGAATTAATTGAAATGTTAAGTACATCTCAACTGAAGTATAATCTACCTGCTCTCCAAGTTTTAAAACAATTCGCCACGCGGTACCTGAAATATTTGCAATTAAATTTAGCCTTTTTAACACGTGAAGAATAGAAAATAGCAAAATAAACTCATTTTAAATTATAACTTTTATATCCATACCGACATTTAGTCGAAAAACTAGTATGTTTTAGAAGACTAATTAATGGATTTTATGTAAAAATTTGAAAATTATTTACCACCCAGATTTAATTTTATTGCCTCTAGAAAATTATAATCTGAAGATATGATAAATAGGTAGAATTATACTTGATAATGACAACCATGTACAAACGTTCCAGATGGAGTATCAGTTGATTAAAGGAATTTCAGACGTACATTCGAAGGAACTATTATTTTAAATTAGTATTTTACGTGAAAACCATGAAAACTTTAAACAGTATAATACTACTTTTGTAATTTTAAAAAGAAAGTAATTTGTTTTGCAGTTTCCATTTGTAGTATAGAATTAGTATTATATCTCAAAATATCTTAATACTTTTATGCCCGTATGTACCAATAAATGTCTCGGTACGACGTTGCCACAGTTATTCTTCAACATTCATACTGTATTGTGAGTATATTGAAATACGACACTTGTGTATGTGTTAGGGCGAGTGGTACAGTTAAATAAAAAACTTTTCTACGGAAAAATAAAGAAAATCATCTGTTACAGTGTTTGATATTAGCTTTTAACTATTTTGATGCAATCTGTGTATATAATATAATGTTAAAAATATAAGTTGTTGCAAATATAAACTACATTAGCTTAATTTTTATTTTGAACATAGAACAAGTTTTTGAATAGGTACATTCGAGTGACAACTACCTTAAGTATGTGTTTGATAAATACACACACAAGTAAAGCTCGGGGACCGTGGCGACGTTTACGTACAAAAATATAATAGTTTGTATTTTTTTCACTCACACTTTATAACGAGTATTGCTAAAGGGTTTTCCAATAAGAGGTGTTATTTTGATATTCAAAGAAAAATGCCATTTTTTAATATAAATGATCGGATGTTTATTTCATTATAAAGAGGAAGGTATGCCGTTAATAGTGGAAAATAAAATCAGGCAAATGACCACCACGACCACGCTGACAGGACAATATCCTTTTCATGAAATTTTCCATAACCAAATCGCAAAGTGGCTGTCCTATGTCCTCGATAGCCTCACGAATTCCATCTTTGAGGTCTTGAGTCGACGCTGGGCAGTTGGCGTAGACCTTCTCTTTCACGTGGCCCCAAAGAAACAAGTCGCAAGGTGTTAAATTACAAGATCTCGGTGGCCAATTGTGATCACCTCTTCGAGAGATAACACGGTCCGGAAACTTTTCCCGTAAAAGATCAATGGTTTCGTTGCTTGTGTGGCACGTAGCGCCGTCTTGTTGAAAGTAAACGTTGTCCAGATCAATACCATCCAATTCCGGCCATAAAAAATCGTTAATCATCTCTCGATAGCGCAATCCATTCACCGTAACTGTTGCTCCAGCCTCATTTTCGAAAAAGTAAGGTCCAATGACTCCGCCGGACCATAAACCGCACCAAACAGTCACACGTTGAGGATAGAGAGGCTTTTCAACAATAACTCTCGGGTTTTCTGAGCCCCAGATGCGACAATTTTGTTTGTTGACGAAGCCACCGAGGTGGAAATGGGCCTCATCACTCAAGATGATTTTTCGATGGAATTCCGGATCATTTTCATGCATTTCAACGACCCAATCAGCAAAGACACGACGTTGTTGATGATCGGCCGGCTTGAGTTCTTGTGTTAACTGGACTTTATAAGCCTTAAGACTCAAATCTTTATGCAAAATACGGTGTAATGACGTTTGTGGAATGCCTAATTCCAAAGAACGACGAGGAATGGACAAACCTGGGTTTTCTTCAACACTTTCGGCTACAGCAGCAATATTCTCGGCTGTTCTTGAGCGACGTGCACGGGTTTTATTCTTCACATCACTAACTTGTCCCAACAGCTCGAATTTTTCCACCAATTTCTGTATTGCGGTCCGACAAGGTGCTCCAGGACGACCCAAAAATTGTCGAGTTTTACGAACCGTCTCTGCCAAATTTTCACAATTTTTATAGTGAATTTTAATAATTTCAATGCGTTGTTGAAGCGTGTATCGTTCCATTTTTACCTCTCGCTAAGAGAGGTATTGCATTCATGCTAAAAATCGCATATCCAGATTTTATTGAATAAGCACGTTTTAAGGTCCTTACAATCCGATTTTAACATTTTTACGATGATGTCTGTGTGTGTGTGTGTGTGTGTGTGTGGATGTGTGTGTGTGTGTGTGTGTGTGTGTGTGGGATGTTGGAAGGACGGTTACTCAAAAACTATAAGACTTAAAATTTGTTTAACAACGTATTTCCCAATCGGACATTCCCGGGAAGATCTGAAAAGGTTTTGGTAACAATTGGACAACCGGAAGTAGAAGATTCTTGAAAAAAAATCTTCTAAATATTATTTTTTGAAAATTTTTCTTGATAATATTAAAGAAAATTAAATTCTCTATGATCTGAAAAGGTTTTGGTAATAATTGGACAACCGGAAGTAGAAGATTCTTGAAAAAAAATCTTCTAAATAATATTTTTTGAAAATTTTTCGTGGTAATATTAAAGAAAATTAAATTCTCTATCTGATACATTTAAATATTTTATTATATATTCCATAGATTTAGAGATAAAAGAAGTATAATATATAAAATAATCTATTGTAATAAATTTGACAGCCGAAAGAATGCCATGAAAAATAGTTGATAATTTAAATTATTTGTAACTGACAGATAAATGTCAGTGTCAGAAATAATGAGTAATGAATTAAAAATGTACTTGGAGAATCCCTTAGTTCTTGATCTGTGACTATTATGGAGATGACAAGTCTAGGTTGAAGGACTTAAATTTGTTTCAAACATTATGGGACAATGTACACCAGTACTGTAGACTAGAGTAACTTTGAATTGCGAAAAAGCTATCAAATTCTTCTCAAGTAAGTTGTAAATATTGACAAAATCGGAGTGCAATCTATCCGTCACTTTATTAAAGGGAATTAAGGTTATTTAGATGTAACAAGTATGAAAAAATAAAATGTAAAAGAAGATATATAAGAATAGATGCACAATCCAGATATATACATTTTAGACCGCCCAAAATTAATGTTTTTACTAGAAGAATATGAAGAGAAAGTAAACAAAGTTGTTCGAATTGAAAATTGCTGTTACCAGCCTAATATTTATATATGGTAAACTCTACTTTGTAATTTATTGTAACATAATTTATGGTAAATATCTTTATGTTGAGACATGCTATTATTGAATAATAAAGAAGTTTATACGTCATAGATTTATATGAATATATTATTTGTATTTATAAAAATAATCTTTGCTTTATGCATACAGCCAGGTAAAATATACGGCGAGAGGTTATGTGCTGGCCACATCAGATTTTTATTAATGGCGTAGTTTCTACTTGTCAAATGTCAAAAAATGACAGCTTCAAAAGCGACATCTACCGAAATAGCGGGCTATTCAAAATAACACCTCTTATTGGAAAACCCTTTATAACAATTGTTGCTAAGCTAGTGTTCATTTGAAAGAACAATTCTTCTCCCTGTAGGAGGCGTCCACGTCAGACAAATTCCCGGGGTCAGGTAGGATGACCCGTGACCTGAGACTGTGGAGGTTTTGAATGCTCGGAGTTATTTATTGCGGGCCAAGGTACTCACATGCCGGCTATACTAAAGGCTTATTGGGAGGAGTGTCCCGTGGCACTGACACTAATGAAGCCTCACTGTTTGGTGTGAAGTAGAGACCGGCACCGGCCCGTTACTCAATGCGAGAACGAGAAGTACATTCAGTCATTTGTACACATGTCATGTTCCAATACAGGAACATTCTCTGAAAACAGGAAGATCGTGGACGAAATATTATTAACTTCTCTGTAATAAATGCAGAGTATACTTAACAGTATTCTATATTATTAAACACATGTATTTTCACTTCACACTTTTTTTCGAAGTGTGTAGAGACCTCTATCAGACAGTTAAATTTCACATTTTCACGAAATCAAATTTAAAGCAAATGACTTTTCCAAAGATTGAATTAATGAGGTCTTGAATTTATTTTAATTAAAATTAATTTCTGACGGTATAACATTTTTCATAATCTAAAAAGACAGCAAATATATAATTAATTGATTATCTTGTTGAAACGCACATGCTTATACTTGACTGACAAAAATAAATGTCAATATAATTCGCAATTTCCTATCTTTCATGAAATATTTCCAATTTTCTGGAAAACGAAAATGGAGTGATGAAATTGATTGAAGAGTTAATGAAATGATCAGACTGGCAATTTTCCATAACAATTTATTATATTTATTACTCATTTATTAACTGTAACAGTGAAGTAGTTCATCTTTCAATAATTTCGTCCTACTTCTTAAAACAGTCAGACATCTACATACATATAACACTCTTTAATTTAATTTTTTATTAGGATTATAAGATAATTATAACAAAAAAAAAATCTGTTGTGTATAAATTTCATACATAAATTTTCTTGCAAAAGATTTTTAATTTCCAGTAAATTTATTTCATAAACAAACTATGCAAATTTCACTTGACACTAACATCTTCTTTTTTAGCTTTCCCCATTCGTTAGGAGTCGTTATTTTTTATTTTCTTCTTCCACTCATTTCTGTTTTACGTGTCGTTCTCATTCAGTTCCTTTCTCTTCTGCAAAACAGTTCTTCCATCTTATGTTTGGTCCTCCTCTGTTTCCTCAAGCTTCTATTACTAAGCTATTCATTCTTCATCCAATAAAGTTAATCATCTCGCTTGTATCTTTCTAGAAACTTGTAACACTAGAGTTATTTCCTTACCTATCTTTCCGTGTCTTCCCCAATATCTATTTCAACATCCTCATCTCTGCCACATTAATTTACTTTTTATTTATATATCTGTCAATTTGAATTATATATGAATATATTAGTAGTTTCCATGTTTAGCATAGCTGGCTGATTTATAAAATTTAATTTCTTTAAAATTCTTTAACTCTATATCTATTGAATAGGAAGTATAAAATGTAATCAAATCGTATAGAGAATAATATATTCTTTAAGTTATAATAACGTCAAATGTGGCTACTTCCGGTTCACCAATTATAACCAAAATCTAATCAGTGATATTGAAGTTATGTGATCCGATACTTTTGTCACACACACATAGACACACACACACCAACACACACACACACACACACACACACACACACACACACACACACATACACACACACATACATACATACACACACACATACATACATACATACATACATACATACAGACAGACAGACATCATCGTGAAAATGGTAAAATCGTATTATAGGGACCCTAAAACATGCCAATTCACTAAAAACTCATTATTGAATTTTTTGACTAAAAACAATACCTTCTTTACCTAATGGTGAAGGTAAAAAAAAAAAATTTACTAATCACGCAATATTCCGAAAATAATATTAGTCTTATTAATAATTAATTCAGAAACTGATTTATTTATAATATAACTTAGAGTTCGACCTCATTGTAAAAAAAGTTTCCAAATGTTTATTTAAGTAATCAGATTGAGAATTTAAAGATCTTAATTATTGTATTAACATAAATTTTCAAAAATAATATTTAGAAGATTTTTTTAAGAAACTACCACTTCCGGCTGTCCAGTTGTTACCAAAACCTATTCAACTCTCCCCATTAATGTTAGATTGAGGAATCCGGACTTAAATAGGTCTTTAATTGTATAGAATTTGAGAAATCGTACTTCCAACATCTTAACACACACACACACATCCATACAAACAGACATGTTAATATTTTAGGGACATTAAAACGTATTTATTCAATAAAATGCGGATATGCGATTTTTAACATGAATCCAATACCTCTTTTAGCGAGAGGTAAAAAAAAAGATGTTGAAATTTATGTGAAATAATTATATATTTTCTTGATTAATGTTCGTGCATTTTGCATTACCATTATGAACTATGTATTCGCACTATTATATTTAATGATTATAATTTGCATAGTAATATTGTCACACCCTTTCTATTACTTATTTACAATGTTACAATTTTTAGAAACTTTTACGTAGGCGTAGTGAGAATATTGAATGAGTGTGTATTGTACAATTTTATAGCCATTTGGAATAATGAGAACACTTCCTGTTTATGTACTTACCATATTCAATAACATCTCGTAATATATTGACTATTATATTCCACGAGGCGTGAGTATTGGAACATGCATGTATATAATTATACATAATACATACTTACTTTCCAAATCCGTCGATAAAGTTGATTTATGTTGAAACCATATGAAGATTAAATTATGAATGGATTCCTAGTAGTTTTGACATTGTCTCATACCGCAGGAATGTGTATTTATTTTGTTGGATGAATTCTGATTTGAATTTCAAATTCAGCGTGGAATATTGTTGGACATGAATGAAGTTATGGTATAATGTAATTGTAGGAGTTGAAATATTTTCATAGTATTACACAAATGAGCGGAATGACCAGAACTCATGAAATATTAATTAGGAAAATATAATTATACACTACATTTAGCAGGGAAGCTTTACTTTATATTAAATCATACAATTTCACGTGAACGCCCATGCGTATACATTTTAACGCGGTTATAAATGCAGATATTACGACAGAATAAATAACAATGCCTGCAATCATTTTCAATCCCCCCCAAGGATAGTAATGTCATTATTATATGTTTTTCTTTATAGATTTGGGGGATTTTGTATTACGCGTAGAGCGAAATTTGTCCTTATTTACATATCAGAAACAGGGAAATTTGTACTCAAAGGATTTATTTTTTAAATTGGATGAATATTTAGCATTCTTTGCCTTAAAGTGGGAAGCGAATTTTTCTTTTCTACAATTTTTAGTATTTTTACCTTCCGTCACCTTTAGATAAGGAAGGTGAATTTTTAGTCAATAAACACTATGTATGTATGTATGTGCGTGTGTGTGTGTGTGTGTGAATGTGTGTGTGTGTGTGAGTGTGTGAGGAAAGTTTCGGATCGCATAGCTTCAATATCACGATTCCAAAATTTATTTTTTTTCGTCTTCCTTAAGTTTACATCCAGAAGAAAAGGTTATTAGATTTTGGTTATAATTGGTCAACAGATTTTCTTGAAAAAACGTAGTTAAATATCATTTATTGACATTTAACGTTATTATAACTTAAAAAATTTGTTGTGGCCATCACAATACCTCTCGCGGTCTTTCCATTGTGGTATTATTTTTAACATTTCTTGTACACACAAAACATTCTAATTACACCTAATCTTTATATTTCCGTATTTTGTATAATTTTAAATTCATTCTATGAGCAAGTTTTCTCCATTTCTCCTAAATGTTCGAGGTTTTTCCAATTCATTAACGGGATTGGCGGTATTTCTGATGGATTCATGTAATATACCTTTAATTTTAAATATATATTTAATAATACAATAAAAAATATTAAATATCGTTCAGTACTATCTCTGAATTTTTGACACTGATATTAGTGTCATTTATCTGTCAATTACAGAAATTTTAATTTCTCAAGTAGTTACCATGGAGATGTTTGGGCTGTGGGCAGGATGTGCGATTTACAACTGATTATTTTATAGATTATATATCTATATCTTTAAATCTATAGAAGGTATAATAAAAAAATAAGTGTGTGGATTGAAAATTTTGGTTTTTATTATTTGTAATAACATAAATTTTCAAAAAATAATATTTAGAAGATTTTTGTTAAAATACTACTCCGGTTGTCCAATTGTTACCAGAATCTATTCAACTCTTCCCATTACTGTTAGATTGAGGAATCCGTAGTTACACAGTTTTTTAGTCTAATAGAATTTGAGAAATCGTACCTACAACAACCGCACACACACACACACACACACACATCCTCACACACACACACGCATCCAACACACACACACACACACACACACAGACAACATCGTAAAAATGTTATTATCGGATTCTAGGGACTTTAAAACGTGCTTATATACACTAAAATCTGGATATGCGATTTTTAGCATGATTCCAAATCTCTTTTAGCGAGAGGTAAAAATATATTATTCTCTACACGATTAGATTGCATTTTATACTTCATATTCAATAGATATATAGTTAAATAATTATAAAGATATTAAATTTCATAAATCATCCAGCTATGCTAAGCATGGAAACTGCTAATATATTCAGATAATTCAAATTGATAGATATCATTATCATTGAATCAAACTCAATTAAATTTAAATTATATCAAACACTTAAATTTATAACTTATTATTTCTACGATACGTCCGGAAGCTAAAAGAATATCTACAAAATTTGGCGTCGATATGTAAAACTGTATTGATTTGTACGTCAAACTTTCACTTTTGTCATTTGAAAAATGAAACTTTATTGCTTACTTTTGTATTTCTTTTTGCGTCGCCTTGAGCGATTTTAAAACTCATCTTCCTCAATTGAAATCAAATTATTAGATTAAGAACAAAGTAAATAAAAAGAATATTATAGGTTTTAATAAGATAATGGAAGTTCCCGTATTCTGTAATTATTCTATTAAGAGTATTATTTCATCACGAAAGTCTTCCTTGAGTTTGAGACGGTGGTAAACAAACAAAAATCTATTTGTCAAACAGTGGTGCATTAATTAGGCAAACACGCCCACCGGCATAGAGATTCCAACGCTTAGTGTGTTAAGTGTTGTTAGTACTCATATTTCAAAGAATCTGTTGAATGTTGGTGGCCGTCATGTTAAAGCTCCATTTCCGTACGCGCGTCATAAATTAATGGGTCACAATGCCCACAACAAATTGTTGGCATACGTGACATGAAATTTCATACATGTACGAGGAACGATTTCATATTTGAGATATCTATAGGAATTGTTTAATAATTTAATCAGTGGTGGAACTCGCCGAGAGCAACAAAATTTCTTAATAAGTTTTTTTCGAAATTTCAATTTTTTTAGCATTTTTAATCCCCTCCCCCCTCCCCCCACCCCTTGCCCCATAAATTAGGTAGTTATCGAGTGGAATTGACAAAAAATCACGAGCTGTCAAGCGAGTGATTTTACCTCCCGCTACCCTTGGTAAGGGAGGTATAGGGAGCGTGCTAAAAATCTCATATCGACATTTTGGTAAATGACCACATTTTAATGCCCGTTTTTGGTTACATAAGTATTGGGCGCGAGCAGTCATGTGACATTGTTAGCCTTGACAAGCAGATATGGGGGCCCGTGTCTGTATGACAATTAATAATTATGTACATAGATGTCAAATGTCAGAATTTTTCATTAAAAATGACAAGATTTTCTAAATTCACGTAGTTAGTTTGTCATACTTGGAATAGACAAGCAAATATGGAGGCCCTTGTCAAAATGACGGTAATTATTTACATAAATGTCAAATGTCATAATTTTTCACGTAGTTAATTTCTCACCAGGAATGTGGAATTAACTTGTCGAGGACAATAAACCAGATGGAAATGGAGTATCATGAAATTTGAGATACAAAATTGATATTTGACATCTATATACATAATTACTAGCTGTCATTCTAACTCGGGCCCCCATGACTGCTCGCGCCCTATAAATTTCTCATGTCTTTTCTTTATGTTTAGTTTATTTTTATAATTTTAAATTTATTTTTTGAGGAAGTTTTCTCCTACACTTCTAAATGTTAGAATTTCTTCCAATTTCTTGACGGGATTTCTGATGGGTATATGTATGTAGCTATAATTTCAAATATTTATTTGTTATTATTGTTAAACAACAAGAAGTAGTAGCTTACCAATATCACAGCAAAAATCTTCAATAATGTCAGTTAACTTCTTCATTTAACTTAAAGACGTAATTTGACGTTTTACTACTATGTTGCCAAAAAAAAATTCTAAGATTTAGTTTCAGCTAAAATCTACATAAAACCATATTCGTACTATGACAAGTTCTGAATCGGTTCTTATCCACTGTCATGTGTTTAGTTAAAATAGACTTAAGGTCAAGTTTTAGAATTGAGTTGCCAATACCGCCAAAATAGGTTTATGAACTACTCTTGGTTTTTGACACTGACATTTTCTGTCATTTACAAACACCTGATGGTTTATGGAGTTGTTTAGGCTCTGAAATTTATTACAACAGATTTACATTTTATCTCAATATATGGAAGATATAATTATAAAATGTATCGAATAGAGAATCTCCCCATTAATGTTAGATTGAGGAATCCGTAGTCAAGCAGGTCTTTAGTCGTATATAATTTGAGAAATCGTGCCTCCAACAACGTCACACACGCACACACACACACACACACACACACACACACACACACACACCCAGACAGACATCATTGTAAAAATGTTAAAATGGGATTCTATGGACCTTAAATCGTGCTTATTCAATAAAATCTGAAAGTGCAATTTTTAGCATGAATTCAATATCTCCCTTAGCGAGAGGTAAAAATTACTGAACTAAACTTACATATTTCTGTTACATTTATGCTTAACGAATGGTTATCTAGATATAAAATGTTGACAGTGTCCATTAGATGAAATGACACATAGTGCCGGAAAGGCAAAAAGTAAATGTATAAAATAATAAAATGAAAATATTAATCTTAATTTTTAATTATTATTATTACCTTTTTGTACTGTGCAGTAAATAAAACCTCTCAATTTAGTTATAACTTGGCTCCCACGTCTCTGTGGTTCTCTTCCCACTCGGGACATAAAATTAGACGTTTTGAATTGTTTCATTTCCGTTCATTTCCCTGTGGAGTACGCGGTAGACAACGGCGTTCGGCATTCCACTGTTTGTATTCCAACGCTCTGATACACTGCCTTGCCTACTGTGATCGTGCTTTATGTTTATGTTGCCAATTAAAAACAAGGATTGTGGCTGGATACACAGGAACTATTTACTGAGGTGGAGTAATGGAATAAGGGTGCATGTCAAACGGATTCGTTGCAAATGTGTGGTTAGGTGTGTAATAATTGATATGAAAGGGGGATATTTCGGTGTTTAGAGATGAAATCTTCTGTGAAGTTCATATTGTATGTATTCAAATAAATTTTTGAAAATAAATTGGAAATTCTATTCATTATTTTTATATAGTATATTATATTCGAGGTGGGACATGTTTCATTATAGCCGAGGGCTTATGTATATTACCGAACCGAGAGGCGAAGCTAAAATACTTTCTGTTTTAGACTACAAAATAACAACAATTCGACAATGAAATAATTTATTAAAATATATTTCTGTTGATTTGAGTAAGATGTCAGATAGCTACAGAGATCACACCTAAGGCGATTTCGGGCGACAACAGTTCACTTGCGGTATGTTGCGTTCAGGTGCGTTCACACATTCGGGCGCTAGGAACAGCTTACCCGGTATGCTTGGATCAGTGTTCACAGGTGAACGGGTTTGCGAGCCGGGTCAGCTCACTGTTCACTATTTCTATCTCTTTTTATTATGTCCAGGCCCGAGAAACGCAAATGGCAGATACCGGGATAGCATTTTTAGTTTTGCTTCCATGCACGAGATGGCGACACCATTATCGTTAGTTTGTCATTTTTTTTTTAACTTGTTGGCGCCATTGATGTGGTTCCGATGCTTAACACTTACGTTTCTTATCTAGAATAGTGTATATGGTCTGTGATTATGTCATTTTATTTTGAAATGTCAGAACAGTCGGTGTCGTGGTCTTTATGTCAAAAAGGGATTTTTTCGTTGCCTATATATGGATAATCTTTCTCTGTTATTTGAGATATTGTAGAAATATGCAATACTGTGGAAGTAACGAATTTATTACGAAAATGTAAGTACAGAATAAAGTTTAAAAAACGAATTAAAATAATACGGATTTGTTTGTAGATGATACTTATTCTATAAAATGTATTAAGGAAAACCTCGAGGAATAATGAAGCATGTTGAAGATTCAGCAATTTAAATCTATCGCTTGTTGATATTAATGTGTCGCCTTTAGCCACATAACATTGCTTTTTTCTAAAGGAACCGAAATAAAACCTCCACTAGATTTTTTAATGTGTATTAATGTTCTTAGTTCTTTTAGCAATTCTTTGCTTGTAAAGCAAGACATGCGAAAATGTAAAAAAATCATAATTTCAATAATTAGATTTCCATTATTCGCAAAAGTCTCGTTTACTATTATGTTTATTCTTCAGTATATTAGATACATTACAAAACAACAGTATCATTATTTTTATTAAAGAATATAAATAATCCACTATTAACACTGAAGTATTTAATTCGTCCTCCAGTGCTAAATATAAACATAATTTAACTTTCTTATTCATATGCATTTTAATTGCCAGACACTATTTTTGACAGTTTTAAATGTCGCGAATATACATAACCACCAAGCTCAGTGTCAACAAGTGAACCAGACGATTTTTGGCGCCACCACTGACCATATCATACCGTAACTGACCGTAACTAATCCAAGCATGTGAACGGGTATGTCGCCCGAAATCGCCTCTAGAATTTACTCAACTGACACTTACTTTTAAGTCACTTGTCATTGAAATTCGACTGGCCTAAGGTCTCTGAATTCCAAATAATGACATTTTGACCAATTGAGAAAAAGGTGAGTGAGTTGAGTGTAAGGTACTCACCTTACACTCAACTGAGTCGTGTCTCTGAATTTTTCCCTTAAAATTTCATTTTTGCGCGATTGATATTTTTTATCAACTTACCATGCCTGTTTCCACGACAGTAAGTTATGTTTACTGGTTGCTAGGACTAACACGACGGTAAGTGATTTACTTACCGTTCACTGAACGGTAAGTAAAGTATATAAATTTATTTAAATAATAATAGTTCGACCGGCATTCAAAGGGGGTTTGAGTACATCAAAGAAATGCTTGATTACAACAAAGAAAGCTTGATTACAACAAACACACACAGTGTCAGTATTTTATTTTTCACATATTTGGTTTTACAATAATTACAATTATTTTACAAATATTATTTATGTATGTTAATACTAAATGTACAATTAGAACAATTATTAATACTAATGCTACTGGTTTGCGTGTTATTAGCATTATTCACAGAAAATGTTTCGGAAGTCAAAGAATTAATCTTTTGCACTGCTATTCCACCGTCGTCGTGTAGAATTTTTTCGGCGAATACTATTTTGTTTTGAAGAGAATCCTCCTCGTAGCTTTCCACTACTGTGGAAGAGCGCCACCCAACATATCTTTTTAACCCAAGAACATCCACTCCTTTATTAGCTAAAAGTGTTGCTGGAGTGCGCCGAAACGAGTGGCCAGTGTAACTATCCGGATTTTGCAAATTAAGATATTTCGCAATTTTTTGACGGCCAACTCCCGATTGTACCTTTTCCCACAACTTGAACAGTACATTTTGCTCTGCGATGTCTAAGTAGTGTATTTTTTCATCTTGTTTGTTAATAACTGTAAATGTCCGTTGAATATTAGTTTTTGTATTTGTTATTTTTACAATATATTGTATAATTCTTCTCTCCTACATGCACCGGATACTCCTAATATCATTCCCACCTAAAAATACACAAAAAAAAATTATTGCCTACATTTTACAAGTGATCTAAACATACCTTATGAATTAAAAATTTCTGGTCTGGTGCTTCATTCAAAAAATTTGTCATGTCTTCCTTAGTGAAAATACTAAATTTCTTAGGTCTATAGCCAACATTTTTTCGTGTAAGATAAGCAGTAAGAATACCAAATTTTGAAATATCAATAGTTTCATAAAGAAAAATTGTGCTCTTTAACATTGAATACTCAGCCCATAAGCTTCCAGGTGCTTTTAGTTGCTAGATCTCTGAACCATATATGCTAGCATAACTTTTTCCTTGTTTTACATTGTCTTCGATCGGTAAACTGTCCTTACGTTCTTGATACTTAATATACTAATCTAGCCTTCTCTTAAATTTTAAACCTTTTAAAATTTACATTAGTGTTTGGGGAGGTTATACGTATTGAAGTATCTTTAAACACGAGAATTACAACATTTCAAATGAAAGTTACACTATTCAATAAAATATATGTACTGATTTATATCTTGCCCTGATCCAGTACAGTTTGATAAAACATCTATTGAATCCCTAGTCTCGGGTAAAACGAATTCTACACGTGTGTCGCAGACAAAGTTCAATTATTCATGTACTCAGTGATCCGATTAATTAAACATTTATTTTTAATTATTTTTTTAACTATTTTCCTGCAGTCGAAAACAAACAGACATTATACGAGAACATGCACTCAAAGGAATTGAAACATTTTTAACTGTCGAAGAGCGCAAAACAATTAAATAAATCTCACTTAATATTGTCTGATGCGTCACTCGATCTGTTCAGTCTCTGGTCTTCTTTTTTATTGGCTTGCATTCCATTTACTTTTTTCTTCTTCTACGGAAAGTTAATAAAAACTCACATAACATAACGTACGATTTATTTCTGTACTAAAACATACATGAATCTTGTAATTTACTGCTAAAATATTCACGAAATATAAGTTCATATTTTACGGTAAGTATCTACAGCAACATACAACTATTTATGATCTCAATTTTGCCTACAAGATGGAGGTACATTAAGTTGTTCAATCATAGTTTCCTGGGTAATATAAATAAAATGGACATTTTATTCCTATGACTTTCGCAATATGGGTAATAAAGACAAATTTTTACAATAAAATTTTTATTACGAGCATAACAAGATATCCAAAACAATGACAGTTTTCTCTTATAAACACTGCGGTGACCAACTGATTCAAAATTAGCTAAGGTAGGTGTTGTCTTTGGTTAAAAAATTCAATGATGAGTTTTTAGTGAATAAGCACGTTTTAGGGTTCATATAATACGATTTTACCATTTTACAATGATGTATGTGTATTTTATACTTCATATTCTACAGATATGGAATAAAAGAATAAGGGAAATAACTCTAGTGTTAGAAGTTTCTAGAAAGATACAAGAGAGACGATTACATTCTTTGACCATATCATGAGAAAAGATGAAGAATATATTGGAAGAAGAATGAATAGCTTAGTGATAGATGGTTGAAGAAACAGAGGAAGACCAAATATAAGATGAAAGGACTGTATTGCGTAAAATTTGAGTGAAAACTGAATGAGGACGACACGCAAAACAAAAATGAATGGAAAAAGAAAAAAAATAGGGACCCCTAACGAATGGGAAAAGCTGAAGAAGAAGAATATATCAGTGTCAAGTGCAATAGTTTGTTTATGAAATTTTTGTAACTGACAGATAAATGCCAGTGTCAGAAATCCGGAGACATTACTGAAAACTTTTTCTGGGAAGTACATACATTATATTATTTCTTAATGTATTAATAGTTAAATATTTAATATTATAGGTATATTACACATACCCTTCAGAAATACTGTTACTCCCGACAATGAATTGGAAATATCTCGAAAATTGCTTCATAGAATGAATTTAAATTTAACAAAATCTAAATATAAGGAATAGATATAAGTAGAATTTTTGGTGTAGAGTGTAGGTATACAAGAAATGTTGAATACATTAGGGCGCGAGCAGTCATGTGACTTTGTTGGCCTTGACAAGCAGATATGGGTGCCCATGTCAGAATGATAGCTAGTAATTATGTATATAGATGTCAAATATCATAATTTCTCATCTTAAATTTAGTAATTCCACACTCCTGGCATAGGTCAAATGTTTGTTTGATCTATGCTCTTGGTGACAAATTAACTACGTGAATTTTGAAAATCTTGAAATTTTTAATGAAAAATTCTGACATTTGACATCTATGTACATAATTACTAATTATCATTCTGAAACGGGCCCCCACATCTTCTTGTCAAGGCCAACAATGTAATATGACTGTTCGCGCCCTATACCTATGTAACCAAAAACGGAAGTGACGAGAGGTATTGGGCTGGCCACAACAGATTTTTTTTTACTGAAAACGTAAAATTTTATAAGAAATCCCGATTTGCACTATGCTTTTTGATTGGTTACAAGCAGCAAATTTAGAGTGGTTATAAATTACACATTTCGTGATTGCGTTACGCACTGCTTTGCATGCTTGCGTCGCGTCTTGCGTTGCGTTGATATAAATAGGTCTTAAGAACGAAATTACGAATCCGAAAACGAGACGAAATCGATATTTTACATTTCTCGTGTCGCGTGCATCACTGCAGATAATATTTGACAAAAATTATCGTATTCACCCTGTATAGTGTCTGTTTTCGGATCAATGACCTTTCATTCTGTTTTTGAATTCGCTATATCCAAACGAAATTAAAGTCGGGACCCTCAGTTGAATTGAAATTTGTATGATAAGTCGTGCCAATAACCCCAATCGCTTATACATATAAATCATGTGCCACATATACAATCCACAAATTAGTTAGTGTTCGGTTATTGGCCACGAAAATGACGAGGAAAGTGAAACACGAAACCAAATTCACTTTCCAATATTTCACGCGAATTTTTAATTAAATTCAAACGTGACAATCTACGAACAATTTATCACTCCGCATCAAACCTAATATAGGTAAAATTAGTCGTCCAGTGATCCATCATCCATGTTGTTTTCATCGGGGATCCAGCAAGCTTTGATATGAAACAAAACAGTAATGAAACAAAACACTATCGATGTCAAATCAGGAAGTATCGTGGGGAGAGAGATATTTATTTTTAACACAAACGTGCTATTGTTTGGCTGATCCGCTGCGAAGATGAGACGCATCACTGTTTGGACAGTAATTTGATGATGAAATAGACACTCGTTGATTATGCTATTGATGCTTTTTTCAGTTTTTATGTGTCACGGATGAATGCATGTGAAGACTATATTTGGAGGATGGGTTGCTGTGCTAAATAAGGATACACAAAATTTGATTTGGAAATTTTTCTTTTTCAATCTATTGCTTGTCAGAAGTTGAAGACTTTTAAATAATAATATTTTATGTGTTCTTTTGTATGGTGTATAATTTATAAGTACACAGTTCTTATCACATATAAAAAATCTGATGTGGCCAGCACAATACCTTCCGTCAATTCTACATATTTAGTACAAATTCCAAACAGAATTTTTTTTGCAAATTATTCTATGGGCGTTTTCTTTTTAGGGGAGTAGATTAACTAATCTTACCTCGTACTGAACTGAATTACTCCTAAAAGGAGCAGTATGTTTCTTAAAATAATAAGTAGCATTATATTTATAACATAATATCTACTGAATTGGCTTATAGCTATAATCTGTTGTAGTACCTTATGTGATTTGTTTTGCCACCATAAATCAATTTATATTTCCAGTAAAATTCACAAATATGGAAATTTTAGTTGACAATAATATTTAAATATTCTAACCGTTTCCATGGTGCAGCTTTTAGCAGCATTAGGTTGCAAGATATTTCTTTATAATTCTTTATATCTAAATTAATTGAATATGAAGAAAAAATATGATTAAATCGAATAGAGAATGACATTCTTTTATTTATAATAACATAAAAGGTCAAAAAATGATATTTAACGGCAAGAAAAACTGTTAAAATTTTCAAATCTACTAAACTCTTCATATGGAAGTACGAAAGAGGAATATGAAAGAATTTTTGGAATTGTAGTATTGCAGTTATCGAAAGAGATCTTTTTGTCTTTCGCACACACGCACACACATTGACACACACACACACACACACACACACGCGTACAGACATCATCGTAAAAACAGTAAAATCGTATTATAGGGACTCTAAAACGTGTCTATTCATAAAAACTCACCATTTTGACCGAAGACAATAGCTTCCTTACCTATAGGTGACGGAAGGTAAAAATATAACATACAGTAAATATTTTTAAAGATGTCCGATCAAGGTTATCTGTATCATGATCTAATTAACAAATTGGCATACATTTATCTCTCTCATTTGCAAAGACTGCAAGCGTGTCCGATAAGGATGGATACAACACTTGTCTTTCACAAATTCAAATTGTTTCGACTAAGCACATTCCATTTTAAAACGATGCTCGTTGTTGACAATACTTTCACTGTACCGTAAGTTTAGTAATTCAGATATATTACTTAGATTCATAGTCGTACAAATAATGTTATTTTCTGTCGGTGTCACTAAGTCATGAATCTTATTTTTCACATATTTGGTTTTACATTTGTTATACTTCATTTCAATGAAAGCATGGTTGAATAATTACACCAACAATTTTCATAAAATGTCAAAGTATATTGCAGCAATTTGATAGATTTACAATGAACTCGTGCATAAACATCACGATGAAATAGAAAAGGTGTCACAAATGACAATTTACTAAAACACGGCCGTAAGTTATAAACATTTAAATCCTTTTATTAATCCCCTGAAAATGTTATAAAATACGGCGGAAATAAAACTGAATTATTGAACTAATATTTTACCTCTCCATGGTCTAAGTCAATAATACTTAAGCTTAATTACACATTTACTATAGAAAGCTCCATCTGAGTTATATGAAAAACGATGAAATAGATATTATAACCTACTTTCAGAACTTGGATTTGATAAATTAATAATCCTAGCACGAGATTTATCAATAAAATATCATCTGTAGAACATTGAACAAAATCCAACCAACAATTACGAGTATTTAAGGGACTCAGTTAATAATGTTTTTAAAAGTAACAAAAAAAAAACAAGAAAGCCTTTTGGGATCATAATATATTATTACAGTTAGTAATTATGTACATAGATATTAAATGTCAGAATTTTTCATTAAAAATTTCAAGATTTTCTAATTCAAGTAGTTAATTTGTCACCTGGAGTGTGGACAATAAACCACATGGAATTGGAAAACCACTAAATTTAGAATGAATAATTATGATATTCGACATCTATGTACATAATTACTAGCTATCATTCTGACACGGGCCCCCATATTTGATTATTAAGGCCAACAAAGTCACATTACCGCTCGGGCCCTATTGTACTTAACATTTCTTGTATACATACCTACACTGTACACCAAAAATTCTACTTATATCTATTCTTTATATTTAGATTTTTACCTCTCGCTAAGAGAGGTATTGGATTCATGCTAAAAATCGCATATCCAGATTTTATTGAATAAGCACGTTTTAAGGTCCCTACAATCCGATTTTAACATTTTTACGATGATGTCTGTGTGTGTGTGTGTGTGTGTGTATGTGTGTGGATGTGTGTGTGTGGGATGTTGGAAGGACGGTTACTCAAAAACTATAAGACTTAAAATTTGTTTAACAACGTATTTCCCAATCGGACATTCATGGGAAGATCTGAAAAGGTTTTGGTAACAATTGGACAACCGGAAGTAGAAGATTCTTGAAAAAAAAATCTTCTAAATATTATTTTTTGAAAATTTTTCTTGATAATATTAAAGAAAAATAAATTCTCTTTCTGATACATTTAAATATTTTTATACATATTTTATAGATTTAGAGATAAAAGGAATATAATATATAAAATAATGTTGTAATTAATTTTACAACCGAAAGGATGCCATGAAAAATAGTTGCAAATTTAAATTATTTGTAACTGACAGATAAATGTCAGTGTCAGAAATAATGAGTAATGAAAGAAAAATGTATTTGGAGAATCCCTTAATTCTTGATCTGTGACTATTATGGAGATGACAAGTCTAGGTTGAAGGACTTAAATTTGTTTCAAACATTATGGGACAATGTACACCAGTACTGTAGACTAGAGTAACTTTGAATTGCGAAAAAGCTATCAAATTCTTCTCAAGTAAGTTGTAAATATTGACAAAATTACACATCAATATAAGAATAATCGGAGTGCAATCTATCCGTCACTTTATTAAAGGGAATTAGTGTTATTTAGATATAACAAGTATGAAAAAATAAAATGTAAAAGAAGATATGTAAGAATAGATGCACAATCCAGATATATACATTTTAGACCGCCCAAAATTAATGTTTTTACTAGAAGAATATGAAGAGAGAGTAAACAAGGTTGTTCGAATTGAAAATTGCTGTTACCAGCCTAATATTTATATATGGTAAACTCTACTTTGTAATTTATTGTAACATAATTTATGGTAAAATATCTTTATGTTGAGACATGCTATTATTGAATAATAAAGAAGTTTATACGTCATAGATTTATATGAATATATTATTTGTATTTATAAAAATATTCTTTGTTTTATGCATACAGCCAGGTAAAATATACGGCGAGAGGTTATGTGCTGGCCACATCAGATTTTTAATACTAGCAAGAACAAAATTTTTCAAAAAATCATATTTAGAAGAATTATTTTAAGAATCTGCTACTTTCGGTTGTCCAATTATTACCAAAACCTTTTCAGCTCTTCCCAGTCCCATTGAGAAATACGTAGTTAAACAGATATTAACTATTATAGTTGTTGAGAAATTGTCCTTCCAACCTCCCCACATACATACACACACACACAAACATACATAATAGTAAAAATATTAAAATATGATTGTAGGGACCTTAAAACGTGCTTACTCATTAAAATCTGGATATTGCGATTTTTAACAAGAATCCAATACCTCTCTTAGCGACAGGTAAAATAGTAATAGAACACCCGCAACACTCACATGATTTAAACGTATGGTAGTGTGCGACTTTCGGCTATTTTTTGGACATAAAAAATACGGAAGAAGATTTTTGTTTGAAGAAATTGATTCGTGATTATTGTGAAAGAATTCTGTACAATTTAGTTCATAGGATAATTATTTTTATGTACTTAGATCTATGAGTGGAGTTTACCACCTCTACTTATTATTTTTGTAACCCTCACCCTTATGATGGTAAGGGTGGTCAGTTTTAAATAAACTTTCATACGGAAACTATCAAGATAGTGTAATATTGTCAATGAATAAACATTATCAACAAATACAAGTACTCGTACATATTAAAAACATAAAAACAATATGGTCCTTCGAGAAATTACAACAAAATCCAAAATAAAATTAGTTGGAAGTTTTTAAGTAGTGCAAGGAAAGAATAATCTCAATAACTCTATAGCGTCGCCGTATCTCTCAGATAATAAACCAACATCGTAAATTATCCAAAGAATGCAAGCGCAAAACAAATTTAAAATGTAAAAGGCAATAAACATAAAATTAACATTTCAGATAGCATTTAAGTAATTCCTTATAATTCACATATAAATTTAAGAAAAGAAATCCTACTTAAAATTCGTGTAACCGATTAACATACAAATGTATTTTTAATACCAGTATCACTTGATATTCCTACAACAAGAAAACAAACTTTGCAATCTCTTTAACTATTTTACATATGCAATTATTCACTAAATCTCCTAATTAATTCTACTTATCTGTAATCAACACATAAATTCTCTTCGATATGCTATTCGTTTCCCACTCAAATCGTTTTATAATTGCGCAACGTGACACAAAAATTTTGAAATACATTCATGTATTTAAATACATGATTAAAGATCTTAATTCAGATATGCTATATAGTACTCGTATTTTACGCTTCGGAGATTATCGCTATATCTTTTTATTCTTGTCACACGAACATCATGTAAACACATACGTAATAATACATACATAATAAAGGTATGATAACCTTAATACCCGAAACGAATACTAAATAGCAGCTATGGATATTGATGACAAAAGTTTTAATTTCAAATTTATATACGCAATAACATAACTCGGTCCACAGCGGTTTAATTCGTGCTGATGAATCAATCATTTATTTTTGATGGAAATAGTCTACCAAACCTGCTTTGGAAAAAGTTTATCATAGAATAGATTCCAGATTTATTCATTTGTTTTACACTACTCAAGTATTTATTTAATTCTTATCTACTGGTTAGGCATCTCTATGAAATGAACGAATGTACTGTGATTATGACATACGGGATGTTTACTTTTTACAAGCTCGTTTTAAGGTCCCTACAATTCGATTTTAATATTTTTACGATGATGTCTGTGTGTGTGTGTGAGTATGTGTGTGTGTGTGGATGTTGGAAGGATGATTTCTCAAAAACTATAATACTTAATATCTGTTTAACTACGTATTTCTCAATCGGACAATACTGGGTAGAGCTGGAAAGGTTTTGGTAATAATTATGGACAACCAGAAATAACAGATTCTTAAAAAAATTCTTCTAAATATTATTTTTTGACAGTTTTTGTTCTTGCTAGTATTAAAGAAGAGTAAATTCTCTATCTGATACGTATATTTTATTATATCTTTTGTAAATTTACAGATGGAAACCAATTGAAAAATTAAAATACTTGTAACTGACAGATAAATGTCAAGTGTCAAAAATCCAGAGACATTACTGAAGATTTTTTCTGGGAAGTATATACATTATATTATTTCTTATTGTATTAATAGTTAAATATTTAAAATTATAGGTATATTACATATAGCCTTCAAAAATACTGTCAATCCTAAAAATGAATTGGAAACATTTCGAAAAATTAGAAGAGGACAAAATTTCTTCATAAAATGAATTTAAAATTAAACAATCTAAATATAAGAAATAGATGTAAGTAGAATTTTTTTGGTGTAGAGTGTAGGTATACAGAAATATTAAACACAATAGGGTGCAAGCAGTCATGTGACTTTGTTGGCCTTGTCAAGCAGATTTGGGGGCCCGTATCAGAATAACAGCTAGTACCTTTGAATATATAATACATATAAGAACGGCAACGCATATGACCTAGCAAGATACTATATCTGTCTCTTTTTATTCACAAAATTATTATAGATAGCTAGTGACTCCTACCCCAAAACTGTGAACTACGATAAATCGTGCTGAGAGCATTGCCAAATAGTATTTGTTAGAGGTATTCAATATTCAATAATTCAAAAATATTGTTTCATAATAACCAGATAATATATTTTGAATCTTCAATGTACATGTATACTTGTTTTACAGTAGCAAACTTAAAAACCTTTTTAAAATCTTATCTTGTTGGTCTATGTATTTTTTGAACTAACTCAGAAATAATTCGTATACGGAGGAATAGATGGCACCTTCTCTCGAAATATTTAATCTAAATACATTACGTTGCCGTTCTTGTATTATATTATATTATTCAAAGCTAGTACTTATATACATAGATGTCAAATATCATAATTTTTCATTCTAAATTTAGTGATTTTTCCAATTTCATGTGGTTTATTTTCCTAGACAAATAAATTCCACACTCCTGGTGACAAATTAAACAGTTCACATCAATGTACATGATTAGTTGTCAATCTGACGCGGGCCCCTATATCTGTTTGTTAAGGCCAACAAAGCCACATGACTGCTCGCGCCCTATACTTATGTAACCAAAAACGGAAGTGGCTAGAGGTATTGTGCTGGCCACAACAGATTTTTTTTAAATCTGCGATGTAAAAACATTCTATGACAATTTTATTTTTCCGTCCGAAAATCATTATCTCATCAGTCTTTCCCTCACTGTAGAAGTCATGTCGTGAGGAAATATTTGTGAGTACGAATCTATGAATATTTGTTAAGAATTCCTGGCAGTGGTAATAATGGTCGGGCTTGGGCCATCTTCATGCATGTAAGAAGCTTGTATGGCATCACGTAATGATTATTAATTCACGAGCAGACTACCGGGCGCCCTTCAATCGATACGTGATAACACGAGCTATCGTCGAAGCCAATCTTTCCATATGTCTTATCCCACCCATCAACCTCTGTGGAATATTTTGCGCACCGCACACAGCTGCTCACACTACGTTTTATGATTATGACATTTTCAAAAAGAAATAAATGAAAAAATATTGTAATATGGTGCATAAAATCACATATCGAGATTTTGGTAAATGACCACGTTTTAAGGTTCCTAGAATCCAATTTTTATATTTTCACGATGATGTCTATATGTGTGTGTATGGGTGTCTGTGTGCGTGTGTGTGTGTGTGTTTGTGTGGATGTATATGTGTGTGTGTGTATGGGGGGAGGTTGGAAGGACGATTACCAAAAAACTATAAGAATTAATATTTGTTTAACTACGTATTTCCCACTCGGACATTCATGGGAAGAGCTGAAAAGGTTTTGGTAACAATTGGACAACCGGAAGTAGCAGATTCTTAAAAAAATTCTAAATATTTTTTGATAATTTTTCTTGGTAATATTAAAAAAAATTAAATTCTCAATCTGACACATTTAAAAAAATTATATCTCGTATAGGTTTGGAGATATAGTATATAATAATATAGAATAATATGTTGTAATAAATCTCGTTGCCAAAAAAACAGTTGAGATATTCAAATGTAATTGTAATTAACAGATAAATGTAAAATGTCAGTGTCAAATATCAAATTTTTCTGGGAGGTACGAATACATTTAATATATATTATTGTATTATTAATTAAATATGTATTTAAATTATAGGTATGTTAATATTACATATATCCTTAAGAAATACTGTCAATGAATTTGTAGAATTTTGAACATATTAGAATAGTAGGTCAAAATTTCTCATAGAACGAGAGAAGAGATACAATTTTAATTATTTGTGTGTACAAGAAAAGTTAAATTCGTTACTACGCGAGTAGTCATATGACTTTGTTGGCCTTGGCAAGCAGATATGAGGATCTGTGTCAGAATGACGGCTAGTAATTATTTACATAGATTTCTCAATTGTCATGTGCCATAATTTTTCATTCAAAATTTCAAAATATTCTCATGTTTATTTGTCATAAATAGTATGGAATATAGTTGTCGAGGAAAATACTCCAATGAATTTGGAAAATCATGATGTTTTCAATGAAAAATTATGATACGTGATACCTATGTACATTATTAATAGCTGTCATTCTAACACGGGCCAACAAGGCCAACAAAGTCACATGACTGCTCGCGTCCTATGCAACATAAAATGAAAATGGCGAGAGGTATTGTGCTGGCCACAACAGAGTTTTTAATATTTATTTGTATATTCCTAGATTTCTTTTTACTGTATCGTTTTTCCTTGCCTTTAGTTATATTTATATTCTTATTTTTTTGTTGTTCTAAAAGCACTAGACATTCTCAATTACTCTCTACTTTCTAGTTATTTTTCTTCCCAAAATACTCTAACCTTAATTCGCAACAAAGTTGCCCTGCTTCTCCCTCGTTGTGATTAAATATACATGTCATGCACCTCTTGGCGGATAACAGCTAACAGCCCTCTTAGATTCCCTTTGATATTTTTGTTCTCGGTTTTGAGTTTGTCTCCGAACTTGCGGAAACTCTCTAGCAGTTTTACCGAGCTAACGTGATGGTAAATACACTCGCGTTCTGTTTGAACGGCTCGAGCATATTTAGCTCATCATTTGGAATTCTGACGCGTGTAGTTGTTTAAACAAACGAACAAGTTTGCCTTTTAATTTTGACGTCGATTGTTCGGGGGTATTTTTCTTTTTCTCTTCGTGTTTTTCTCTCTATGTTGGATTTTAACATATTCATGCCAAAAACTTCTGTGTACACAAAAGAAATGGAGATGAAAAAAAAACTTAGTCATATGATAAATACTATACAGTAGAGACCCTTCAATACGAATAGCTAAATACAAGGGGGTTTTCGGACTAACGATTTGTTCGAATTACTGGATATGTATGGATAAGTTTAAATAACGTCAATTAAGAATGTTCTGAAATATTTATTACCGTACTTCAGTGAACATATAAAGCTGAAATTCAAAAAGAGAAACAAAAACAATTATTATATTTTTTACCTCTCGCTAAGAGAGGTATTGGATACATGCTAAAAATCGAATATTCAGATTTTAATAATAAAGCACGTTTTAAGGTCCCTACAAAGTACGATTTCTCAAAAATTATAATACTTAATATCTGTTTAAGTACGTATTGCTCAATCGGACATTACTGGGAAGAGCTGAAAAGGTTTTGGTAATAATTGGATAACCGGAAGTAACAGATTCTTAAAAAAAATCTTCTTAATATTACTTTTTGATTTTTTTTGTTCTTCCTTAAAGAAGAGTAAAATCTCTATGTAATACATATAAATATTTTATTATATCTTTTATAGATTTAGAGATTAAGAAAAATATGGTATATATAATCTCAACATGTTGGCCAAAAAATGTTTATAGTTCAATTAAAATTTATTTATTTTTCATATTTCTAATTTAAAATATTTCTTATTTTGCTACATATTGAAAAACTGTTTAATTGTCACTGATGATGGATACATTTATCATCCGAAACGTCTGTAAATGTAACAAATAAAATGTTATAAAAATTATTCCTGAGGATTACTAAGGCCCCAAAATCACCAGATTAAACGATAATAGCATCCGTCAACAATGAAGAAAGACTAATTATAGAATCTGTTGTCGAATTTGAGTGTGAACAGATGTGTACATTAAAATTTTTGAAAGATGTCCGACCAAGGTTATCTACGAATTGTATGAATTCAGATATTTGTTCCACCCATTCTGACAAATTCAGTAGTGTCGTTTGCTTAGTTTTTGTGAGGGTACATAAGATACTACTATTATTTTATTATTTTAAAAATATATGTTGAAAAGCATCCAAAATTCAAAAATAAGTCAACTGGTAAGTTTATTAGCAAATGTAAAACCCAAATATGACAATAATAAGGCACAATGTTATTCGTACGGCTATGAATTAAGGTAATGTACCTGAATTAATAAATAAACTTACATTACAGCGAAAGTATTATCAACAACGAGCATCGTTTTAAAGTGGTATATCCATCCTTATCGCACACGCTTATTGCCTTTGCAAATGAGAAAGATAAATGTATGTGAATTTGTTAATTCGTACCTGATACAGATGACCTTGATCGGACATCTTTAAAAAAAAATACTGTATGTGTTTTTTTTGCGAATTTTGTATCATGGTTGTTAATCTGACGATGGCCACATGGGCTAGAGAAGAGACCAGTGGCGTAGCCAAGTGGGGGTACTATTTTTGAGGTTCTCTTAACAGAATATTAATTTTATTTTCTTTTGTTTCAGGTAAGGTCATCTCTATAATTTTCTATGCTTCATCATGTGAGTAAAATGATATACATTATTTATTAATAGCAAACATCAAATTAATAGCAATGATTTTAACTTTGTTATTACAAACGACAGTCAAGCTCGGCAACATTTAATTAATTATTTATAAAGAGAATTACTTTGTTTCCGATATAGACTGACGTGAATATAGTTCTCTTGATTATAATTTTGCTGTGGGCATCTAGTTAATAACAGTATTTGCAGAGCATTCTCTCTGGGAGATACTTTCACAGTACGATTAATATAGTTTTTGCTTCATGCATTAACAAATTGAAAGTTTAAAATCGTTAAAAATTCATGCAGGGTACAACAGATATTATAGAGAGAATAAATCATTGGAAAAATACATCAAGAACAATTTGTTTGAAATATGAAATGGAAGAACGAAATTTCAGGTGTTTTATAATAAATCTTTGGCTATTTTATTTAAATTTAAATAAAAACAACAATATGTCATAGGGCTTTGAAACCAAAAAATAATTAAAACAAAACGGAATTAATGGAAGATAACGCGCTGGCCACATCATATTTTGATTTTAGAAGTAACAGTAAAATTCCATTCATATTAGTGTTGCAGTCTTTCACACGAGGGCTGCTAATTAGATCCTAATAAATCATCTGAAATCCTAGTTTTCCGTCAGATGCAAATCAGACAAAAACCTTCCCGTCGTGCTGTACCGCAGCTGTTCGTTGCACTCGATCCACCCCCGCGAACGACTTTAGTGCCATCCTAATTCATCCCCTTTACAAGGAAATACTTTCTTCCTATAATTCCCGTGAAACTTTCTGGTAAAATTAGAAAGAGTAAATGATAAAATATATGAGATTATATCTAATGTAACATAAAATGGAAATGGCGAGAGGTCATGTGTTGCCTACATCAGATTTTTACCTCTCGCTAAGAGAGGTATTGGATTCATGCTAAAAATCGCATATCCAGATTTTATTGAATAAGCACGATTTAAGGTCCATAGAATTCGATTTTAACGTTTTTACAATGATGTCTGTGTGAGTGTGTGTATGTGTGTGTGGATGTGTGTGTGTGTGTGTGTGTGTGTGTGTGTGTGTGAGGTTTCCTCAAATTAATGGGAAGAGTTGAATAGGTTTTGGTACCAATTGGAAAACCGGAAGTAGTAGTATCTTAAAAAAAAATGTAAATATTATTTTTTTGAATTTTTTTATTATTAGTATTAAAGAACGTAAAATTCTTTATTCGATACATTTTAAAATTTTATTATGTCTTCTATATATTGAAATAGAAAAGTAATATATAAAATAATCTGTTGTAATAAATTTCAGAGCCTAAACAACTCTATAGTAACCATCCGATGTTTGTAAATGACAGAAAAATGTCATTGTCAAAAACCAACAGTAGTTCATCAACCTATTTGGGCGGTATTGGCAGCTCAATTCTAAAACTTGACCTTAAGTCTATTTTAACTAAACACATGACTGTGGATAAGAACAGATTCAGAATTTGTCATAGTAAAAATATGGTTTTATGTAGATTTTAGCTGAAAATAAATCTTAGATATTTTTTTTGGCAACATAGTAGTAATACGTCAAATTACGCTTTTACGTTAAATGAAGTTTTCTGAGATATTGGTAAGTTTACTATTTCTTGTTGTATAACAATTATAACAATTAAATATTAAAATTATAGGTATATACATATACCCATCTGAAATCCCGTCAAGAAATTGGAAGAAATTCGAACATTTAGAAGTATAGGAGAAAACTTCCTCAAAAAATAAATTTTAATAATTATAAAAATAATCTAAAGGTAAAGAAAAGACATGAGAAGCTTATAGGGTGCGAGCAGTCATGTGACTTTGTTGGACTTGACAAAGAAATATGGGAGCCCGAATTAGAATATGACAGCTAGTAATTATGTACATATATGTCAAATGTCAATTTTCCATCCAAAATTTCATGATAATCCAATTCCATGTGGTTTATTTTCCTCGACATTTGACATTTATGTAAATTATTACTAACTGTCATTTTGACAAGGGCCTCGATATCTGCTTGTCTAGGTCAAGTATGACAAACTAACTGCATGAAAAATTCTAACATTTGACATCTATATACATAATTACTAATTGTCATTCTGACACGGGTCCCCATATTTGCTTGTCAATGCCAACAATGTCACATGACTGCTCGCGCCCTATACTGATGTAACCAAAAACGGAAGTGGTGAGAGGTATTGTGCTGGCCACAACAGATTTTTTTTGTAATGGAGGGCCTCTCTTTCAAAATAGGGACGATTTATTGTGGGATGAGTTGTGAGTGTGCACTTGCATTTCCCCTTCGAACCTGACATGAATACATTTGTTATTCATGCATGATACATAAACCAATAATATCGAGTCGTGAGGTTCGCTGTCCACGCTTTGCGCTGTGTTTTTGTAAGGATACCCTCTCTCTTCCGATTTTCACCACAAATATAATAACTGTTTTGTTTTCATACGCTGAATAAATTTTCAGCTTGTTTTAATTTGAGTTTTGATGGGAATTTCGATGTTTTATAAATTCACTGAGGATTTTTAGTGGAGTTAAAAGTTGAATTAGTTTCCAACTGGACAATGAGTTTAGAACAACCAAATTAGGTATATTCACAATGTTTGGATAATCTCGTAAAACTACTAGATGGTATCAAAAAATAAATAGTTTTGCTTTATTAAATCATTCTCTGTCCTTTTAGGAGATTCTAATCTATTGTCTGTTTTTTACCTCCCGAAAATTGTAAGTAGAACAATAAAAAAAAACAGTATTGTAACAGTGGTAAAAAATGTAATTTTCAAGTCAAGTCAAGTACCTTGAATATCAAATCAAGCCGTGAAACTCTTTGTGCTGTTGGTTCTCCAACCACATTAAATAAATAAATAAATAAATAAATAAATAAAACGAGTATATTGTATCTAGTTGTATATTATCCAAGAATGAAAGTTTACTTTTAAAATAATTTATAGTTGTGTTTGGAAAACATAACCCAATTGGCTGTCGCCCAGATAATCATCCCTCTTTCACCGTCGCCTAGTTGACCGTATATGACCGTGTCTGATAGGCATTAGGTACTGAAAAAAATCCTATAGTCTCTATATTAAAATTGTAAAATAATGGACAAAGAAAATAATCCATTTTCTGACATATTGACACGATAACATTCTGTTTATTTCTCATATACTAGTCTCTGTGTGGTACGTTGCTTTGTACTCGTCTAGGTACTCGTAGTTTTCATGATTATACCTTAGTGCACTGCAATTTACTGTATTATATTTCACACTCCTTGCAACAACTAATATAAAGTGCACAGAGTAAGTGAACTTGTAATGAGAGATGCACGGGATCTTAAGAGAAGTATAACACTATAATATACTCGAAGAGGATTAAATTAGACCAAAGTTGTTCTATAGTGATAAGCAGTGTAACATTGTTTATTAATAGGGTACGTGAGTTACTGAACTATATACCTATTTATCTAATTTTAGACATGATGGAGTATTATGAATCTTTTACTGCCTTTCCAATTACGAATCGGTGTGATTAATATATGCCTCAGTAAAAGGGATGATTAAATTGGTTTATACATAATTTATAGATTAAACCAATACTTAAATATAAATTATAATCAGGGAACTGGAAACTGAACACTATTATAATAGGTAAATATGTAATTATATTGTTTTGCCAAATGCTGGGTGTTTCAACTACACAGACAAACTGACACAGATCGATAAGTATTCCTATCATGGTGTCTGTTACAGTAATAGCTACAGCCTGTTGTATTATTTATTGTTGCAATTGATAACCTCAAACATTTTCTCTGAAGCATTTCAATAAATTGTTTTGCATTCCATTTTGTACCTCCCGCTGCCCTTGGCAAGGGAGGTATAGGGGTCATGCTAAAAATCGCATATCGAGATTTTGGTAAATGACCACGTTTTAACGTCCCAAGAATTCGGTTTTAACTTTTTCACCATGATGTCTGAGTGTGTCTGTAAGTGTGTGAGTGTGTGTGTGAAATTTGAAACTATGTATTTCAACCATATTCTAATATTGAAAGAAGCCATTAGATTTTGCTGTAAAATCTGAAACCGGAGCTTAATAAAAATATAAATTAACTTAGTCCGTGTAACGGATTTATAACCTAGGAGAAGTAAATTAAAAGTTTTGAGTTCTTTTCTTATAATTTTCCATTAATAATGAAGCTCATTTTATTTTTTAATAAGCATAATACGATTTTAACATTTTTACGATGATGTCTGTATGTATGTAGGTATGTGCGTGTCTGTGTGTCGGTGTGCGTGACGAAAGTTTCGGATCGCATAACTTCAATACCACGATTCCAAATCTTATAATTTTTTCGTATCCCTCAAGTTTACATCCAGAAGGACAAGTGATTAGATTTTGGTTGTAATTGGTTAACCTGAAATAGCCTCATTTGAAGATTTTAACAATTAAATATGATTTATTGACATATAACTTAAAGAATATTTTATTCTTTATACGATTTGATTGCATTTTATACTTCATATTCAGTAGATATAGAGATAAATAATTATATAGATATTAAATTTAATAAATCAGCCAGCTATGCTAACCATGGAAACTGCTAATATATTCAGATAATTCAAATTGACAGATTTGGTACGGTAAGGAAATAATTCTAGTATTACAAGTTTCTAGAAAAATACAAGAGAGACGATTACATTGGTTTGAACATGTTATGAGCAGAATGAAGAATAATTATATCGGAAGAAGTATGAATAACTAAGTAATAGAAGGTTGAAGAAACAGAGGAAGACCAAAGATAAGATGGAAGGACTGTATTGCAGAAGACTTGAGAGGAACTGAATGAGAACGTCGCAAAACAGAAATGAGTGGAAGAAGAAAATAAAAAATAGCGACCCCCTAGCGAATGGGAAAAACTAAAGAAGAAGAAGTTGTCAGTGTCAATTACAATTTGCATAGTTTGTTTATGAAATAATTTTACTAGAAATTTGGAATCTTTTGCAAGAAAATTTATGTATGGAATTTATATATAATACACAGGATTGACGGAAGATGTTTTCATAACTAAAAGTGGCATTAAATTTCGCCTTCAAGTGTTATCCGTTAATTAAAATCTGTTGTAGAGAACTTTGCGATTTTATATAGGTAACGCAGAACATCGAGTTTCATGCAATTCTCCAGATACATATTCATGTTAAACATTTAAGCAAATATGTATAGGTAGTCTACAATGTCTACATTACCATAACATATAAACTAAACAAATTAAAACAAGTACAATCCTGAATGTCATTAGTGTCCGAATCTTCAGTGTCTGAACTGAAACTGAAGCTGAATCTGAAACCGTGAAACCTTCCACGTGAAAATCCGAGATCTCGTCGCGTAGTCGCTGGTGTAATTTCGCAGGAAATTGTCAAGCCGTTTGCTATTGTGCATAGAATCGCAGCGCTAGATTCGTTTAGATAAATGCTTCATCTACATGCTGCGATTTTAATGTCGCGCCCTAATGGTCGTGATAATATCTCTAATGGATGGAGATAATGTCATTTCGTCTACGCTTCAACTTCTGCAAAGTGATGTGAAATGTTGTTTAGGAGTTGCACTTACTTTGTTGACTATTCAATCAAGTTTAAGATGGAGAGAATTTAAGCTCAAGACTACACTAACATGTTTCATATTTTCAGAGCTTACAACTTATAATAAAAATATAAATTAACTTAGTCCTTGTAACCGATTCATAACCTAGGAGAAGTAAATTAAAAGTCAGAAATTTTTTTGAGTTCTTTTCTTCTAGTTTTCCATTAATACCTTTAGGTAAGGAAGGTATTGGCTTTGGTCAAATATTCAATGATTAGTTTTTAGTGAATAAGCATGTTTTAGGGTCCCCCGTAATACGATTTTACCATTTTTACGATGATGTCTGGATGTATGTGTGTGTGTGTCTGTGTGTATGTGACGAAAGTTTCGGATCGCATAACTTCAATACCACGATTCCAAAAATTATATTTTTTTCGTATTCCTCAAGTTTACATCCAGAAGAACAACTGATTAGATTTTGGTTATATTTCGTTAACCGGAAGTAGCCTCATTTGAAGATTTAACAGTTAAATTTGATTTATTTACATTTAACGTTATTATAACTTAAAGAATTATTCTCTATATGATTTAATTGCATTTTATACTTCATATTCAATAGATATAGAGTTAAATAATTTTAAAGAAATTAAATTTTATAAATCGGTGTCCTATGCTATAACCATGGAAACAGCTACTATATTAAGAAAATTCTAACTGACAGTTGTCAGTGTCAATGAAAAGAAAATATATGTGGTGGAGATGAGGATGTTGAGATAGATGTTGGGGAAGGTACGGTAAGGAATAAAAGAATAAGGGGAATAACTGTAGTGTTACAAGTTTCTAGAAAGATAGCATAGAGACGATTACATTGTATTGAACATGTCATGAGGCGAGATGAAGAATATTGGAAGAAGAATGAATAGCTTAATAATAGAAGGTTGAAGAAACGGAGGAAAACCAAAGATAAGATGGAAGGACTGTATTGCGGAAGGCTTGAGAGAAAAGAAACTGAATGAGAACGACACGCAAAACAGAAATGAATAGAAGAAGAAAATAAAAAATAACGACGCCTAACGAATGGGAAAAGCTAAAGAAGAATATTTCAGTGTCAAGTAAAATTTGCATAGTTTGTTTATGAAATATATGTATATGTATGTATAGGGCGCGAGCAGTCACGTGACTTTGCTGACTTTGACAGGCAGATATGGGGAAATGACAGCTATTAATCGTGTCCATAACTGGCAAATATCATAATTTTTCATTCAAACTTTATGATTTTATTTCATGTGGTTTATATGTTATCAGGAATGTGGAATTCAGTTGCCGAGAAAAAGTCATACAATAGCAAAAAATGAAATTTTGAATGTAACATTATGACATTTATCAGTTATGGACATAATAAATAGCTGTCATTCTGTTACGTGCCCCCATATCTGATTGCCAAGGTCATCAAAATCACGTGACTGCTCGCACCCTATAGAGTTTGTACGAGTACATAATACACAGGAATGACGGGAGATATTGCGCTGGCCACATCAGACTTTTTCTTTTTCAAAATAACTTCTAAACTATTCGTAATTGACATATATGTTCCTAATAAAGAAGTTACATATTTTTATTGCCTAACCAGCAGCGTATGCAAGAAGCAAAATTTCATACATACTATAGTGTATTTCCGTGTAATCCGGATAATCTCATTGTCCTAATCTGCACTTCCCGAAATCTGTCGCCTCTCCTTCAGATCTGAGGTCACTTTAAGAATTCCTCCGTGACATTCCTGACAAAGATGTCCCGTATAATCGGCTGAGAAATGTCGTCTTGACACAGCTCTAACTCTCGTTTAAAAATATTTGTTTTTGTTGAAAAGAAAAGTCTGGATTCTTGTGCGTGTATTATCACCCAGGCATTCCGGGATAGTTATCTCCTTGTACTTCGAGATTATGAAGAAATCGGATTACTCATGATAAATATATTCTCCTTTTTCTTGTGAAGACAAGGATTTACTTCGAATGGGTATCTTACAGTTGCTAAAATGTTTGTATACATGGGGTTTAATCTGGTTAAACGTACATACCGTAATTTATTTCTCTTTTTACCTTGCGTCACCTTTAGGTAAGGAAGATATTGTCTTTGGTCAAAAAACTCAATGATGATTTGTTAGTGAATAAGCACGTTTTAGGGTCCATATAATACGATTTTATCATTTTTGCGATGATATCTGTATGTATGTGTGTGTGTGTATGTATGTGTGTGTGTGTGTGTGTGTGTGTGTGTGACGAAAGTTTCGGATCACATAACGTCAATACCATGATTCCAAAAATTATATTTTTTTCTTATTACTAAAGCTTACATCCAGAAGAAGAGGTGATTAGATTTTGGTTATAATTGGTCAACCGAAAGTACTCTCATTTGAAGATTTGAACAGTTTAACGTTATTATAATGTAAAGAATATATTATACGATTTGATTGTATTTCATACTTCATATTCAATAGATATAGAGTTAAAGAATACATACATACATTAAATCACGCACAAACTCGGAAACAATAAGAACAACATCAACATTATACAACAAATCCTTATTCTTAAACATATTAAAGTGACCGATTTTCGGTAGCGAAATACCGCATCCGGATCACAATAATAGTTAAAAACCACACATTCTTATCTGAGCAGACTTCTTTCGCCTCGGCCACAGTCATAATCGCATTCATACATGCTCTCCTTCTCTTCTTACTTGGAAACTTTCTCTCTCTTTAAGCACCCTACCTACCACATCCATCCACTTACACACTGGTCAGCCACGCAATCGAACACCCTCAGCTTCACCAAGATATATACGCTTAACAAGCTGTTCATTCGCCATTCTCTCCACATGCCCAAACCATCTCAATTGACTCACACCAACTCTCTTAGTCACATTGTTCCTAACCATACATTCTTTATACACCAAATTATTCCTCACGCGATCCCGTCTTACATACCTACATACACCACGTAAATACCTTATTTCCACGGCAGTCACTCTCTTTTTATGCTTTCCCGTCCATGCCCAACATTCGCTTCCATACATCAAAGCAGGCACTAGCACTCCATTATATACACTTAACCGAGCATCCCATGGTACGTTAACGTTACGTGCAAACGTACCTATAGCACCCATTGCCTTACATCCCGCAGTCACTCATTATGCTACCCAAATATACAAACTCTTTTACCTGCTCCAATTTCAATCCATCCACCAACACATTGCACTCAGTCACCAATTTACTCCTTTCAAATACTAACATTTTGGATTTATTAAACAATTATAATGATATTAAATTTCATAAATCAGTCAGCCATGCTAACCATGAAAACTGCTAATATATTCAGATAATTCAAATTGATAGATGTCATTATCAATGAAAAGTATATGAATATGGCAGAGATAAGGATGTTGAGATAAATGTTGAGGAAGACACGGAAAGATACGGTAAGGAATGAAAGAATAAGGGAAATAACTTTAGTGTTAGAAGTTTCTAAAAAGATATAATAGAAGGTTGAAGAAACAGAGGAAGACTAAAGATAAGATGGAAAGGCTGTATTGCAGAAGACTTGAGAGAAAAGGAACGTAATGAGAACAACACGTAAACATAAATGAGTGGAAGAAGTAAATAAAAAATAGCGACCCCTAATGAATGGAAAAAGCGAAAGAAGAAGATGGCAGTGTCAAGTGCAATTTACATATTAGGTTTATAAAATAATTTTACTGGAAATTTAGAATCTTTTGCAAGAAAATTTATGTATAGAATTTATACATAATACAAAGGATTGACGGAAGGTATTGTGCTGGCCACATCACATTTTATAATCCTTTTGGTCAGTACTATATTAAAGTTTATACTCAAAGTTATGAAACATCCCATATAATTAAAACTAATAAATATCTTAAACCACGTATTTAGTTTGAAATTAAATTCCATATTAAACTTTAAAAAAAATCCCTTTGATGGTATTACACGAAGCAGATATCTTTTTCTTTGCATAGGTATAAAAATAAACAAATCTCAATCTACTATCCTTCGTATCTGGTTTCAAAGCTCCAAATAAGATCTCAAATTGCGAATCACTTTGATGGCTTCCTGACGCATGTGGCTCCTCACAACGGCACGCCAATTAAACACGAGTGCCACTTGATAGTGTCAACATAAAACCGGCGCAAAGTCGCACTAAATGAAATGACATTTCGAGGAGTTGTACTCATAGAGTTAAGAGACGACGACTGCGAATTTTAATTCATTGCGACGAAAAGCGAAATCATTCCAACGGCGGCTAATTGCGTTTCATGGCTTATTTAACAGGAACTCTAATAGTCTTGTTGAAGAATAGATTTACTGGAAATTTCAAATTGTGCCTCGTCTATGCAATGGGAAGTTAAAATCAATATTGAAAGAAGTAATAAATCTTAATATTTGAGTGAAGTGAATTAAAATGTATTTTGCGATTATTAGTTCAATATTCGATAGTTTATGTAAAATTATAGTTCCACATTTCAATATTGAAATTATTCATAAAAAGATGTAGTAACTTTTTTCAATCTTTTTACCTCTCGCTAAGAAATGTATTGGATTCATGCTAAAAATCGCATATCCAGATTTTAGTAAATAACCACGTTTTAAGGTCCCTACAATCCGATTTTAACATTTTTACGATGATGTCTGTGTGTGTGTGTTTGTGTATGTGCGTGTGGTGTATGTATGTGTGAGTGCATGTGTGTGTGTATGTGTGTATGTATGTATGTATGTGGGATGTTGGAAGATAAATAATATTTTTTGAAAATTTTTCTTGGTAATATTAAAGAAAATTAAATTCTCTATCTGATACTTTAAATATTTTATTATATATTCTATACATTTAGAGATAAAAGAAACATAATATATAAAATAACCTGTTGTAATAAATTTTACAGCCGAAAGAATGCCATGGAAAATAGTTGAAAATTTAAAATGTTTGTAACTGACAGATAAATGTCAGTGTCAGAAATCCGGAGACATTACTGAAGATATTTTCGGGGAAGCACATACATTTTATTTGTTATTGTATTAATAGTTAAATATTTAAAATTACAGGTATATTACATATATCCTTCAAAAATACTCGCAATACCGACAATGAATTGGAAACATTTCGAAAAATTAGTAGAGTAGGACAAAATTTCTTCATAAAATGAATTTAAAATTAAACAATCTAAATATAATGAATAGATATAAGTAGAATTTTTGGTGTAGAGTGAAGGTATACAAGAAATGTTAAATACAATATGGCGCGAGCAATCATGGGACTTTGTGGGCCTTGACAAGCAGATATGGGAGCCCATATCAGAATGATAGTAATTATGTGTATAGATGTCAAATATCATAATTTCTCATTCTAAATTTAGTGATTTTCCAATTCTATGTGGTTTATTTTGCTGGACAAGTAAATTCCACACTCCTGGTGACAAATTAATTACGTGAATTTATTTATAATGAAAAATTCTGACATAGACGCACATACACACACACACACACACACATCCACATAAACACACAGACATCATCGTAAAAATATTAAAAACGGATTGTAGGGTCCTTAGAACGTGCTTAATCATTAAAATCTGGATAATGCGATTTTTAGCACGAATCCAATATCTCTCTTAGCCCTTATCGAGTTGAAAATATAATTAAAAGTGTTTAATTGTACGATCAAATTTTTATGCAGGTGGCTTTAATAAATGATCAGCCACTGTATGTTCAAATTGTACGAGGATAAGTCCTTTGGAAAGTTGTGTAGCATTATAAAAAATTCATGCATTAGCATTGTTGAGCTTCCTAAAAACAATTTTATAAATGTTTTAATAAATTAAATGTTTCTTCAAAGAATAACATCACAAAAATTAAATGTTGCTAATTTCTTTTGTGAATTTCTGAAATGCATTTAATTAATTAAATGTAACAAAAACCCTCATAATGGAAACCGGCATGTTTACAAATAAAATTACCCTTATCTTTCATGAAAGACTTGGTTGTTAAAACGAAACCATTTTAATTATATTTTTATACCACAATTTAATTATCCCGAATGTACAGCAATGCAAAGAGTTCTCTGCGTGGCTCTCATAGTCAGGTGTGTAAAATTTACACCCGAAATGCAGGTGCCGCAGTGCGCAAGCTTTAATTGCACACCCATACGAGCTGCACACCTACTATATTCAAATTTAATTATAGTGCAGTGAAATACTGGCATTCATGCACAAATCCGCATAGGAAAGTACTGGATGAGAATAGTTTACTGAGCTATTTGTTAGGATAGGAATTAATATTCGAACTGTGGATAAATTTCGTGCGAGGAAATCTAATCAGGGTAATAAATATAAATGTAGTTGTTTAAAATTCTGTTAGGGATTTGTAGTTGAATAATTTAATCCTATAAAACATTTTACTGTCAAGCTGGTGAGCTTCTAGGTGGGAGATTATACAATTCAAATATGAATCCAATCTACATGGGATATTCCATCTTTTTCTGCATATTTTAATTCATCAATGTTTATACTCGTATAAGGTTTGTTCCAACTATAAATTTATAAAACGTACATTGGTACATATTGTACTAATTATTGTACGAGTTTGTTACCGTACCGTGGATACAAGTACAGTCCGTCTACTCTTACCTGACAGTTGGGTCAAGATGCGCAATGGTTAATAGATTGTGGTGGGGGGTGAAATATGGAACGGAGCTCATTCTGTCCTAACTCTGCTGCAGTTAAGATCGGAAAGTACAGGGGCATAAACTATGAAAGCATAAATATTTTTACCTTCTGTCACCATTAGGAAAGGAAGGTATTGTCTTTGGTCAAAAAATTCAAAGATGAGTTTTTAGTGAATAAGCATGTTTTAGGGTCCCTATAATACGATTTTAGCAGTTTTACGATGATGTCTGTATGTATGTATGTGTGTGTGTGTGTGTGTGTGTGTGTGTGTGTGTGTGTGTGTGTGTGTGTGTGTGTGTGTGTGTGTGTCTGACGAAAGTTTCGGATCGCATAACTTCAATATCATAATTCCAAAAATTATAATTTTTTCGTATTGTTCAAGTTTACATCCAGAAGAACAAGTGATTAGATTTTGGTTATAATTGGTGAACCGGAAGTAGCCTCATTTGAAGATTTAACAGTTAAATATGATTTATTGACATTTAACGTTATTGTAACTTAAAGAATATATTATTCTCTATACGATTTGATTACATTTTATACTTCATATTCAATAGATACAGAGTTAAAGAATTTTAAAGAAATTAAATTTTATAATTCAGCCAGCTATGCTAAACATGGATCTATTAATATATTCATATAATTCAAATTGACAGATGTCAGTATCAATAAAAAGTAAATTAATGTGGCAGAGATGAGGATATTGAAGTAGGTGTTGGGGAAAACACGGAAAGATACGGTAAGAAAATAACTCTAGTATTACAAGTTTCTAGAAAGATACAAGAAATATGATTACATTGTTTTGAAAATGTCATGAGGAGAAATGAAGAATATATTAGAAGAAGAATGAATAGCTTAGTAATAGAAGGTTGAAGAAACAGAGGAAGACCAAAGATAAGATGGAAGGTCTGCATTGCGGAAGCCTTGAGAGAAAAGGAACTGAATGAGAACGACACGTAAAACAGAAATGAGTGGAAGGACAAAATAAATAATAGTGACCCCTAACGAATGGGAAAAGCTAAAGAAGAAGAAGATGTCAGTGTCAGATAGTTTCATAGTTTGTTTATGAAATAATTATACTGGAAATTCAGAATGTTTCAAGAAAAATTATGTATGGAATATATACATAATACACAGGATTGACGGAAGGTATTGTGCTGGCCAGAACAGATTTTTTTTTAATTTCAGTCTCATTCTACATCAATATGTAGTAAACAGTGTGCTGGTAAATTTGTATGTATATGTGTAAAGAAATAAAATTTAAACAATAACATATATTGGAGTGTATTTCTTACGCGTACTATCTATCTCTTTCCCCACGAATACTTTCTCTTTCTGTGTACGACATTAGCGGGGATTATCATGTAAGTGTAAATAAACAGATTTTTCAAAATAAACTTTTGAAATTTTTGAATATTTTATTCTTCAAATTACAAATTCTTGTAAATATACTAACATCCTTGTAAAACTCAAATCCTCGCAAATATCTCTAAAATGAAGATTCTGAATTTTCTTACATGAACTTGTCCACTTATTTTTCGGTCCTTTATTTAAATTTTAAATTTCGTTGATTAATTTTGAAACATCATGTGTACATATTTAATATTTTTGAATATATTTAGACTTTTCTAGATGTTCAGATATTTAATAAAGCTCCTGAATACTAAGATTCACAAACGCTAATTCGGGTTTATGTGTACAGCAGATTATGTACGCCTTTAGCTATAGTTATATTCTTTAGCAAAACTTTGTAACTACTACTAAATTCCTTTCCTTCTTCCTGACAATTAAACTTCTCACTAACAAACCTCCACCATGCATTTGTACAAGTATCTTCTCCGGTCTATTTAAAAACCACTAAGTTTCGACTCTCATTACTCCAGCAACAACTACGTCATTGTGCGGCTGAACAATGCGGCTCACAGACGGTGGAATTGGCTTGAAGATGATTTTACGCGTGTTTAATTGCATCTGTAGCGTGGATCAAGTTTCCTCTACGACACCGCGGCAAAACCAAGCCGCGAGCCGCGACATTATACATTAAAAGCGGTGTTAAATTCCGAGACTTGAACGAAGAAAGCCAAGAGAAGAAGACTCGACTTCGCCAACAGAGAAGGAATAGAGAAAATTTAGTTTACAACTGTGCGAAGGGTTACAAGTTGTCTGTAATTATTTTGCAAATGTGGTCAAACGGATAGGCTGGTAGAAACACGTACTATGGTACTTCGTTATAAGTCACAGAAGTCACGTTCAAATGTGGTCTACCGTCTACCTAAGTTAGTTTCTATTAATTACTCCCCAAATTTATGCATGAATTTCTGACAGTTTGTATTTGATCGTATGCAAAGAATTACATTTTATTTTTATTGTTATGATTAGAAATAAAGCCGCAAGTATAGCAAGAAAAGTTTTATAGGTTCCCAAAAGACCGAAAGTTAACATTTTATTATTTTACAAAGAGTACTATAGATCCCGAGTTATAAATGTTCAGTTAATAGGTTTGTGCCTACATGACTTTTTGGAAGCGTTCATGTACGCATTCATAAACCACCTTACTTTCTTTATTTTGTAATATGTATTACTAAATTATTTACATAATTATCTACGTGTAAATGTACAAGAAGTGTCATATGAAAATTTAGAACAAGAAAGTAACTAAGAAAAAAATCGGATGTGGCCAGCACAATACCTTTCGTCAATTCTACGTATTTTGTACAAATTCCACACATAATTTTTTTTGCAAACTACTCTATGGGCATTTTCTTTTTAGGTGAGAAATGAACTGATCTTATCTTGTACTGAACTGAATTGAACTACGCCTAAAAAGTACAATATATTTCTTAAAATAAAAAGTAGGAAATAAAAACATATACAGCATTATATTTATAACATAATCTGCTGAATTGGCTCATGGCTATAATCTGTTGTATTACCCTATGTGATTTGTTTTTGCCACCTTAAATTATTTTAAATTTTATATTTCCAGTAAAATTTCATTTTTATTTGACACTGACATCTGCCAATTAGTAACATTTGAATATTGTTTCCATGGTGCAGCTTTTAGCAGCATTAGATTGCAAGATATTTCTTTATAATTCTTTATCTCTAAATTCATTAAATACGACGAAAAAATATAATTAAATCGAATAGAGAATAATATATTTTAGAGCGATTTTTTAAGAAAAACTGTTAAAATCTTCCAAATAGGGTACTTCCGGTTAACCAATCATAACCGAAAATCAACTCTTCACATGGATGTACGAAAGAGGAATATGATAGATATATAACTTTTGGATTTGTAGTACTGGAGTTATCGAAGGGGAAATTTTGGCACACACAGATACAAACATGCACACATACTGACACACACACACACACATACACACAAACACTGGCACACACACACACACACACACACACACACACACACACACACACACACACACACACACACACACACACACGCACACTGGCATACATACATACACACAGACATCATCATAAAATTAAAAAATCGTATTGTAGAGACAGCTTTAGGTTGCAAGTTATTTTTTTATAATTCTTTATATAATTCATTGAATATGAAGAAAAAAATTAAATCGGATAGAGAATAACATATTATTTTATTTATAATAACAAAAACGGTAAAAAATAATATTTAACAGAGTTTTTTTCAAGAAAAACTGTTAAAATCTTCAAATTGGGTTATTCCGTGTAACCCATCATAACCAAAATCTAATCAACATATAGATGTACGAAAGACATGAAACAATTATTATTTTTGGAATTGTAGTATTGGAGTTATCGAAGAAGAAATTTTTGTCACGCACATATACACACATACACACTGACACTGACACACACACACAAACGTATAAACACACACATCATCGTAAAAACAGTAAATTCATATTGTGCTTATTCATTAAAAACACCAATGAATTTTTTGACCAAAGACAAAACCTTCCTTACCTATATTGGTGACGGAAGGTGAAAAGCAAAAAACTCTCCCTAAAATTTAATAACAGTAATTTTATCTTCTAATGAAAAATCCATTGGATTTACAAAAATTTCTAACAGAATGTATCATACAATGACAATATAAAAAGTCTAACATAAATATGTATAAAATAAATATGTCTGAAGGTTTGTTTATTAGTGATTACATATTTTTTTTTATTTTTGAATAATAAGCTATTAAATTAGGAGTATGTAGATACCAAATTAAATATTCTTTCTAACCATATCAAAAACTCCCACTATAGTTTCACAGGACAAATGATATTGGAAAAAAAACCTATTTTCCCATGTTAAACGCCTATATCACGGTTTTCTGTGTACACCCTGTATATTATTTAAAATGAAAACATAATATAAAATCCTAAATTCATGTCAAGATCAGATTATACTCAGCCTTGATTTTCAATCTTGTCGCAGCCCTTAGAAGTGAAAGCTGGAACAACTATTTATTTTTTGGAATAATACAACCTTTTTTAGTTTAAATTCTGTTTATTTATTTTTTCTCCTGCATTAATCAGATATAAAGTATACTTAAAGAATGATAAATAAAACAAATCGTCAACATGTCTTTTATGCATTGCAGTGCAACATAATACTCTTTTCTTAAAGAGTAAATTATATCTGAGAATATAAATCCTTGTTATGAATAGAGGTGTTATCTTTTAAGACGTTTCAGAATTCAAATTTATGTCATTGTGACTTGATAACAACCTCTTGAATGCACGTATTTAAATTCAACACATTTACATGGTAAATAAATTATCCGGCATTTTTGGCATGACAGCTACAATTTTCGTTTAAATCCAAGATTACTTCACTATCCCTTGACAATTTCCTCCCCCTAGGCCGGCTCTGAAGACTCCGTCGCTAATTCCTCGGAGATTCTCCCCAACTTCAACGTAATGTTATGAGTCAAATAACCGGTAATGATATTTACAAAGTAAAGATCCAATCAACCGGGATATTTCATTCTTTGTGTGCTGATTCCTTTACAAACTTAACTTCAAAAATCGTCTTATTTCTCAAAAGGATTAAATTTAAATAAGAACAAGATAAAATAAAATTATTCCCAATCAAATGTTTAATTGTGTATACAAATTTTATCAGTATTGGAAAAGACTTGAGTTCTTATATACTTCAATAAAGTTGAATCTACTTCAATATTAAACTTTTAACTATGTGTATCTTGTTAGTTTAAAAACCATTTTTGCAAAGATTTATCATTTTATGAATGTTTAAATATTTACTTAATGAAATTTAATTCGCCAATACACTAATTATTTTCTTTAGACTACTCGTATTATAGGGGTCTATGCAATGTTGCTAGGTAATCCCTACATAAACATTTCTAACCCGTGGGTGGAAGTGAAATCTGTTATTTCCCACCCAAGAGATTGTCATTACAGTTAGGAATGACAAATTTCCTATCGTCTAAAATGTTAGGAAACGACATATTACTATAATGATTGTGAATAATAGTATATTTAACAGCGTTTTCAAAAAAACTGTTAAAATCTTTAAATGAGGATAATTCCAGTTGACCAATTATAAGCAAAATCTAATCATTTCTTTTTTGTAAACTTGTGGAATACGAAAAAAATATGTTCTTTCCTGAAGAAGGCAATAGTGTATATTGCCGAAACGTCGTTAATTAAATAATAAAACAGAATCTAAACTAAAAAAGGTTGTATTATTCTTAATAAAATATGAGTTCTGAAAGATTTTATAATAATTTGAAAAAAATATAATTTTTGGAATCGTGGTATTTGAGTTATGTGATCTGAAAGGATCATCACACACACAGACACACACATACATATACGAGGTCTGTTAAAAAAGTATCCGACCTCAAAGTAGTCTCCTTGGGACTCCACACACTTCTCCCAGCGGGGCCGCCATTGTTGGAAGCATTCCGAGAAATCCTCTTTCGGCTGTCGTTGCAGCCATAATGTCCTCTCGTCTGAAATCGCGTTCTTTTCAATGACCTTTTGAGTTTGGGGAACAGCCAGAAGTCGCAGGGGGCCATATCAGGAGAGTAAGGAGCCTGTTGAACCCCAGGATTCTTGTTTATCGCCAAAAAATTGAAGAATTCGCCGCCACTCTCTTCATGGCCAAATCTTCGGTCATAATGGAATGTGCCGACAAAGTGCTGATGTCCACCTCTTCCACAATTTCTCGGATACTTACACGACGGTTCCGCATTACCACAGCGTTCACTTTGGCAATGGCCTAGTCATTTCGGCATGTTGATGGCCGACCGAAACGTGGCTCGCTCTCCACCGATGTGCGGCCGTCTTTAAACAGGTTGTACCACTCCTTAATCTGTGTGATGCTCATAGCATCGTCACCGAAAGCCGTCTGAATCTTCCGAATGGTTTCCACCTGGCTATCGCCCAGTTTCAGGCAAAATTTGATACAATAGCGCTGGTCCAGTCGTTCCGTCATTTTCAATGCAATGAAAAACCGACGAGAGCACTACACATTACCTCATTCCAATGGTGCTTGCCAGCAACAGACGCTATCGACAGGCGGGAAAAAATTCACACTTGCGCACAAAGGTTTAAGGTCGGCTCATGCAAACGCGCTTGATTCAAATCCATCAGGTCTTGGTAAAAAAAATAAGGTCGGATACTTTTCTAACAGACCTCGTTTATACATACATCATCGTAAAATTGGTAATATCGTATTATAGGGACCCTAAAACATGTTTATTCACTAAAAACTCATCATTGAATTTTTTGACCAAAGACAAAACCTTCCTTATCTAAAGGCGACGGAAGGAAATTACTAAGTATTTTGATTTTCCAAGAAAAAAATGTGTAAATAACTGTCAGTTTCATGTGAAATTAACGTATTTTCCACTTCAGATACACAAGATACATGAAAGAGCAAATATCAGAATGTACAAGTTAACCTAAATCAGGTAATTAATTAGACTACACGAATTAGTAGACAAATATAACAGGTTCCTTCCTACCTCTTGATAAGATTTCTAACCATCCTTACCGTATTTGGGGAAATTTATCTCTGATTGTAATACAAGATACAATTAAATGTTGACACCAGTTTAATTACTAAAATTAATTATTACCCCGTTGAAGGTTAGCTAGAATTGCAGAGCGTTTAATTATTTTAACTCTGGATGCAATTAAACGTAAGAAATGTATTGAGCAAGTAACAAGAAGATACTTTTAATTTGCAAGAATCACGCGTTGAGTCTGCGAGATCGAAACAACCATTAGTGTGACATGGAACAAGAAGCGATAAAGTTAAACGTAGCACAAGAACCTGACTGTTCTTTGTGATAAGACTAAGACTGGTTTATAATCAACCACATAAATAAAATAAAACAATCTGCGAAAGACTTAAATAGTGTCACCATGCGAATAGAATGGTAATAGGAATAGTAATGAATGTATTAATCTGGATCTCAACAATTTTTTATTTAACTGAGTTCAGGTTGTAGTTTAGTTGTGAAACCGTACTTTTATTAAGTTGCTGTTTAGGTATTTTGGCACATTTGTTTATCTTTATTTTATTGAGTAATTTTTACTTTTTTAATGAATAAGCACGTTTTAAGGTCCCTACAATATAATTTTAATATTTTTACGATAATGTCTGTGTGTGTGTGGATGTATGGGTGTGTGTATGTGTGTGGGACGTTGGAAGGACAATTATTCAAAAACTATAACAGCGGTAATATTAAACAAGGGTTAAGTTCAGAATAACTTCTTTTTAACACAGGAATAGCTATTCCTAGTTCATCATGATCTTAACCCACAAATGTATAATAATAAACATGGAATGAGGCTTAACTCTAGAATAAACTCCCCATAAGCGTCATTTTAACACAGGGTTAAGAGATATTCTCGGAATACCTACTCTGGAAATAGGAAATTATTTATTATTACCGCTGTAAGACTTTATATTTATTTAACTTCGTATTTCTCAATCGGACATTAATGGGAAGAGCTGATACTGATAAGGTTTTGGTAACAATAGGACAACCGGAAGTAGCAGATTCATAAAAAAAATCTTCTAAATATAATTTTTTGAATTTTTACCTCTCGCTAAGAGAGGTATTGGATTCATGCTAAAAATCGCATATCCAGATTTTATTGAATAAGCACGATTTTAACATTTTTACAATGATGTCTGTGTGTGTGTGTGTGTGTGGATGTGTGTGTGTGAGGTTGTTGGAGATACGATTTCTCAAATTCTATAAGACTAAAGACCTGTTTGACTACGGATTCCTCAATCTAACAGTAATGGGAAGAGTTGAATAGGTTCTGGTAACAATTGGACAACCGGAAGTGGTAGTTTCTAAAAAAAATAATTCTAAATATTATTTTTTGAAAATTTGTTACTACAAATATTAAAGATAATTAAATTTTCAATCTGACACACTTAATTTTTTTATTATATCTCGTATAGGTTTGGAGATATAGTATATAATAATATAGAATAATCTGTTGTAATACATCTCGTTGCCCGAAAAACATTTGCGATATTTAAATTTATGTAATTGACATGTAAATGCACTGTTAGATTTTTCTGGGAGGTAAGAGTACATTTAATATATATTATTGTATTATTAATTAATTATATATTTAAATTACAGATATGTTAATATTACATATATCCTTAAGAAATACCGCTAATACTGTCAATGAATTTGAAGAATTTTGAACATAATAGAATAGTAGGATAAAATTTCTTATAGAAGGAAAGAAGAGAAACAATTTCAATTATTAGTGTGTACTTATAGGGCGCGAGTAGACATGTGACTTTGTTGGCCTTGGCAAACAGATGAGGATCCGTGTCAGAATGACGGCTAGTACTGTTTACATAGATGTCACAATTGTCATATGTCATAATTTTTCATTCAAAATTTCAAAATGTTCTGATCTTTATTTGTCATCCATTAGCATGGAATATACTTGTCGAGGAAAATAATCCACATGGATTTGGAAAATCATAATGTTTCGAATTAAAACTTATGATACTTGACACCTATGTATATTACTAGTTCTCATTCTGACACGGGCTCCCACATCTGCTTACCAAGACCAACAAAGTCACATAACTGCTCGCGCCCTATGCTACATAAAATGAAAATGGCGAGAGGTATTGTGCTGGCCACAACAGATTTTTTTCTTGGTAATATTAAAGAAAATTAAATTCTCAATCTGACATTTATTTTTTTATTATAGCTCGTATAGGTTTGGAGATATAGTATATAATAATATAGAATAATCTGTTGTAATAAATCTCGTTGCCCAAAAAACAGTTGAGATATTTAAATGTTTGTTATTGACAGATAAATGCAAAATGTCAGTGTCAAATATCAGATTTTTCTGGGAGATGCAAATATATTTAATATATATTATTGTATTATTAATTGAATATTATAGGTATGTTAATATTACATATATCCTTAAGAATACCGCTAATACTGTCAATGACTTTGAAGAATTTTGAACATATTAGAATAGTAGGACAAAATTCCTCATAGAACAAAAGAAGAGATACAATTTCAATTATTTGTATGTACAAGAAATGTTAAATTTGTTACTTATAGGGCGCGAGCAGTCATGTTACTTTGTTGGCCTTGACAAGCAGATATGAGGATCCGTGTCAGAATGATAGCTAGTTGTTATTTACATAGATGTCTCAATTGTCATATGTCATAATTTTTCATTCAAAATTTCAAAACATTCTGATGTTTATTTGTCATCAATATACTTGTCGAAGAAAATAATCTACATGGATTTGGAAAATCATGATGTTTTGAATGAAAAATTATAATAGTTGACACCTATGTACATTATTAATAGCTGTCATTCCAACTCGGGCCCCTATATCCACTTGCCAAGGCCAACAAAGTCACATGACTGCTCGCGCCGTATGCAACATAAAATGAAAATGGCGAGAGGTATTGTGCTGGCCACAACAGATTTTTATATTTAACATTATCCTAAAACCTTTACAGAAGTTTTACATATTTCTAAACGTATTTAACTTAAAATTTATAACGATATAAACAAAATCATGATTCTGGTTAATTTTACATTTAGTAAATAGTTCATTAGACATTTTAATGCATAAATATAGGACTTAAATTGATGAAGTTAATTATCGAATCTCCGCTTTGGTCAAGTGAGAATAATAATAAGATAATGTTGTTTATGATTCGAAGTGTGTATTTCAATTAAGAGCATATACTCGCTGTGAGGTTATGTTTAATGAGTGTACTCTTAAAAGGCTGAGGAGCAACTTTCAATAACTTTTTAATTCAGCTTGCAAGTCTTGGTGCCACATACCACATATTTCAATTCCTCGACCGTTTTTATTTTTCACGTCATTTATTTTGAAACTTTACCATAACCAGTTTGCAACGCGGTTTTTGCTGTTCTGATGTGCGTTTAATTAGTCCAGTTATCGGGTAATTGTGTTCTTTATTTTATTTCCAGTTATAATTAATGCTTTTTATCATGAACAGCTTGTATTTGCACTGTACATTGCTGCGAGTTGTACTCATGCGATAAATCAACTTGAATTAAATTTTACTCACAAATTTTTCAGCTTTATAGCCTATTGTATGCACCGAGGAATATTTTTAAAATAATGATTGCAGTGACAATGGAATCCTTATATGTATGGGATAAATTTAAATTGTGAAATTGACTTACTAAATATCGTTGACAAGTTAACAACATTAAATTGAATGGGGCATTTTACTCTTCAATGTTAGTCACATGATTATAATCACAAAGCATATCATATAATTGAACTTATCATGCCAAGTATTTTAGCTCGAAGTTATTAATTGAGTATTTTAAAATTCTCATCGGATTGAGGCTGTTTTCGTCTCTTAATTTTCTTAGAATAAACTTTTTCCCGTCGTCTTATGTGTCAATTTTTGTTCAATGTAGTCAATAATTCTTACTATAAGGTCTTTTTACCTTCCGTCACCTTTAGGTAAGGAAGGTATTGTCAAAAAAATCAATGATGGGTTTTTAAAGAATAAGCAAGTTTTAGGATCCACATGATACGATTGTACCATTTTTACGATGATGTCTGTATGTATGTGTGTGAGCGCTTGTGTGTGTGTGTGTGTGTGTGTGTGTGTTGTATGTGTGACGAAAGTTTCGAGTCGCATAACTTCAATACCATGATTCAAAAAAATATAATTTTTTCGTATTCCTCAAGTCTACATCCAGAAGAAGAGGTGATTAGATTTTGGTTATAATTGGTCAACCAGAAGTACCCTCATTAGAAGATTTTTTACAGTTTTTCTTAGAAAAACACAGTTAAATATCATTTATTAACATTTAACGTTACGATTTGATTGCATTTTATACTTCATATTCAATAGATATAGGGTTAAAGAATTATAAAGAAATTAAATTTTATAAATCAGCCAGCTATGCTAACCATGTAAACTGCTAATATATTCAGATAATTCAAATTAACAGATGTCAGTATCAATGAAAAGTAAATGGATGTGGTAGAGATGAGGATGTTGAAATAGATGTTGGAGAAGACACGAAAAGATACGGTAAGGAATGAAAGAATAAGAGAAATAACTCGTGTTAGAAGTTTCTAGAAAGTATACAAGAGAGGCGATTACATTGGTCTGAACCTGTCATGAGGGGAGATAAAGAATATGTTGGAAGAAGAATGAATAGCTTAGTAATAGAAAGTTGAAGAAAGAGAGGAAGACCAAAGATAAGATGGAAGGACTGTATTGCGGAAGACGTGAGAGAAAAGGAACCGAATGAGAACGACACGCAAAACAGAAATGAGTGGAAGAAGAATATAAAAAATAGCGACCCCTAACGAATGTGAAAAACCAAAGAAGAAGAATATGTCAGTGTCAAGTGCAATTTGCGTAGTTTGTTTATGAAATAGTTTTACTGCAAATTTAGAATCTTTTGCAAGAAAATGTAATACATAGGATTAACGGAATGTATTGTGTTGGCCACATCAGATTTTTTACCTTTGTTTTTTTGGGGAAAAAAATTGCTAGTTTACGTTTTTTTCTTGCGCACAGCATGGAGGTGAAGATATTTTCGCACCCCTTGGGGTTACTTATGTTTATTGAAAGGCGGCCTAGACTACACCATGTAACCACGTTTTTCATATTTTAAAATTATTTTTTTCTATGTCTTCGTAAGTAACTTCACTTTCTTAATATGTAATTGCTTTTAAGATTGTTGCTTGTTCTATTATAGTATCGATTTTTTTAACCTATGTATGCTGAAGAAGGTAATAGATCAATTCCAGAAACGTTCAAATTAAATCAATTTAAATGTGTTTAAATCAAGGCTTTTTCACAATTACATTACCTCTAGAAGGCGGGAAATCTCGAAATCTCTTAATTTTCGGTTTGTTTTAGCCTCCTAAATCTAAAAGCACAGTCGTCACTTTTGAGCCACGCTGTATAGAATTACCTCCGTTGTCGCCCTCGTTACAATACATTATTTCGAATCGGTCACGGAACGAGAATCTTCGGTACTTGATACCTTGGTCCTGAAAAAGCTATTGTGCCATTGATGATGGCGATAGCCTATTGTATACAACAAGGAATATTTTTAAAATAACAACTACATTGACAACTTACGTAAATTTAAATTGTGAAATTGACATACAAAGTATCGTTGACAAGATGACAAGTTAACAACATTAAATTGAATGGGGCATTTTACTTTTGATTAACATTGTTAGTCACAGTTTCAACATTTAGAAAGGCATGATTGGAATCAAGTGGCATCCCGAACGATTGCGGCGGACATCCTAAGCATTTGAATCTAAAGTTGTCTTTCGTCTCTTAACTATTTTTATTCTCTTTGCGTTCTTTCGTCGAATCATACTTAATTTCTTTCGTACTGCGTTAGTTTTTTTTTAAGTGTTTCAAGGTTTGTCACTTATATATAATTAGTTTCGTCTCGCCAGACTTTTTGCCCATATGATAAGGGTGTAAAAGTGAGTGTAGTTAACAGTTTGATAACATTTAATGATTTACAAAGACGAAAATAATTATTTCTAGAAAGGAGTCTGGAGATAAGAACAAGTAGCCGACAGTCAAATGGTTTTTTGTTCTGTAATGAAATCATCTAAGTGCGATTACTTGAGACATGTAACGCTTATAATAAGTGCTGATCTTACTAAACCTAAATATTAATAATATTGAAAAATTAATATTTAAAATATATGTTAGGTAAGGAAGGTATTGTCTTTGGACAAAAAAATCAATGATGAGTTTTTAGTGAACAAGCATGTTTAGGGTCCCTATAATATGATTTCACCATTTTTACGATGATGCCTGTACAGTCCATACGATGTAACTTGGCGAGTTGGGGCAATTCACATTATCACTGCGGTAATGGGAAAGATATAAAATCCATAGGCGTACCGAAGAAAAATAAAGTTCAATAAAATTACGAATATTACAAAAAAAAGAAATTATGTATACAAAAAAATATATTACAAATATTGGAATGAATTATTTATTATATAAATCATATTATAATTAATTATTTTTTAAATTAATAAAGTTAAGAAAATAAAATTTCTATTTCTATTGAGAAAAAATGCACCAACGCTTATGTATGAATATAACTTCTTGGGTTGAAAAGTACCTGACACCCCGAGTTTGAGTGTATTAGGATGAAATTTGCTTTGTGTAAGGCAATAAAACATTGTAAAATCACTATTTCACTTCTGAAGCTGTGGGGCATCGAAGTAAAAGTAAATATTTGACAAAACGCAACTTAGGAATATTGAACTGAATTACATTCTGTTGGGTCGCAAAGTTAAATCGTATGGACTTTGTGTATGTGTGTTTGTGTGTGTGTGACTAAAGTTTCGGGTCGCATAACTTCAATACCACGATTCCAAAAAATTGCAAGAAAATTTATGTATGGAATTTATACATAATACACAGGATTGACGGAAGGTATTGTGCTGGCCACAACAGATTTTTTATAAATGCTGAGGCTATATAACACTAAGATGAACATTTGTTACATGCTTGTATGTAAACTGGTATGTAAACAGAAACATACTGTCTGTGACATCTAAATCCCTGTCCACATTCTTCGGTACAAACTGTCAGAAAATAATTTCGGGGTCCGCGCAAATTTCCAAGTCTCGGGCTTCATGTTCTGTTAATTATTTCATTGTAAACACATCCTGATAATATTTCCTCTCATCCTAGCTGCTATTCTGAGTGTCCACGACTGGGAGTAAATTTCCATCGCTGTCGTGTGAACAGCAAACGAGCCAAGAATCTGAATAGAGCTTGCCGCGATGTGTTGCGTTGCGCTATGTTGGGTAAAAATACTTGTAGTCGTATCCGTCGCGGACAACTACACATTCCTTCACAGAACATGGACATGGAGCATGTCTTGCCAAAATGGCTTGCACTCTACTATTGACTTTGGACATGCTCAAGAAGAGAGAGTCTGTTTTTACGACCGTGAAACTACTATACGCTGTTTACGCGGTAGTACAAAGACGGAGGGTAGTCTTTGATGTTGCCTCATCCAAGCGCTATCTCTTTTCATCGTTGCTTTACGATATAAAATGAGTTAATATAATGAAAATTTATTTTGCATACAGACCATTAAAACATTATACGAGTATAGAGTCTATAATTATTGAGAATAAGAATATCAGATATGCCATGGAAAACAAAATTTGTTCAATCCTGCTACTGAGCCTTGTTGTTACTAAAAAAATCTGATGTGGTCAGCACAATACCTTCCGTCAATCCTGTGTATTATGTACAAATTCCATACATAAATTTTCTTGCAAAAGATTATAAATTTTTGGTATTATGTAATTCCCTTTCTCGGCAACTGAATTCCATACTCCTGATAACAAACAAACCACATGAAATAAGAAAATTATGAAATTTTGATTGAAAAATTATAACACTTGTCAGTTATGGACATAATTAATTGCTGTCATTTTGACACGGGTCAAAGTCATGTTACTGCACGCGCCCCATACATAAATTTTCTTGCAAAAGATCCTATATTATTTCCAGTAAAGTTATTTCATTAACAAACTATGCAAATTGCACTTGACACTGACATCTTCTTCATAAGTTTTTCCCATTCGTTAGGGGGTCGCTATTTTTTATTTTCTTCTTCCACTCATTTTTGTTTTGCGTGTCGTCCTCATTCAGTTCCTTTTCTCTCAAGTCTTTTACAATACAGTCTTTTCATCTTATATTTGGTCTTCCTATGTTTTTTCCACCTTTTATTAATATATTCATTTCTCCTCATGACATGTTCAAACCAATATGTAATCGTCTCTCTTATATCTAGAAACTTCTAACACTAGAGTTACTTCCCTTATTCTTTCATTGATTTCATTTTATTGATACTGATATCTGTCAATTTGAATTACCTGAATATATTAGCAGTTTCCATGGTACAGTTAGCATAGCTGGCTGAATTTTGAAATTTATATAAAATTTATTATCGTTATTCTTCTTTAACTCTATATCTGTTGAATATCAAATATAGAATGCATTCAAATCGTATAGACAATAATATATTCTTTAAGTTATAATAACATTTAACTGATTTTTTCAAGAAAAACTGTTAAAATCTTCAAATGAGGGTACTTCCGGCCGACCAATTATAACCAAAATCTAAACAGGTCTGCATATGGTTGTAAGGAAGAGGAATACGCAAGAATTGTAATTTTTGGAATTCTAGTATTGGAGATATCGTGCCCGAAGACGCGGTCGCACACACACACATACACACACACACATACACACACACACGCACACACGAACACACACACACAGACATCATCGTACAAATAGTAAAATCGTATTGTAAAGACCCTAAAACGTGCTTATTCAATGAAAACTCACCACCGAATTTTTTGACCAAAGACAATACCTTCCTTACCTAGAGGTGACGGAAGGTAAAAACACAAACCCAAACCAACCACCTTGATAACAGCGGAACATACAAAATCGACTGTAACAACTGTGATAACTCCTATACAGGACTCGCAAAACGAAACACAAACTAGATTTCGAGAACATTTAAAAAAATATATATAATTCAATCAATTAGTATAGATAAGAATATTCTTTAATATTTATAATTACATTAAATATCAAAAAATAATATGTAACAGCGTTTTTTCAAGAAAAACTATTAAAATCTTCAAATGGGGGTACGTTCGGTTGACCAATTATAACCAAAATCTAATCAAGTCTGCATATGGATGTAAAAATTGTAATTTTTGGAATTCTAGTATTGGAGATATCGCGGCAAAAATTATAGTCACACAGAAACGCAGACACATACAGACATCATCGTAAAAATAGTAAAATCGTATTATAGGGACCATACAACGTGCTTATTCATTGAAAACTCACCACCGATTTTTTTGGCCAAAGACAATACCTTTCTTACCTAGAGGTGACGGAAGGTAAAAAGAAATGATTATTCTGATAAAAGTTTTGCCACTAAATTTACCTACTAAATCAATTCATGTGCAAATCGAATCAAAAGAATGTATAGGTATTTTTTATATCTCATGTTGCAATAGAATAGCTACATATTTATGTACATATGGCTTCCACGTCATGATTTTTATTTCAACGATTTTCTCCTGAGTTTTGTATATATCTGGAGGCTAATTTCCATAGAACGAAATCGATTTTTTACTACCTTAAAAACAAACAGACGGTATGCTTTAAATTTTATAAAACAAACAGATATTTCATTCGTTTAATAGATCTCCTTCCAAAGCAGTGTCTGTTTAATTTAAAGCTGTTACGATGCCCTAAATATAATACCAACTTTTTCTTTTGTTGGAAAACGAACAACGAAATACGAGACACGGACATTCTCAGTGAAATTTATCTTGTTTTTAGTTTTAGTTTAGTAAGGAGTGCATCCTTTCGCTGCGTGTAGAAATGTGCCTATTAGAGTTGACATAACACTTTAACAAGCTAACTTAGTTAAATATCACTTTTATTTTCACACTGTGACTATAGTTTCAACCTACAAGGTCATCATCAGACAATATAATATATTACAAAGATTAACAGTATTTATACAAAATTTACATACAAGCAGAGAAGAGGGGAGTGTATATTAAGTCAATCTGGTCATTTAGTAAAGAGGTAGCGGTATTTTTCTTAAGCTTGGAAATTTCTAATGACTCTAAAAGTCATTGTTATCATGTATCACAAAGTTACGGCTGAACATATCGAAAACTTTAACAAGCGTTTCTATCCAGTATACACGTCCATGAACGTCTACATTACCAAACTGTCAGAGTCTAATAAGGTAAAAGGCATGATGACATGTTTATTTATTCCCCATGCGGGCTATTTTTATTGTAAACCCAATAATTTCCTCCTAAATCATTCCATCCTGATTCCCAGCCATAAAATAAATCCTGCTGACAATTCACCACAGTTTATAAGTGCAATAAACCTAACCTAGATTTATGTTTTCACAATTTTGTATCGAATTTTGGAATTCGCTAATGATTTCACACATTGCGCGTTGATTTGTTAATATCCTGTTTATGAAATAGTCCAGTGGCGCGAGGCATTGTGGGTACAAAACAAGCAAACAAACAACAGCCTACCGGATATTTTGTTTGAGGCGCTTAAACACCGGAAAAATCTACGCTGTGAGTGTGCGCTATGAATGAACTTATATAAATTGTTTGTTTAACGTTCAAATGGGTTTTGAATGGGCGTTTTTTACATTTTTTACGCATTTAGAAAAAAGTGGCTATGCTTGTGAAGCTTTTTTCCATATTTATATAAATGATATTTCAAGTGTAACCAAAATTTTCGAGATGAATATATAAATAATATAACAGTAATAATAATTATACTTTTTTAATATTTTTCTATTGTGCCAGAATATCTGTGGAAGCTAAAACGAAGAACAACATCAAAATTTTTGATGATTTGATTTTAAGGGAACAAAAGATGTAAATAACACTTAGCAACAACTATTATTCCCTACACCGTGACCGTGAGTATTTTTACCTCCCGCTACCCTTGGTAAGGGAGGTATATGGATCGTACTAAAAATCGCATATCGCGATTTTGGTAAATGACCACGTTTTAAGGTCCCTACAATCCAATTTTTACATTTTCACGATGATGTCTGAGTGTATGTGTGTGTGGATCCTCTTTACGCTCTAACTCAAATACTATCGTTCAGAAACTTTTGAAACCTTATATTTACCTTACTCTTATATGGAAAGATGCCATTAGATTTTGGAGTAAATCAGATATCCGAAAATGGCACAGCTCAAAATAGTTTTTCTTGGGAAAATACCTTTAAATGTTATTTTTTCGAGATTATTAAATTTTCTGCAGGTTTGCATTAATACTTTTTCTATATATTTTATGGATAAATTTATAAAACTATCTATAATTTTAATCCCGGCGCCTACGTTTTAAACACAACTTGTACACAGATATAAGTCACTATCAACAAACTAATCATTTCAAATAATCATACTAACGTTTTAAAAAGAAAATAGTAAATGGAACAATAATTATATGGAAAGGAACTTAATACAGTTTCCAGCATAAGTAAATACGTAAAAATATAGGTAAGATAATAAAAACATATATATTCACGGCAACTTACCCATTGATGGGTGAGCCACTCTGCTTTGTACGCAGATGTCGGTAATAATGATGACATATTTGTTCCGTGCAGGCGTTTACCAGGCATCACTTCACGCGAATCTTGGGAACGGGTCCGATTCCGACCGACGCCAAATATTTTAGAATTTTAAATGGCACAAAATTGATTCCTGTGGTGCATTCTCCACGCCAGCAATGAATATAGGTAAGTATATAAGTAAATAAAATAAATATATTATCAAGGCATATTACCCATTGTTGGGTCTGCCAATCTGCCTTGTACACATATTTGTACCGTGCGGGCGATTACTAGGTGTCACCTCACGAGCGCTTATTGCTGGCGTGGAGACTGCACCACAGGGTTTATTTTTGTGCCATTTAAAATTCGAAATATTTGGCGGCGGTTGGGATCGAACCCGGTATTTAAATTTAATTTAATTTTAAGTATTTACATGAATAAAAATTATATTAAACGGGAGGTATTGTGTTGGCCATCAGATTTTTTTGTATTCGTTTGAAGTTTTTTGTGTCTTTTTTTTACTCTTTTAGTGTGTTTTGTTTATTGTTTTTAAACTTATTTCATATTTATTGTGTTGTATTAAACAATAAATCAAATTTATGTATTATATTTATGGAAAAACCGGTACAAAAATGTCATTTTTTTGAAAATGCTCGTACTTAAAGGCATCGCCTCCGACTCGGCCTGTCAAAACATACTCATACTCGCTTTAGTGCAGTTTGTAGACTAGTGAATAAGAGTAAAGTAAATAAAAATATTACATTTTATTTTAATTGAATATCCTTGATAGTGGAAATTAGAAATATTATTTTTATAAAAATGGAAATTTATTTTTATACGCTGTTTACAAAACGTTGAATTTAAATATTGGTTTTGAAATTGTATACTTTCATGTGTACATATAGTGAAATAAATCTGAAAAAAATTGTAAAAAATATGCACAAAGCTTTTTAAAACTACTCTTATATTATTTGGTACATTTAAATTTTTGTTTTGTAATTAATTCGAAAAACTTTTAAGATATTAAAACACATTTAAAAATAGTTTTTTGCATTCTCTAGATTAAATTTCACACGAATGTTTATTATAAAATAATGGAATAAATAAATAAATTCCTCTCGTATAAAAAGCTCTTAAAAATAACAATAAAAAGTGTTGGATTTAAAATTTAACAAGTGTAAGCGATAAACACAGCAAGTTAAACCGTCGTATATCACACGTTATCATCCATAAAACAGTCTGTAAAAAATACATTTTTCAATTACATTCCATCTGGAACCCTCAGGAGAAGAAAAACCTAATCACATTAGCCATGTCGTCGCCTGCCTTATCTCCGCCCGTAAACAACGCCAGATAAACACGATACAGAATAATTAAACGGACGCGGTGTAAGGAACACAGGTTATTATTAATTCTCAATGATATTTCACTTGCTTGCACTTAGCATGAGTCCGTCCTTCCTATTTTGCAGCGTGCTAATTCAGCGCCAGATGTGAACGCCATGCCGTTCAAATCACGATTTAAAATCTACATCAAGTACAGTTTACATAATATATCTGTGAAATAATTTTACTGAAAATACAAGAAACTTTCTGTGTGAAATATATATAAAATACATAGAAATGACGGAAGGTATTGTGCAGGCCACAACAAATTTTTATTTTTACCTCTCGCTAAGAGAGGTATTGGATTCATGCTAAAAATCGCACATCCATATTTTAATGAATAAGCACGTTTTAAGGTCCCTACAATACGATTTTAACATTTTTTACGATGATGTCTGTCTGTGTGTGTAGGTGTGTGTGTGTAGATATATGTGTGTGTGTGTATGTGTATGGGAAGTTGGAAGGATGATTACTCAAAAACTATAATACTTAATATTTGTTTAACTACGTATTTCTTAATCGGACATTACTGGGTAGATCTGAAAAGGATTTGGTAACAAAAAAAAAATCTTCTAAATATTATTTTTTGAATTTTTTTCTTGGTAATATTAAAGAAAATTATATTCTAAATCTGACACATTTAATTTTTTTATTATATCTTGTATAGGTTTGGAGATATAGTATATAATAATATAGAATAATCTGTTGTAAGAAATCTCCTTACCTAAAAAACTGTTGAGATAAATGCAAAATGTCAGTGTCAAAAATCAGATTTTTCTGGGAGGTACGAGTACATTTAATATATATTATTGTATTATTAATTAAATATGTATTTAAGTTATAGGCATGTTAATATTACATATATCCTTAAGAAATACCGCTAATACTGTCAACGAATTTGAAGAATTTTGAACATATTAGAATAATAGGACAAAATTTCTCATAGAACGAAAGAAAAAATACAATTTCAATTATTTGTGTGACAAGTTAAATTTGTTACTTATAGGGCGTGAGCAGTCATGTGACTTTGTTGGCCTTGGCAAGCAGATGACGATCCGTATCGGAATGACGGCTAGTAGTTATTTACATAGATGTTACAAATGTCATGTCATAATTTTTCATTCAGAATTTTAAAATATTCTGATGTTTATTTGTCATCAATAGTATGGAATATACTTATCGAGGAAAATAGTCCACATGGATTTGAAAAATCATGATACTTGACACCTATGTCATTCTAACACGGGCCCCCATATTTGCTTGCCAAGGACAACAAAGTCATATGATTGCTCGCGCCCTATGTAACATAAAATGAAAATAGCGAGAGGTATTGCGCTGGCCACAACAGATTTTTCTTTTAATATCTAAGTTTAAAGAAAAAATATGTGTCATTCGGAGTAAAAGTGTCTGTCTGCCTAGCGTGCAATTGTCCGACTCGCTTCTCTCGTCGTTCAAACTTCCACGCTCGCCACTCCTAATAACACAATATACTATGATTTTTCCTAAAACGTACAAGAATCTCATAGATTACTTTTACAACTCAGTCCAATCTTCTCGGTGCAAATCAAGATGGTGTTAGTTCTGGTTGATATTTGAGTTGTTTGCTCCTTGGAGGATAATGAAATGTATTTGTTATGCGTGGCGGAGAAGATGCAAGATAAGAGAACTAACTGCAGGTAAAACTAGTGATTTATCGAGCAACTTGTGCCTGTGGTGGCGGCGTTGTTCACGCGCGGATATGACAATTATACCTCGCGCTGCGGAGTTCTCTTATCACCACCATCGAATGGGATTGCTTTTTTAACAACCTGATACAACGGGGATAATTGGAGTAAGAGGTGTTGAAATGTATTTATAACTGTTTTGTAAGCACAACATAATTTTTAAAAATTTATTTGAAAAGTTACAATTTACAAAGAGATAAGATATAAGAAATGTAAGCACGATATTTCTTCAAGACCTGTTAAATTAATAATACAATGTAAAGATAAGTAAGCTATGGATTATTTATTTATTGTATTTATTTGTATTTTGCTCCTTAAGGCTTGATTTACATTAGCAGTACAATGACGGTACAATTACGGTACGATGACGGTACGGTACTTCTTGCTCCAATGTATTTTAATGGACCCATTTACATCTGCGTTCTCAGTACGATGACAGTACGATGACGATACGATGACGGCACAATTATATTCACTGATTTACATTAGCGGTACAGTATAGTTTTGTTTCTATTGAAAAAATCAAGGAAAAAATATTGTATCATAGTGACTGCGTATAGTATTTGCATGCAACGGGGAGTGGAAGGTTACGTTTGAAGAGTACGTGCACATCACGTTGATATTCATACCAAAATCAGCTGAATGGAAGTAAATATATGCTAATACGTGATTGACATCTGACATATTTTTGACTTTTGATATTTGTCTTTTAGTAATGATTAGGACTTCAAATTTTGTCAACATATTCTCGGATCATTCTAGTATATATTCCAGTATTGAGTGAATTTTTTAAGCATCTGCAGAAATTTTAACTTGCAATAGTGAATCAGCACAGTATATGACGCGCCACGCCGTACCATACACAACTAGGTTATGATTCTACTGATTCGCGTGTTTTCGTACAAAATCGGTTCGTTATCAAGTAGCTTGAATTTGCTTGAAATTTATTGATCAAGTCAAGTAGTAACGATAGAAAATCAAGTCAAGTCAAGTAATGAATTTTTGAAAAGCTTGATTTTCAAGGCAAGTAATTTACAAAAACATCAAGCTACTCGACATACAGAATGCATTAAATGGAACAGGCTGTATAAAATCGATAGATTGTAAACTCATATAAATGTGATTTCTTTTTGAATCACTTGTTATCCTCATATAGTAAACAAAACTCCTGTCAACAGATCAACAACAGCTTTCATTCATAATTTGTAATATTGTGTTACTTATCTCCACGCGGGGTTCTACTCGTATTATGCTACTGTCGGTTTATCTTCTTTAAAGCGAAACCCGTTTATACAAAAAGTCTGTTATTTCTAATTCTATGATTCTCCAAGCGTTCATTTTTCACCCTTCTCAAGTTCCAAACGCGAAAAAAATCCAGTGTGTCATCTCCATTACTCCTTCTTTTCTTTTGATGTAATCTCCGAATCATTATCCGAAATCCAGCACAAAAACGTCAGTATGTTTCATTTCATCGCGAACAACACATCTCAGCAAGCTGACAACACATTTAAAAGACAGGAACAACGTGCGCTTAGCAAAGTAAACCATTCGCGTTCCTCAATTTCAATGTACCTGCTAAAACAGCTTCGCATCATACAATAGCTCACTTCCATAGCACACTTGACTGTCATCCGTTATTGTTACGCCCTCGTTGATAAATGATTCACCAGAGCACAAAAAAGCGTCTTGGCTCCTCCTGACATAAATATTTTCATTCAAATTTGCCTGATGCTTGAATAAAAGCGCTGGTTATCTCTTAATCTACTCGACGAATGTAATTGCACGGATTTTCACAGGGTAATTTACAAGGAAGGGTGCTTTCTCTGATATTTCAACGTTAATAGTAATGTGATTCCAACGCCAGAGAAACGGCATGTGAAATTATTATTTGCCAGGTGCGCGAGGTGTTTACTTTCATCTCTTGTTATCAAAGGAATACCACACCACTTCGTTTAGAGACTATAAATTATAATTTATATTGTAATTACGATGCTATTCTGTATTTATTTTTTAAATACTACTACGACTGTTTATAGTAGTGGCCAGAGAAATAAGACTTTTTACCTTCTTGTTAGGTAAGGAAGGTATTGTCTTTGTCAAAAATTCAATGAGTGAATAAACATGTTTTATGATCCCTGTAATACGATTTTATCATTTTTACAATGATGTATGTATATATATTTGTGTGCGTGTGTATATGTGTGTGTGACGACCCTTTCGGATCGTATAACTCCAATACCACGATTCCAAAATTTATAATTTCTTCGTATTCCTCAAGTGTGCATCCAAAAGAAGAAGTGATTAGATTTTGATTGTAATTGGCCAACCAGAAGTACCCCTCATTTGCAACTTTTAACAGTTTTTCTTGAAAAAACGCTGCTAAATTATTACTTATATTCAATATATATATAGAGTTAAAGAATTATAAAGAAATTAAATTTCATAAATCAGCCAGCTATGCTATAATCATGGAAACAACTACTATATTAAGAAAATTCTAATGTCAGTGTCAATGAAAAGAAAATTAATGTGGCAGAGATGAGGATGTTAAGATAGATGTTGGAGAAGACACGGAAAGATAATGTAAGGAATTAAAGGATACGGGATATGGCTCGAGTGATAGTAGTTTCTAGAAAGATACAAGAAAGACGATTACATTGGTTTGAACATGTTATGAGGAGAGATAAAGAATATATTGGAAAAAGAATGAACTGCTTAGTAGTAGAAAGTAAAATAAACAGAGGAAGGCCAAAGATTAGATGGAAAGGCTGTATTGCGAAAGACTTGAGAGAAAAGGAACTGAATGAGGACAACATATAGGATCTTTTACAAGAAAATTTATGTATGGAATTTGTACATAATACATAGGAGTTTTCTGATCTTTTTTTCTATTTGAATTATTATATCCCAAATATTCATGTAAAAAATTAAAAAATAAATTTATCATCACGGCATATTACCCATTGCTGGATGTGCCAATCTGCTCGTATACAGATATTGGTATCCAATATTTGTACCGTGCGGGCGCTTACCAGGCGTCACCTCACGAGCACTCATAGTTGGCGTGGAGAGTGCACCACAGGGGTCAATTTGTGCCATTACAATTCGAAGTAATTTTTGGCGTCGGTCGGGATCGAACCCGGGTCCCCAGATTCGCGACCAGACACTCAGGCACACAGCCACGAGACTCCATAAATATTCATGTATATTGTATATATTAATATTCCAAATATTATATTTAATACTGTCTGATTAAGATCATCTCATTGTTGTCTACATTTACTTTCTAAATAAACCAGTTGATGTCCAGGAGGTCTAGTCATCTGACCTAGTTAACACATTACCTAATCCAAATCTATCAATTCTAATATCTAGATTCTAAAAAAGGTCATCTGTATAATATTTTCGGAAGTAGATCAAAGTCTAGATTTTAAATATCTAGGTGATTTGAAATAAACCACCAGAAAAATGTTGTACTGTATTCTAATTCACTATCTAGATTACTTTGGAAATAATTTCTGATATTAGGCAAAGATGTAGACCTGCAGATTATGATCACATTCATACATTCATGCTCTGGATTAGAGTACTTGTATTTTTCAAATAATTAGAATTCGGACAAGATTCAAATAAAAAGTAGGTTTTTCCACCAGTCCATTTAGTGAGGTTTCTGGATTCCAGACGCGTTACATTGTGAGCAACAAGACGTCGGCAAGATCCAAACGAAACTAGGCACCGTCTTGGTGGACAAGAACGAAATAAATCTATTCTGTTTCTGGCAAGAATCGGAGTGTACCTATATTTTTATTTTATAATTTTATTTCATCGAGTAAATATAAAAATACTATAAGAACCAAATAGGTCCATATTTTTTTATTGTTTAGCAAATGATTAATCTCGAAATAAAATTTCAAACTAAACGTCTTGTTTTATGCTTTTGTTTTTGGTTATATATACAGGGTGGTGACCGCGACCCCGGAACATAGGACTTTAACATGTAAAATCAGATTTTCGTAATTTCCTGCTTCCCTAATAATTTTAACACTAAACAGTTGTAAAAAATACATCTATATATTATTTTTTGACAATTTATGTTATTTCCAACTAAAGAAAATAAAAATTTATTAACTTTCTTCATTTTCTTGAACTACTCGTATAGTGTGTTCAAAAAAGAAACCTAATTCGGAGGAGGCTATGAACAAAGAAACGTATGTCAATTTAAAAGTATTTAATTAAATGTCAATTTGACACGAGATATTGTCAAAAATGTTATTTAAAGAAATCAAATAATTTCTTCAGGAATCTAATTATAGAAATGTAAACGGTAAATGGCAATATACTGTATCCTTCATTATTATCTTTTCTCCTTAAAATTACATTTCAAGATCAATTTTGACAACTTGACTTTTGAACTAAATAATGATCAGACATACGTTCCTCTGTTCATAGCCTACTCCGAGTTAGGTTTTTTTATTAAACACACTGTATTATCACCCGTCATTTGGCCGACAGTTTTTTTAGTCTATATTTAAAATAGTCGAAAGAATTTTATAGAAATTTCAAACTATTTGTGTAGATTTTATAATTTGTGCAAAATGTAAACCGGCCGAATTATTATTAGTTTGGGCTCGTATAATATAAATTAAAGTAACATAGAATAGAATTGATGGGAGGTATTGTGTTGGCTGCACCCTATTTTTAAATTTATCTTAGCACTGTTCATTATAAGATTAATAGAAACTTAGAAATAAATTTCTCAGTTCGAATTTTTTAATGACCTATATAAATCTGGAAAACTTCATTTATTACCAGTAATGCTATGGTAACTACACGAAGTTAAATTTATCATCAACCAAAACTACATTATCCACAGCTTGCTAACCTAAATTGCTCAATTATTTATGGCATAAATGCACTGGTTTGTAATACATTATAGTTCCATTTTATTTTTCATGAATGAATGCAGCCATAATTTAACTCAAATATAGCCACAAACAAAAGCAGAAACAATTAATAATTGAACTTCGAAAAAAATCGTTGAGAAACAAATGCAATAGTAAACAATCTTTATCAAACGAATAGAACTCCAATGACAGTGTTTGTCCGACCCTCCACGTCTGTTGAATATTGGATTATGTTTCTTTGTCGTGCTGTTAGTAATGATGTGGTAGTTCTTCGATTTTTACATGAATATTACATGGTGGATTGACCGAATTTTTACACGGAACACTGAATCGAATGATGGCTTCCTGAAGAATTCCACGCGCTCTTGAAATTTTAAACGTGATTGTTGTTCTGGATTATTGATTCCATATTTTTTCGGAAAACGATATTTTAAAAGAGATATTGAATCAATCAAAGAATATTTCTGTAGAGGAAAAGTTTGTGAAACAATTTCATATTTATTTGAATGATAATTTCGATTTAAATTTCCTGAAACTTCGCCAAAACATTGGGAATGTTCATTGAAATTTTAAATTAAAAGTGCTTTTTATTCGATACAATTTAATTACATGAATACATTTGATTCTTGGTGGATTTTTGTTTTTTTTACCTCCCGCTACCCTTGGTAAGGGAGGTATAGGGATCGTGCTAAAAATCGCATATTGAGATTTTGGTAAATGATCACGTTTTTAGGTCCCTACAATACAATTTAACATTTTCCCGATGATAACTGTGTGTGTGTATGTGTGTGTGTGCGTGCGTGTGTGTGTGTGTGTGTTTTTCTACTTTATTCTAATATGGAACCATTAGATTTTTATGTAAATCAGATAACCGGAAATGGCACTTTACTGAAAGCTCAAAATAGTTTTTCTTCGAAAAATACCTTTAAATGTATTTTTTTCGAGATTTATGTTATATAAAAATTAAAGTTTTTAAATTTGGTTTGTTTATATTTTATGGATAAATTTATAAAATTATCTATAATTTTAATCCCGGGGCCTACGCTTTAAACACAACTCCATAGTTACACAGTTCAGATCTCAAATGTTTGTAACTGACAGATATATGTCACTGTCAACAAACTAATCATTTCAAATAATAATAGTAACGTTTTAAAAAGAAAATTGTAAATGGAACAAAAATTATATGGAACTTAATACAATTTCCAACATAAGTAAATATGTAGGAATATAGGTAAGATAATAAAAATATATATCATCACGGCATATTACCCATTGCTGGGTGAGCCAATCTGCTTTGTACACAGATGTCGGTAATAATGATGACATATTTGTACCGTGCGGGCTTTTACCAAGCGTCACCTCACGCGAATCTAGGGAACCGGGTTCGATCCCGACCAACGACAAAAATTTTAGAATTTTAAATGGCTCAAAATTGAACCCAGTGATACACTCTCCACACCAGCAATGATAAATATATAAATGAATAAAATAAATATATCATCACGGCATATTACCCACTGCTGGATGTGCCAATCTGCTTTGATGACATATTTATACCGTGCGAGCGTTTGCTAGGCGTCACCAAATGGGCATTCATTGCTGGCGTGGAGAGTACAACGCAGGGGTAATTTTTGTGCCATTTAAAATTCGAAATATTTAGCGTCGGTCGGAATCGAACCTTGGATTTAAATTTAATTTAATTTTAAGTATTTAATTGAATAAAAATTAAATTAAACGAGAGGTATTGTGTAGGCCACATCAGTTTTTTTTAATTTTTCTTTTATCCATTTCAATTTTTTTAATACAATTTCTTTTCGTGTTTGAAGGGAGCAAGTTTCCGAACAAGTTCATTAATTATTAATGTATTTAGAGCTGAATCACTAAGTTAAATAGATTCTGTAACTATTGAAGTAAAAGGCAACCCATGAGATTATGAATTAACTATATTATCATTACCAAAATCATAGACGTAATTTAATTACAAGAACCTCAGATGTTCACAAAACTAATAATCTCATTTTCGTAATGTGATATACCAGAAAGTGTAAAATTGTTATTGATGTAAATTACATTATAATTTTATTTGGGTGTTCAATTATTTAAGTGGGACACTATTGCGATTTCGAGATACGAAGTTGGTTATATCAGCATACAATTTCTATATCATAAGACTATTAAAATGAGCGAAACAATTATTTTTTACCAGTTGTTCTAAAAATACAGGATACAACTTTTTACCTCTCGCTAAGAGAGGTATTGGATTCATGCTAAAAATCGCATATCCAGATTTAAATGATTTAGCATGTTTTAAGGTCTCTACAATCAGATGTGGATGTTGGAAGGACGATTTCTCAAAAACTATAATACTGTTTAACTACGTATTTCTCAATCGGACATTACTGAAAAGTTTTTGGTAATAATTGGATAACCGTAAATATTATTTTTTGAAACTTTTTATTATTGCTAGTATTAAAAAGAGTAAATTCTCTATCTTATACATATAAATATTTTATTATATCTTTTATAGATATAGAGATAAAGAAATATAAGGTATATATAATAATCTGTTGTAATAAATCTCACAAACCAAATAATGTTAAGGAAACCAAATTAAAATGTTTGTCAGATAAATGTCAGTGTCAAAAATTCAGAGACATTATTGAAGTTTTTTTCTGGGAAGTACATACATTATATTATTTCTTATTGATTAATAGTTAAATATTTAAAATTTTAGGTATATACCTTAAAATATGCTGTCAATCTCGATAATGAATTGGAAACATTTAGAAAAATTGGAAGAGTAGGACAAAATTTCTTCACAGAATGAATTTAAGATTAAAAAATTTTAGTATAGAGTGTAGGTATACAAGAAATGTTAAATACAATAGGGCGCGAGCAGTCATGTGACTTTGTTGGCCTTAACAAGCAGATGTGGGGGCCCGTGTTATAATGATAGCTAGTAATTATGTACATAGATATCAAATATTATAAATTTTCATTCTAAATTTATTGATTTTCCAATTCCATGTGGTTTATTTTCTCGACAAGTAAATTCCACACTCCTGGTGACAAATTAACTAGGGTAATTTAGAAAATCTTAAAATTTTTAATGAAAAATTTTGACATTTGACATATGTACAAAAAAATCTTGACATCTATGACATAATTACTAATTGTCATTCTGACACGGGCCCCCATATTTGCTTGTCAAGGCCAACAATGTTACATGACTGCTCGCGCCCTATACTTATGTAACCAAAAACGGAAGTGGCGAGAGGTATTGTGCTGGTCACAACACATTTTTTTTTTAATTTTAATTTGGAATCTACCTTTTTATACGCCTAATCCATTCAGTATTTTGTTCTTAATACCACGATATAAAACAGTTATTATATTTATTATAAACAAATTTTATGACGAAAAATATCCTGTTTCGCTAAAAACAATATTTTAAATTCAATTATCATAAAATAAAGAAATGTTCAAAATGGGGAACCCCAAAGTTACACTCATGCGTTCTCTATATTTGATGTAATTCCAATGTAATAAATTTTTAATTTGTGTTATCTCGTACAAATTTTACAATGTTTGATTAATTTTATAATTTAAAATCATATTGATCTTTCTACTTCCAGTATTCATACATTACCCGAACAAAATTCCCAAATCTCCAAGTACAAAGCAGCAAAATCAAATTACCAAACTCAATCTTTCACACAACGTGTAAATCAAATTATCCAATATTGCTAGTAAAATTTCCTAACCTAATTCGCTCCATGTCCCATATTACATAACCGCATTATCGTTGACAATTATAAATAACCGCAAGTGAATAAAATACGAAGACAAATCGTGGCTGCATCGCCGTTATTAAAATAGATGGCTGCGATACGGTTCCGACCGCCGTCAATGTATGATGGATGGTATCAGAATCATTCAATCAGAAACATTATAGCGACTCTGACTCGGCTTGTCTGCAGACATGACATATTGAGCAAAGTTAATTCACTTCTCCGGCGAAGGCTGATTGTTTTTGGGACGCGAAGGGATTGTAGGGGAGTTTATATGCGTTTTATTGTTTTAAGGTGTGATTTATGAATTTTGACGGAAGCGCATCATCTTTTTATAACCACACACCTACAGGGTACAAAAGAATCGTTACTTGTAAGCATCTGAAAGTGATATAAATTGTGGAACGTTTTTCACTACATTGTTTACTCAGTATTTTTTTCTTCATCATACATAATGAATAAGTTTCATCGTAATTTCTCCTACTACCATTTTAATATAAATTCTTGTTTATATCTGCGTATATAATTTTTCAATGATTGCAACGATTATAAAGGTAGCACATATAATTTGCAATCATGAACTCAGAGTAAATGCCTTTTCTGATATTATTATAGATGATTTTTGTGAATGAATTTGGTAACAATTGGGTAACCGGAAGTGGTAGTTTCTTAAAAAAAATCTTCTAAATATTTTTTCTTCAAACGTCACAAAAGTAGCATCTTTTGTAACTTGATTCACAAGGTAGAAATAAAATAAATAAATATCCATAGAAACTACACAGAATCAACGAATAAGAAGTAACTTAATAAAAGAAACCTGTAATATCGCCCTACATGTCACTATAACACGCTAGGTAAACTAAGAATAAAGTTACTAAATACCACTCGCTTCTCTCGTCGTGCAAACTTCCACGCTCGCCACACAAAGTATTACTTTTACTCCTAATAACAACAAATTTGTTTTTACATAGCATCTCTATGCAAACTTTTACCTTGATAAACTATTAGGTATTATTATTTAAAGTCTAATGATTATTGGTCATATTTCATTTTATCCTTTACATGAATTTGAAAATTAAAATGACTGTTGTGTTAAAAAGTTAGTTTTTCAAAATATTTCACAATAATTAAATACACCATTATGAGTGTAAACATAAACTAAGTAAAGTCTGGTTTATTTTAAGTTGTTGTAAACTTTTCGTTGCTTTATTAAAAAATATTTAATTTATTTTATTTTGTTCTAGGTAAGCTACACTTATTATTCGTCTATACGTTGAACGTAAGTAAAAACCTTATTAATTATATTACTAACAATAGCTAGCGACAAAACAAAATGCTTGTCTTATTAAAACCACTTATTTTTCCAAAATTGTAGAAAAGTAAATTTATCACGTCTTTTCGATTTATGAAAACCAAACTAAATTCGGTAAGAGCAGCTGCATCGAAACATAAAGATTGAAAAACTTGCTAATCTCAAATCGAAAATTCCTCCGATTGAGAACTGTCAGTGCAGTATATAAAGATGAGAAATATCTGTATAATATAAGAAGGAAAAATGACAAACGCAAACCAAACACAGGTGGTAAAACAAAGTCCGTGTGTACAGGTGTGCGAATCGCAGACAGAAGACTGTCTGTCAATTAGCAAATCGTGAAGAAGCTTTTAAATAATTTAAATATGTATATAATATCTTAAAGTACATGAAAATTGCTTGCTTTAATGTGGGAAATTTATGGTAAACAATATATAACTTTTTGTACGAAAAGAAGAATTTATCTAAGACCGTTATGGTTGTAGTAATAAAGATGTCTCACAAATTAAGGTCTGACCGCACCGCAATTGGAGCCTTGACCCACAAGGGTTTTTACCACAAATGATGATAATCACAAATTGCTGAAATGAACAGTGGTGAGTAGTGACCTACATATTGCGATTCGTAAATTAAAATACAAATGTCATTTCTTGTAATGAAGTGTTTTCATGAATTTTTTATCTACTTACAAATACTCGTATACGTCTTTAGTTGCACTTATTTTAATTTTTTACCTTCCGTCATCTATAGCTAAGGTATTGTCTTTGGTCAAAAATTTCAATGATGAGTTTTTAGTGAATAAGCACGTTTTAGGGTCTATGTATGTATGTATGTATGTGTGTATGTATATATATATATATATATATATATATATATATATATATATATATATATATATATACAGGGTGTTAATAAAAAAACTTTATACACTTTAGCAGGTGATAGTAGAGATGAAAACAAGAAAAAAATTCTAATACACTTAGGTCCAATACTCATTGGTTTTTAGAAAATTTATGTATGGAATTTGTACATAATACACAGGATTGACGGAAGGTATTGTGCTGGCCACATCAGATTTAACAACTAAGGACTCTAGGTGTTTACGATCAAGTGCGTGAGTCTCTTCGACGACGGCTGCAACTTTGTTTACAATTGTTTATTCATAAATTTTTGATTGTAGGAAATGAATGATCTGTTTAATAATTGTAAAAATGTGCATACTTATTCATGTGTATGCGTAGAATCGATTAACATTATTGCCATATTCATACTTTTACTCATTTTGTTTAATTTCTTAAAAAAATCATAATTCTTCAATTGTCAATGAAAAGTTCAAAATTTTTAAAAATCTAATTTATATGGATTTAGGCACAATTCCATGCGCTGATTCCAAATTTTGAAACCGCATGTCGATATCTCTATTCGTTCTCGAGATATTTTCCCTCAAAGTTTTGCCTAAAAATACCCATTTTTGGGGTATAGCCCAAAAATGGGTCAATATACAGACTTGGGAGTATAACCATTCGATTCTACGGGCAAAATTACATAAGTATCCAAATTTTCATAGTTTTTGAACAACGAATACAATCTCTAGAGTAAAATAACTGAAAATGGCCAAAATTTTGGCCATTTTCAATTATTTTTCTCTAGAAATTGTATCTATTGCTCAAAAATTATAAAAATTGGTATACTTATGTAATTTTGCCCGAGAAATCGAATGGTGATGTTAACGAGCTCGTATTTCAACCCATTTTTGGGGTATAGCCCAAAAATGAGTATTTTTAAGTAAAACTTTGAGAGCAAATATCTCGAGACCGAAAAGAGTTATCGACATACGGTTTCAAAATTTGGAATCAGCGCGTTGAATAGTATCTATAACCACATAAATTAGATTTTTTTAAAATTGAACATTTTATTGAAAACACACACACACACACACATACAGACAATCGTAAAAATAGTAAAATCGTATTATAGGGCCCTAAAACGTGCTTATTCATTGAAAACTCACCACCGAATTTTTTGACCAAAGACAATACTTTCCTTACCGAAAGGTGACGGAAGGTAAAAAATGTGAAACGTGATATCATAATTGTTTGTATTGGTATTGTTTAATCAATACCATTTATTACTATCCAAAAGAAAATAAAAATAAAGCATGTAGGTAGGTAAATATCTTTTATTCCTGTCCAATTTAATTAATTCGCGAAATGTCAAAATTCCCGATAATATGATTCAAACATCTCAAGAAAAATATAATATCGTAGAACAGATGCATTCGTAAAAACTTGGTAAACTAAAACTTTCTTAATAAAAACTTTTCGACTTGTCTGCGAAGTTGAGACAAGCGATACAGAATAAATGATTTTGTTTCTTGCACAACAATCCACCAATGCAAAGGAATTTCCTTATCGGCTTCATTTTCCAGAGAGTTAATATGGACATTATTCAGCGTGTTATCGACATCCTGTGAAAACTGTTATGTGAAAGTATTGAAGTGAAGATTTCTATCTTGATTTATACTGTAACGCCTTCGCTCCGAGCGTCTGTATCTGCAAGTACATGATATATTGACAAGAACGGCTCTAATGGAATTACTCAGGTTCCGAGCTGCTTTGCTCTACTATACTTTATTATTCCGGGTAACAGTATCGCGTAATGAACATGCTATGTTGTCATTGTTGTTCATAGTATGCTGGTACACCATTTCTGGAATATTCTTTTAAATATGACAACAATGACGACGTAAGAGATTTTAAAATAAATCGAGAGAATGAGCTCTTTTATCTTTTACTATATTCTATTAAAGTTTCTTAAGCCGACCATCTCCTACAAAAATGTAAAAATTGGGTGTAATAGAAATAAGTACATTAAATTTAACCAGTGATAATATTCGTCGAGTGTAGCTATAGTTCTTAATAGCTTTTCTCGAAATCTCAATTTTTTTCAGAATTTTAACCCTTCTCCCATTAATTAACGAGTCGTTCAGGTATTTTCATAATACTTTGATCCAGTGGCAATAACAATGAAGTAATTGTTTTTGACAAATGTAAGTTGTCAACTTTTTCAAATAAATTTTGACCAATATCGATTAATAATTATAATAAAAGTTATAATCATATATTATACAACAAGACGATTGAAAATTCTCGATTATACGAAACGTGTTGCCTGGAAACACCACGAGACCAAAGGTCGAGTGGTATTTCCAATAGGCAACTCGTTGAGTATGTCGAGAATTTTCTATTGTTGTATACAGGTAGACTATATCAGGAATAAAAACTAAATTAAAAATCTGATGTGGCCAGCACATAACCTCTCGCCGTATATTTTACTTGGCTGTATGCATAAAGCAAAGAATATTTTTATAAATACAAATAATATATTCATATAAATCTATGACGTATAAACTTCTTTATTATTCAATAATAGCATGTCTCAACATGAAGATATTTTACCATAAATTATGTTACAATAAATTACAAAGTAGAGTTTACCATATATAAATATTAGGCTGGTAACTGCAATTTTCAATTCGAACAACGTTGTTTACTTTCTCTTCATATTCTTCTAGTAAAAACATTAATTTTGGGCGGTCTAAAATGTATATATGGATTGTGCATCTATTCTTACATATCTTCTTTTACATTTTATTTTTTCATACATGTTATATCTAAATAACCTTAATTCCCTTTAATAAAGTGACGGATAGATTGCACTCCGATTATTCTTATATCGATATCTTATATCGATTTTGTCAATATTTACAACTTACTTGAGAAGAATTTGATAGCTTTTTCGCAATTCAAAGTTACTCTAGTCTACAGTACTGGTGTACATTGTCCCATAATGTTTGAAACAAATTTAAGTCCTTCAACCTAGACTTGTCATCTCCATTATAGTCACAGATCAAGAATTAAGGGATTCTCCAAATACATTTTTCTTTCATTACTCATTATTTCTGACACTGACATTTATCTGTCAGTTACAAATAATTTAAATTTGCAACTATTTTTCATGGCATCCTTTCGGTTGTAAAATTAATTACATTATTTTATATATTATATTCCTTTTATCTCTAAATCTATAAAATATGTATAAAAATATTTAAATGTATCAGAAAGAGAATTTATTTTTCTTTAATATTATCAAGAAAAATTTTCAAAAAATAATATTTAGAAGATTTTTTTTCAAGAATCTTCTACTTCCGGTTGTCCAAAACCTTTTCAGATCTTCCCATGAATGTCCGATTGGGAAATACGTTGTTAAACAAATTTTAAGTCTTATAGTTTTTGAGTAACCGTCCTTCCAACATCCCACACACACACATCCACACACACACACACACACACACACACACACACACACACACACACAGACATCATCGTAAAAATGTTAAAATCGGATTGTAGGGACCTTAAAACGTGCTTATTCAATAAAATCTGGATATGCGATTTTTAGCATGAATCCAATACCTCTCTTAGCGAGAGGTAAAAAGTAAATAGTAAATTTAACGTAGACCTGTGGTCTATTTGATTTTGACAGAAACGTCAAACTATATGCTACATAACCTATCTTTTTAAATATAGTTATAGTAGTATGTAATTTTACATTGCAATGCTCGTATTTCAAAATAAATGTTTGTATTTCAAATAAACTAGCAATAGTGCAGTTCCAGATTTGTGATCCAAATAATTATTTGTTTACTTGTCAAATTTTTACTGCCATAATTCCTAATAGATGCGTTCAATTATTTGGTTCGGTGTACTTGGAGCAGTCAGTGTGATTTTAAATGTCTACTCATTAAAGCATACAACGCACGATTTTCCTCCTCGCTCAAAGTCTAACTACAGATTCATTTATACTCGTATACTCGATACTGTGATCGAATGAAAAAGATCATGTCCGTAAATAAAATTAAAAATGACATTGCCAGTTCTGAGTACAAAGAACAAAATAACCAAACGCACTTATAAGTGAATATACGAAGGTAGGTATATTCGAATATACCAAGGTTCGTATATTCGTTCACCATGGTTACTCAATAATAACCGCTGTAATACGTGGTAGCTAAGGAAAATCACACATTCTTTTTCCGAATCGTCATCTTCTAAATGTTCGTATCTTTAAACATGTTCAGCATTGAACAAAAATGTTAAACTGTTTAATATTTGAGTTTGACAGATGGCTTGTCATATAGATTTGAGTAAATGATTTTTTTATTAGTTAATTATAATTTCATGAGATGGTATATTATTATTGATAAATAATTTAATGAAATCAATCATTAAAATTTTATGACATATGTCAACTCAACTCAAACAATACAATTGTTTAACATTTGTGTTCCATTTCTCATAGCAGTTTGTAAATAGCTAAAAATTACAACTTTTGTTTTACAACTCTCTCATGAATGAACGCATGTAAGTAATAATTGGTTGCAGTTTTTAATTCTAAACATTTTTTTGTATTTACATTTCGGTTCTAATATAAATAGGGCAGTAATTACAGTTATGTGTAAAGTTGACAGCCGATATGTGTGTATTTTTTTTTAAATTTTGTCATCCTTTTTTAATAAAAATCATCCTTTTTTATCTGCTGTGATCCTTTGTGATGTAGACATCCGGTCACCCTATTTAAGTATACTGTAACGTTTATTTATTTGGGTGAAGTGTAAAAATGACAAAATTATTATTAATTAAAATAAAAGTTTATTAAACGATAAATAATTAGGATAAATATTAAAAAGATAATAAAAATAACTAACACTATGATCAAACAATTATAACACTAATTTAAGACTAAGAATATTATTAAATGCTTAAACACTAAGATTATTTATTTAAACAATATTTATTTCACTATGTACTGTATATAACTACATATATTTATGTTCATCACTCGTCAACTATTTATATCAACAACTGTTCATTGCTCGTTGCTTCTATATAACAGAATGTCCGCGGCTTTCCTCCCTGACAGGTTTATATAGCGCGGCGTCCTTCTGGAACTTTCCGACGCGACAATAACATCGAATACAAAGAATCAGATGACTCTAATACAGGTCGTAACGAGTTTACTACACCGATCATTACGAAGATTGCGTCATCACACAGCGCGGCGCCGTTCTGGAAATATTCCACCAGTGCCGGCGGTCGCTTACTCTTATAGTCAGCGGTGCACGTTACAATACTAATAGACGATACAGACCATGAATCGAATGCTAATGATAATTAAAAACTAAATATTAATATTTTGTGTTTTTTTTGGTGATGACATCCATCTTCTACCTAATCATTGGCCGCGTTCAGCATCTCTTATCACTGGCATTGCTGGGCACCGATATTACTGAATGCAAATGCTGGACCAATCACATTCGTGCAATCAATGGGTTCGGCAAATTTCGGTGCTCATCGCTGCCAGCTCTATCAAGGTGCCAAACGCGGCCGTTTATAACCTATAAAAATCCAACTGAGGCACAAATTTAAACTAATCTGCGCATCTGTTGATAATTAAGATTTAAATTTAAATAATTTATTGTAACTTAACTGTTGTAATTTAATTTCAAATTACAGATAAAAATATTACATATTTTCAACTTAAAACGTGTATTTTCTAACGAATGTCAATGAAAACAACAGGAAACAAATAACTGATAAGAGGAAACACAAGTAGATAAACAATACAACAATTGAAAATTATTGATATTAATTAGATCGTATCTTTGTTATAATCAAAGTTTATAATTGCAATAAATCATAGCGATATTAAAACAATGAATGAAAAATTTATAATATGTATAACTTGTTTAATATATTCAGCACGTTCACGAAATAATAAACGCGAGTTTAAATTTCATTGACCTCTACTAATAAATATTTTGTTTTGGCTATAGACAACCAAATTGTATCCTTATATTCTCAAGTTGTGAGCCACAAACAATGAACTACATATAAAAGTGACATGAAATTTCCAAATCATATTCCTTAATTTTCTGACAATACTGAAATAATTCTATTAAAAACTGTGGAACTTCATTGATTGATAATATTTTACTTTTTTATTCGGTTATTGAAAATATTTTGACATTTTCAATAAAACTGTGAGAAACTACATGCTTAGTTTCATAAGTATATAAAATTTAAAAACATATATCTCATACAGTTCCTGATATATTACAAGGTAAACATTTCAAATTGTTTTTTTTTTACCGTTCGTCACCAATTTCAATGATAAGTTTTTAGTGAATAATCACGTTTTAGGGTCCATATCACAATTTTTTACCATTTTTACGATGATGTCTGTATGTATGTATGTGTGTCTGTGTGTGTGTGTGTGTGTGTGTGTGTGTGTGTATGTGTGTGTGTGTGTCTGTGTATGTGACAAAAGTTTTGGATCGCACATCTTTTTCATGTTCCTCAAGTTTACATCCAGAAGAAGAGGTGACTAGATTTTGGTTGTAATTGGTCATCCAGACGTACCCTCATTTGAAGATTTTAACAGCTTTTCTTGAAAAACGCAGTTAAGTATCATTTATTGCCATTTAACATTATTATAACTTAAAGATTATATTATTCTCTATACGATTTGATTGCATTTTATACTTCATATTCAGAAGATATAATATATACGAAGAAGAATGAATAGCTTAGCAATAGAAGGTAGAAGAAAATGAGGAAGACTTGAGAGAAAAGTAACTGATTGAGGACGACACGAAAAACAGAAATCAATGGAAGAAGAAAATAAAAAATAGCGACCCCTAACGAATGAAAAAGCTCTCTGTCTCGTATCTTTCTAGAAACTTGTAACACTAGAGTTATTTTCTTACCGTATCTTTCCATGTCTTCCTCAACATCTATTTCAACATCCTCATCTCTGCCACATTCATTTACTTTTCATTGATACTGACATCTGTTAATTTGAATTATCTGAATATATTAACAGCATAGCTGGCTGATTTATAAAATTTAATTTCTTTATATCTATTGAATATGAAGTATAATATACAATCAAATCGTATAGAGAATAACATATTCTTTAAGTTACAATAACGTTAAATGTCAATAAATCATATTTAACTGTTAAATCTTCAAATGAGGCTACTTCCGGTTCACCAATTATAACCAAAATCTAATCACTTGTTCTTCTGGATGTAAACTTGAGGAATACGAAAAAATTATAATTTTTGGAATCGTGGTATTGAAGTTATGCGATCCTAAACTTTCGTCACACATACACACACACACAAACGGTCTACTGTATAACAAACTGTATAAAATTTTGTTTCAAATAAACAATTTAATAAATTATTTGAACTTTACAGTGAATTCGTAATATACTTTTTCTTCTTCAGATTTTTTGATTTGAAAATAAAACAAAAACAAATCATAAAATTATGATTACCTAATTTATATATTCAGAGTAATATGGAGCAGAATGATTGAAAAAATACAGGTAGGTACATATGACCAAGAATGTCTATATATTCTTGAATAAATCTTAAAATATTCAAAAGAAATAAAAAATGATGCTGGTATTAGAATATTTGTTTTCGACGAATAATCTGGCATTTGATATTCATGTAAATATAGCAGACATACATATTTTCGCCTAAATAATTCATTTCAAAGAAAATATTTATGCTGAAGAGTCAAGATAAAATCTTTATATATTTTGGGTTGAGTTTCCGTTTGACAACGAGAGGTTATTTTTTGTTTGTTTTAAATATTTGTTGTGCAAATATACAATACGGTTGCGAATACATTTTAAACCGTTTTTCTTTGATCAGGCTTTTATAAATAATGTATACCTTTGTGATTACGCATCCATCCCAGTCCAAGAAGAATTTCCTTCTCTTTCAACGCTTACAAAAATCTTCTGCGAAATCATTAATCCTGGCGCCGTAGTTCCTGGAATGAGATCTATTTCAGGTGCGACAAAATTCGTTTCATTTCATTCGTTTCGCGTTTAATTTGTCCGACGTGGATCGTCTAAATTTATGTGTAGGTTGAAACACAGCATATGGTAATTAGCGACTGACATTTTTCATATCTGGCAGAAAGAGAAACATCTTGAGGTTTTAAAGACTGCACACGAGCACGAGTTGTTTCTTCGCTGAGTGACAGGGCTAAATTTACTCGGCGCTAAACACGCGAGGATATGGATACGTCACTTGTTATTTGCACCATTGCGGATGACATTTACTGCACTGCTACAATTTTCTCTAAATATTAAATGTTGAAATTATTTCCACCTAGCAAACAAATCACTCAGACTTCATAATAATCGTTATTTATGGTACGAGTCAGTAAAGATATATATTAGCAACGAGCAGAATGTTTAACATTCGAGTTGTTAAAACCGAGTGTGTTAATTTCCGCGAGATGATAAAATGTCTACTTTTGAGTGGCATACATTTTTTTTACCTTCCGTCACCTTTAGGTAAGGAAGATATTGTCTTTGGTCAAAAAATTCAATGACGAGTTTTTAGTGAATACGGAAGTTTTAGGGTCCCTATAATACGATTTTACCATTTTTACGATGATGTCTGTATGTATGTGTGTCTGTGTGTGTGTGACAAAAGTTCCGGATCCCATAACTTCAATACCACGATTCCAAAAATTATAATTTTTTCGTATTGCTCAAGTTTACATCCAGAAGAACAAGGGATTAGATTTTGGTTATAATAGGTGAACCGGGTACCCTCATTTGATTATTTAACAGTTAAATTTGATTTATTGACATTTAACGTTATTATAACTTAAAGAATATATTATTCTCTATACGATTTGATTACATTTTATACTTCATATTCAATAGATACAGAGTTAAAGAATTTTAAAGAAATTAAATTTTATAATACAGCCAGCTATGCTAAACATGGAAACTACTAATATATTCATATAATTCAAATTGACATATGTCAGTATCAATAAAAAGTAAATTAATGTGGCAGAGATGAGGATGTTGAAGTAGATATTGGGAAAAACACGGAAAGATACGGTAAGAAAATAACTCAAGTGTTACAAGTTTCTAGAAAGATACAAGAAAGATGATTACATTGGTTTGAACATGTCATGAGTAGAAATGAAGAATTATATTGGAACAAGAATGAATAGTTTAGTAATAGGATGTTGAAGAAACAGAGGAAGACCAAAGATAAGATGGAAGGACTGTATTGCGGAGGACTTGAAAGAAAAGAAACTGAATGATAACGACACGCAAAAATAGCGACCCCTAACGAATGGGAAAAGCTAAAGAAGAAGAAGAATATGTCAGTGTCAAGTGCAATTTGAATAGTTTTTTATGAAATAATTTTACCAGAAATTTAGAATGTTTTGCAAGAAAAATTATGTATGGAATTTATACATTACCTATACACAGGATTGACGGAAGGTATTGTGTTGGCCACAACAGATTTTTTCAAGACAATATTAGACCGATCAGGAAAGGCAAAAACCGTTTTGGAAAATATCTCGTTCGATTTAGATTTGAAAAATTTGCAAAAATCAGAGATGGAATAAATTTAAAAAATACATTTCTCGCAACTATTGGCAGATTAAAAAAAACTGATGTGGCCAGCACAATACCTACTGTCAATCCTGTGTATTATGTATAAATTCCATACATAAACTTTCTTGCAAAATATTCTAATTCCCATTCGTTAGGGGTCGCTATTTTTTATTTTCTTCTTCCACTCATTTCTGTTTTGCGTGTCATTCTCATTCCTTTTCTCTCAAGTCTTCCGCAATACAGTCCCTCCATCTTATATTTGGTCTTCCTCTGTTTCTTCAACCGTCTATTACTAAGTTATTCATTCTTCTTCCAATATATTCTTCATGTCGTCTCATGACATGTTCAAACCAATGTAATATTCTCTCTTGTATCTTTCTAGAAACTTTATCACTGGAGCCATTTCCTTTACCTTTCATTCATTACCCGTATCTTTCTGTGTCTTCTCCAACATCTATTTTAACATCCTCATCTCTGCCACATTCATTTTCTTTTTATTGATACTAATATCTGTCAATTTGAATTATCTGAATATATTAGCAGTTTCCATGGTTAACATAGCTGGTTGATTTATAAAATTTAATTTCTTTATAATTATTTAACTCTATATCTATTGAATATGAAGTATAAAATGCAATCAAATCGTATAGAGAATAATATATTTTTTAAAATCGTTGCAATCCAGAGTACTTCCTGTCGACCAATTATAAACTAATCATCTCTCTCTCTCTCTCACACACACACACACACATACACACACACACACGCACACACATCGTCCCGTAAAGGTGACGGAAGGTAAAAATATAATTGACTGCACTGGTTACGAATGACAATAATGTTTATGTACCCTTGAACTTAAATTTAAAAAAAAACCAAAACAATTATTTTCAATAAAATTCACAAATACAAATTGCATGCAATTTAATTTATAACTTATTTCGAACTTACAAAAATTTTAATAATGGTTTTTTATAGATATTTTATACTTACACAGAAATGAAATTATATTTAAAAATATCTGTTTTGGCCAGCACAATACCTTCCGTCATTCGTACGTATTTTATATAAATTCTAAACAGAAAGTTTCTTCTATTTTCAGTAAAATCATTCCACTAGTGCATAATATATAAGCTTTTATGTTATTTCCACTAGAGGAAATAACATGAAAACATGTACGTATCATTAATTTTAAAATGTTTGCGAATTACACGAGCGACCATCTCTTATTTATTCTACAGTATAAAACCCTTTAAGATTTTTTAAATATTTTCTTCTAGTAATAATTCTGTTTATATATTCTAAATCCTAGTCATCTAGCTATCGCCTTTCCTAAATCCATGTTTGCGCTAATGTGTCGTAGTTATGTAGAAGTAACTTATAATTAACGTAAGTGCATCAATGCCAAGGATCCACAATTACGCAGTCTGGAGTTAGTTCACAGTTCACATATACAGATGCTCCTGACAGCTATTGTATTAAGCTAATTATTAAGAGTGATTAAGATTAGACGAACCATTAGCGTGCCATCATGTTACAAGTGCAGACACTAAACACTAAAATTCTAGCCACGTAATGTCACAGCAGTTTTTTTGTGTTTACAAAACATTTATAAGGATAAAGCAAACGTTTATGAAACAAGAATAAGTATAAAATAAAATAAATAAATATACCGTAATGGTGTCAAATTTTTTTATTAGAAAATTTTGGTTTTTATTTATTCGTGTCAAAAGCATCTATAGAATAATAAATAGACAAGGAACATTAATAAATGGAAAAACATAAAAATATGAACAAAGCAAAAGACATTTAATAAAAAATCTGTTGTGGCCTTCACAATACCTCTCGCCTTTATATTTACGTATTTTCTATAATTTTAAATTCATTCTATGAGCAAGTTTTCTCATTAACGGAATTGGCTGTATTTCTGAAGGGGTCATGTAATATAATTGTACTTTTAAATATATAATTAATAATACAATAAGAAATATTAAATATCTTTCCCAGAAAAATCCTTCAGTACTATCTCTTAATTTTTGACACTGACATTAGTGACATTTAGCTGTCATTTACAGACATTTTAATTTCTCAAGTTGTTATCATGGAGATGTTTGGCCTGTGAGCAGGCTGTGAGATTTACAACAGATTATTTTATAGATTATATATCTAAACTTTAAATCTATAGAAGTTATAATAAAAAAATTAAATGTGTCGGATAGAGCATTTTTTTTATTATTTGTAAAACATAAATATTCAAAAAATAATATTTAGATTTTTGTTAAAATACTACTACTTCCGGTTGTCCAGTTAACAGAATCTATTCAACTCTTCCCATTACTGTTAGATTGAGGAATCCGTAGTTACACAGGTCTTTAGTCTTATAGGATTTGATAAATCGTACCTCCAACAATCTCACACACACTCATCCATACACACACTCACACACACAGACATCATCGTAAAAATGTTATTATCAGATTCTAGGGACCTTAAAACGTGCTTATTCACTAAAATCTGGATAAGCGTTTTTTAACGTGATTCCAATACCTCTTTTAGCGAGAGGTAAAAACGGCATATTTCAGTAATGACGATTTATATATCTGTACCGTTGATGGAACTAACCAGTCATTATCACCAAATCATTTTGAAAATCAGAAGAAAAATATTTGATAATTAAAACTATAACTTACATTTTTATCTCCCAGTTGATCCCCACGTCATCAATTTCAGATGCAAGAATTCTTACCAATGTAATCGTCTCTCTTCTATCTTTCTAGAAACTTTATCACTCAAGCCATTTCCCTTACCTTACCTTTCCGTGTCTTCCGCAACATCTAACTCAATATACTACTCTCTGCCAAATTCATTTTCTTTTCATTGACACTGACATCTGTCAATTTGAATTATCTGAATATATTAGTAGTTTCCATGGTTAGCAGAGATGGCTGATTTATGAAATTTAATGTCTTTATAATTCTTTAACTCTATATCTATTGAATATGAAGTATAAAACGTAATCAAATCGTATAGAGAATAATATATTCTGTAAAATTCATAATCATTAAATGTCACGAAATGTGGCCAGGTAAAGTGTGGGGAAAATACGATTTTTTTAGAATGCATATTAAAATGATAATAATTTTATTTTTGTTATGCTTATGGTTCTAGAAATGTGGGAATAACAAACAAATTTTATGTTATTCTATTCAATATTGTTTATTGATTCTTGTGTTAGCATTTCAGTCATGCACTATGGTTTGTAAACAATATGTTAATATATTTAAATGTGTTAATTGCGTGCAATTAACATTTCCTTGTCACAATTTAATAGAAAGTCGAACTCCAGCTATTTGCAATATTATTTTAAAGTTATTATAAAATAATTGTCTATTAGAAAGTAAAATAATTAAAGTGCAATAAACATTAATGTTTGATAAATAAAATTGAATTATTTTTAGCAATACTTTACCATTAATGGTATTCGTGAAGGATTGTTCAATTCTTCAGACTTTTCTTTAGAAAACTTTAAAACAAGTGTCATTTTTGTTTGATTTCGATATGATAAATAGGTTCTTCTTTCAACATCGACAAATTGTTTTCCGATATTTTATATATTTCATATCCTATTTTATATCCTTTCAAATCTCACCCCATTTTCAACATAGTTCGCGGTTCTATTCATGTGCCTAGGTCCATACAACACGTACATTATTCTTCTCATAACAACAACAAAAACTTTAGCGCCTGCATATTTCATTTCTCCTCTTTTATGAAAGTGAGCAATATATAAAATATTCCTCTTAAATAAAAAAGTAATTTACTGTAAAGTGATATTTCTATGTGTTTGAGAGGCAGTTTGATTAAAAAAATGTTAATATTTATTAAAATCTCAAATACATACTGCGGAAGTATAGATTCCTTTCTGAAGTTGTACATAATCCTTCAAAAATACTGTCAATCCCGACAATGAATTGGAAACATTTCGAAAAATTAAAACAGTAAGACAAAATTTCTTTATAGATAAATCTGATGTGGCCAGCACAATACCTTTCGTCAATCCTGTGTATTATGTATAAATTCCATACATAAATTTTCTTGCAAAAGATTCTAAATTTTTTTACCATATCTTTCCGTGTCGTCCCCGACATCTACTTCAACATCCTGCTTTCTGCCACATTCATTAAGTTTTCATTCATACTGACATCTGTCAATTTGAATTATCTGAATATATTAGCAGTTAGCATAGCTGGCTGATTTATAAAGTTTAATTTCTTTAAAATTCTTTAACTCTATATTTATTCAATATGAACTATAAAATGCAATCAAATCGTATAGAGAATAATATATTCTTTAAGTTATAATAACGTTAAATGTCAATAAGTCAAATTTAACTATTAATTCTTCAAATGAGGGTACTTCCGGTTAACCAATTATAACCAAATCTAATCAGTTCTTCTGGATGTAAACTTGAGGAATACGAAACAATTATAATTTTTGGAATGATGGTACTGAAATTATGGGATCCGAAACTTTCGTTACACACAAACAGGCACACATGCATAGAGACATCATCGTAAAAATGGTAATGGTATTATAGGGATCCTAAAACATGCTTATTCACTAAAAACTCATCATTGAATTTTTTGACCAAAGACAATATCTTCCTTACCTAAAGGTGATGGAAGGTTAAAATTAAATATAGATATAAGTAGAATTTTTGGTATAGAGTGTAGATATACAAGAAATGTGAAATACAATAGGGCGCGAGCAGGCATGTGATTTTGTTGGTCTTGACAAGCAGATATGGGGGCCCGTGTTAGAATGATAGCTAGTAATTATGTACATGGATCTCAATATCATAATTTTTCATTCTAAACTTCGTGATTTTCTAATTCCATGTAGTTTGTTTTTCTAGACAAGAAAATTCCACACTCCTGGTGACAAATTAACAACGTGAATTTAGAAAATTTGACATCTATGTACATAATTACTAAATGTCATTCTGACATATATGCTTTTTAAGACCAACAATGTCGCATGACTGCTCGCGCCCTTTACTTATGTAACCAAAAACGGAATTGGCGAGAGGTATTATGCTGGCCACGACAGATTTTCTTCCTTACAGAATTGGGCTGAATGCCCTGTCATTTATTCCTAGAGTCCTAGACAATAGTAAAAATAAATTATATAAAATAGATTCAAAACATCCATTTCTGTGTATGCCAGTAAGGTTTTATTTGCAGATTTCGGTAATGGGGATATATCAGTCCTATTCCGGCACTTAGCGTCACCTCTAAGCTGATGTGAAGAGAGCACCTCAGCAGGGGTCTTTTTTATGTTATCCAAAATTGAAACTTATTTTCCAACCACAATCTATGCTACCCCAAACAAAGTTTTTCAACTCCACTGAACGAAATTTGCGATATGTGTTTCTTCTTTAATCTTTTATTCTTTTTTCCACTCTGATTAGCTCTCACTTTTATTTTTACGCATAAGCAACAAACAATAAACAAGACGACGATTTAATATCTTATAGATGTTAGACCTATCACACTAGCCGCTGTTTCCCGCGAAGCATGCTCCTGATAATCCCATTGTCCACGAGCTGAGAAATGGCAGGTTGGCATTGTCCCGCGTGGTATATGGGCTATTGTTACTACCGCGATGCACAGCTGATCTGTCGCCCAAGATTTCTAGCTGATTACACGCACACGATGCGGGAAAAAAAGGCGAATCTTGATAGTGATTTCTATCTCAGGAATTCTTTTATGCGATTTGAGAAATTAAAAACGACAAGGGAGATAATGAACTATATTGTGTGATTTCTTTGCACTAAATATTTTGCAATGGTTTAATTACGAATAGAGTTCACATATACAGGATGATTGGTGAGGAAACGGCCATACTCGAGGAACGTGTTCAGGAGATCAAAATAAACAAAAAAAGTCATATAAACATGTGTCCGATTCTTAACCGTTACGGAGATATCACTTAAAAAAATATAATAAAGCACCTCAATGACGAAACAAATCATTTATTATAATGTAGTATGCTATACAAGTTAAGGAAAAACAATTCAATGTAGAATATTTTCAAAAATACCACCGCCAACATCGATGCATTTACAGCTGGATGTGACAGCCACAAAAAACAAATGCCAAATATTATTTCTAACAATAACAGTTGAACGTGACAACCACAAAAAACAAATGTGAACTATTATTTTCCGCGGTTAAACGCTTACTATTAATAATTAATATCTCAGTAACGGTTAAGAATCGGACACATGTTTATATGACTTTTTTTGTTTATTTTGATCTCCTGAACACGTTCCTCGAGTATGGCCGTTTCCTCACCAATCACCCTGTAGACCTGAAATTGGCTGTAATTTTTACCTCCCGCTACCCTTGGTAAGGGAGGTATAGGGATCGTGCTAAAAATCACATATCGAGATTTTGGTAAATGACCACGTTTTAAGCTCCTTAGATTCCATTTTTAACATTTTCACGATGATGTATGTGTGTGTGGATCCTCTTTACGCTCTAACTCTATCGTTTAGAAAATTTTGAAATCTTGTATTTTTACCTTATTCAAATATGGAAAGAAGCTATTAGATTTTGGTGTCAATCGGATAACAGGAAATGATAGTTTACCTGAAGCTCAAAATAGTTTTTCTTCCAAATATACCTTTAAATGTTATTTTTTCGAGATTTGTTATATAAAACTTAAAGATTACTTCATTTTCTACAGGTTTGCATTAATACTTTTTCTATATATTTTATGGATAAATTTATAAAACTATCTATAATTTTAATCCCGGAGCCTACGTTTTAAACACAACTCATACATATGGTTACACAATTCAGATCTCAAATGTTTGTAACTGACAGATATATGTCACTGTCGACAAACTAATCATTTCAAATAATAATATTAACGTTTTATAAAGAAAATAGTAAATGGAATAATAATTATATGAAAAGGAATTTAATACAGTTTTCAGCATAAGTAATAAAAACATATATCATCACGGCATATTTCCCATTGATGGGTGAGCCAATCTGCTTTGTACGCAGATGTCGGTAATTAATGATGACATATTTGTTCCGTGCAGGCGTTTACCAGGCGTCACTTCACGCGAATCTTAGGAACGGGTCCGATTCCGACCGACGCCAAATATTTTAGAATTTGAAATGGCACAAAATTGACCCCTGTGGTGCACTCTCCACACCAGCAATGAATACAGGCAAGTATATAAATAAAAAAAAAAATATATCATCACGGCATATTACCCATTGCTGGGTCTGTCAATCTGCTTTGGACACAGATTTCTTCGGTAAAGATGATGACATATTTGTACCGTGCGGGCGTTTACCAGGTGTCACCTCACGACCACTTATTGCTGGCGTGGAGAGTGCACCACAGGGGTCATTTAAAATTCTAAATATTAAACGGGAGGTATTGTGTTGGCCACATCAGATTTTTTTTTATTGATTCGGATGTAAAAAAATTTGCCTTACAACATCCATTTCAAACTTTTTGTCTAAAATAATTAGGGGAGCAATGCGCATAGAAAAACTGATTTTCCATGCTAAACGCCTATGTTGCACTTTTCGTGATACACTCTGTACGTAATCATATGTATATGGTTTTGAAATTTGATACTAGTAATTAGAGTTTGTGGTTATTAAATGAATTATTAACATTTGTATTAATTTAATGGCATTAAAGTTTGGATATCCGTTCAAACATTTGTATACAATAGGGGATATTCTTTCCTATTGCGAGATATACTCAGACTATATTAAGCCATAGGGAGAAGTAGAGAATCTCACCCCAAAGTTGTTAACAAGTAAAATACTTCCTGGTGTTTGTTTTCACAATATTGTGCTTCCTTGGCCTTTGTTTATTTAAACCGACTGAAGGTACACAGTTTAAATTAAAAATGACGCTCAACATATTTGTTTTAATTTACTATGTTTTTTTCAAAACCATTAGGGAACTTTAAATGCACTTGTTGTACATTGTTAAACATCATATGGTAAAAGAATTCATTTATACACATTTAAATGTAACATTTTATTGTGTATAGTAAACTTATTACTATACAAATTGCTCGCCGTTGGTTTGATATTAACATTGCCTATAACAACAGTGTAAGTTTAGCCATACATAATAGTTTTTAATATGAACACATCCTGTTAATTGATCGATAAGAGAAAATCCTTATGAATCGGTATAACTGTCTTACCTTAGTTTTCCATGGCAGGGATTTATACGGATGTCAAATACGACTGATATTTGGACCAACATGTTATATTTTACACTCCGCCTGACGTTCAAGGTGTGGCTTATTATTACCAACTGACCTGTTTAAAAAGAATAGTCCATTTTACACATCTTTTTCCTTTTCCAAAAATGAAAAGGACGCGATTTGTTCTTTTTTGCTGATATTTTATATTAATACTTTAAGATAATGTTTTTCCTATTATTTTAAGAAAAAAATAGCAAAATTAAATAATCATTTCACATTACATGTAATAAATATGAAAAGTACAGAAAAAAAGGTAGATGTCACTTTATTTTCTAAATTTTGTTCTTTTTCTCATATACAGATTTTAATGATTAAGCACGTTTTAAGGTCCCAACAATCCGATTTTAATATTTTTACGATGATGTCTGTCTGTGTGTGTGTGTGTGTATGTGTGAAAAGAAGGTTTCTCAAAAATTATAATCGGTTTAACTACGTATTTCTCAATCGGACATTACTGGGAAGAGCTGAAAGGGATTTAGTAATAATTGGACAACCGGAAGGTGCAAATTCTTAAAAAAAACTTCTAAATATTAATTTTGAAATTTTTTGTTCTTGCTAGTATTAAAGAAGAGTAACTTCTCTATCTGATACATATAAATATTTTATCGATTTAGAGATAAAGAAATATAAGGTATATAATAATTTGTTGTAATAAATCTCACAGCCCAAATAATGTCATGGAAACCAATTGAAAAATTAAAATGTCTGTAAGACAGATAAATAAAAATTCAGAGACATTACTGAAGATTTTTTCTGGGAAGTACATACATTATATAATTTCTTATTGTATTAGAAGTTAAATATTTAAAATTGTAGGTATATTACATATACCCTTCAAAAATCCCAAGAATGAATTGGAAACATGTCGAAAAATTAAAAGATTAGGACAAAATTTCTTTATAAAATGTAAGTAGAATTTTTTGTCTAGAATGTAGGTATACAAGAAATGTTAAATACAATAGGGCGCGAGCAGTCATGTAACTTTGTTGACCTTGACAAGCAGAGATGGGGCCCGTGTCAGAATGATAGCTAGTAATTATGTACATAGATGTGAAATATAATTTTTCATTCTAAATTTAGTGATTTTCCAATTCTATGTGGTTTATTTTCCTCAACAAGTAAATTCCACACTCCTGGTAACAAATTAACTACGTGAATTTAGAAAATCTTAACATTTAACATCTATGTACATAATTACTAATTGTCATTCTGACACGAGCCCCCATATCTGCTTGTTAAGGCCAATAATGTCACATGACTGCTGGTGCCCTATACTTATGTAACCAAAAACGGAAGTGGCGAGGCGAGAGGTATTGTGCTGGCCACACCAGATTTTTAAGCTTGGAAAATCGTAGTAGCATATCGCCATTAAATAAACTGCGAAAACTAATAAACATTACACTCACATATAAATATATGAGGAATGGATTTATCTAAAATTTACATTTAAATTTAATACTCACAGAGCATTCATAAAACCTTTTACCAATACATCAGGAAGAGTAGGTGTACTTCAATTGTACATTGATTGTGTCATCATTTATTGTAACAATCAAAGTTTCTCTTCCTCATTGATCCGATTTTTGTGAGAATACGACAATAGTCAGTGAATAAATGCATACATTAATTAACCCATCCCTATGACTCATGATGTGTAATGAAGCTCACAGTTCACCTAACCTAACCTTATGACTTCAGACCTACATATTCACCGGTAAACACAGGGAGATATACATATGACACACAGTCAACAGAACACAGAGAAAGAGGGTGATACTTGAGCACTTTCTAATTAACCTCGCAGCCGACACAGGAAAAAGAAGAGGGCGAATGTTTGTTTTGCTGCGAAATAAATTACAGAAAGATGAACGGTCCCCTAAGAACGGATGAGAGATTGGTGAGCTGGGACCAGACAGACGGGATAAAGTGTTTGCACATAGAGAATTTTTACTTATTTGCTGACAGAAAATGAAACAAAAAAATTTTAATGGTGGACAATATTTCATATACTTCAAAATGTCCTTTTGAACAACATCGACCGCATATATGTGTCAGTAGTCTCATAAGTTATACTCGTAATATAAACAATAATAATTCATTTTCAACAATTTGAACTTCTACACAAATGGTTAGAAATTTCTACAAAATTCTTTCGACTCCTTTATATATAGACTTAAAACTTTAAAAAATGAAATACAACTTGTTGTTTTGATTACTTCGAATTTTAATGGCACAAAATTGACCCCTGTGGTGCATTCTCCACGCCATCAATGAGTGCCCGTGAGGTGACGCCTGGTAAGCGCACACACGGTACAAATATTTCATCATTACCGATATCTGTGTACAAAGCAGATTGGCACACCCAGCAATGGGTAATATGCCGTGATGATATATATATTTTTTATTGTAAGTATAGGGCGCGAGCAGTCATGTGACATTGTTGGTTTTGACAAGCAGATATGGACGCCCTTGTCAAAATGACGGTAATTATTTACATAAATGTCAAATGTCATAATTTTTCACGTGGTTAATTTGTCACCAGGAATGTGGAATGTACTTGTCGAGGAAAATAAATTAACTGGAATTGGAAAATCATGAAATTTGGGATGGAAAATTGACACTTGATATCTTAGCTGTCTTTCTAATTCGGGCCCCCATATTTGCTTGTCAAGTCCAGCAAAGTCACATGACTGTTCGCGCCCTATAAATTTCTCTTGTCTTTTCTTTATATTTAGATTATTTTTATAATTTCAAATTTATTTATTGAGGAAGTTTTCTCCTACACTTCTAAATGTTCGAATTTCTTCCAATTTCTTGGCAGGATTTCTGATGGGTATATGTATATAGCTATAATTTTACATATTTAATTGTTATTATTGTTATATAACAAGAAATAGTAAAGTTACCAATATCATAGAAAAAATCTTCAATAATGTCAGTTAAACTTCTTCAGTTAAAAATAGCGTAATTTGACGTTTTAATACAATGTTGCCAAAAATATTTCTAAGATTTAGTTTCAGCTAAAAACTACATAAAACCATATTCGTACTTTGACAAATTTTGAATCAGTTCTTTTCCACTGTCATGTGTTTATTTAAAATAGACTTAAGGTCAAGCTTTAGAATTGAGCTGCCAATACCGCCCAAATAGGTTTATAAACTACTGTTGGTTTTTGGCACTGATATTTTTCTGTCATATATAGACATCTGATGGTTACTATGGCGTTATTTAGGCTCTGAAATTTATTACAACAGATTATTTTATATATTACTTTTTTATTTAAATATATATAGAACATATAATAAAATTTTAAAATGTATCGAATAGAGAATTTTACGTTCTTTAAGAATAATAATAAAAAAAAATTAAAAAATAATATTTAGATTTTTATTAAGATACTTCTACTTCCGGTTTTCTAATTGGTACCAAAATCTATACAACTCTTCCCATTTATGTTAGATTGAGGAATACGTAGTCAAACAGGTCTTTAATCTTATAGAATTTGAAAAATCGTGCCTCCAATAACCTAAGACACATACACACACATCCACATACATACACACACACAGACAACATTGTAAAAATGCACATTTTTAAATCTTCCTATAACTCATGGTTTTATATTTATAGAAACTTTTGCTATTTTATTTTATGCACATAATATGATTCATATTACCTCTCGCTAAGAGAGGTATTGGATTCATGCTAAAAATCGCATATCCAGATTTTATTGAATAAGCACGTTTTAAGGTCCTTACAATCCGATTTTAACATTTTTACGATGATGTCTGTGTGTGTGTGTGTGTGTGTGTGTGGATGTGTGTGTGTGTGTGTGTGTGTGTGTGGGATGTTGGAAGGACGGTTACTCAAAAACTATAAGACTTAAAATTTGTTTAACAACGTATTTCCCAATCGGACATTCCCGGGAAGATCTGAAAAGGTTTTGGTAACAATTGGACAACCGGAAGTAGAAGATTCTTGAAAAAAAATCTTCTAAATATTATTTTTTGAAAATTTTTCTTGATAATATTAAAGAAAAATAAATTCTCTTTCTGATACATTTAAATATTTTTATACATATTTTATAGATTTAGAGATAAAAGGAATATAATATATAAAATAATGTTGTAATTAATTTTACAACCGAAAGGATGCCATGAAAAATAGTTGCAAATTTAAATTATTTGTAACTGACAGATAAATGTCAGTGTCAGAAATAATGAGTAATGAAAAAAAAATGTATTTGGAGAATCTCTTAATTCTTGATCTGTGACTATTATGGAGATGACAAGTCTAGGTTGAAGGACTAAAAATTTGTTTCAAACATTATAGGACAATGTACACCAGTACTGTAGACTAGAGTAACTTTGAACTGCGAAAAAGCTATCAAATTCTTCTCAAGTAAGTTGTAAATATTGACAAAATTACACATCGATATAAGAATAATCGGACTGCAATATATCCGTCACTTTATTAAAGGGAATAAAGGTTATTTAGATATAACATGTATGAAAAAATAAAATGTAAAAGAAGATATGTAAGAATAGATGCACAATCCATATATATACATTTTAGACCGCCCAAAATTAATGTTTTTACTAGAAGAATATGAAGAGAAAGTAAACAACGTTGTTCGAATTGAAAATTGCTGTTACCAGCCTAATATTTATATATGGTAAACTCTACTTTGTAATTTATTGTAACATAATTTATGGTAAAATATCTTCATGTTGAGACATGCTATTATTGAATAATAAAGAAGTTTATACGTCATAGATTTATATGAATATATTATTTGTATTTATAAAAATATTCTTTGCTTTATGCATACAGCCAGGTAAAATATACGGCGAGAGGTTATGTGCTGGCCACATCAGATTTTTTTTTTTAACGTTTTTAAATTTATTTGCACGGCAGAAAATAAACTCCATAAAAATAGAATTTCCCTGAATGTTAAAAAAGTAATAACGTCTCCCCAATTTTTCATGATTCAGTCTAGGTGAATCATATTCAAAGAACTTTCCATTAGGCCGTAAAACGCCCGTAAATTACCATAACCTGCCTTCAAACCCTTTCTCATTATATTATGATTCACCCTTCGTGACACATTCCATAAACACGTCCTTGTGAAATCAAACTCCAGCTGACGTGTGACGTGACACACTCGACGTCTACGCTACCGACGTTGCTGGCGACGCCAGCGCCGCACCGCGACCGAATTTAAAACCACCGCAATGCCAGGTGGTCTTGAAATGATACGCGTCAAGCGAAGGATCGTAAATTTTTGCTTGACTTTTAACGGAGGTAGAAGTGTTTATCTAGATACCTGCTGCTATTTTTTTGTTTTGTTTCTGGTGTTTTTGTTTTGTAGTAGGTACATATGTTTTGCTGTTTTTGTTTAGGAACGAAATTAAGTAATTTGGGTTTAATGTTTTACACGGTATAATTATAAATAAGGTAGGTTTTTGTCAAGTTTAATAAAGGAAAATTTGCAGTATTAATTCATTAAGTATAAATTGACGAATTTATTAACAAATAGTCCCTTCGAATATTATTATTATTCTGGTACTTTTTACCTCTCGCTAAGGATATATTGGATTCATGCTAAAAAACGCATATCCAGTATTTAATGATTAAATCGGACGCTACAATCCGATTTATGTGTGTGTGGCGAGGGGAGTTGGCAGGACGATTTCTCAAAAACTATAATACTTAATATCTGTTTAACTACGTATTTCTCAAACGGACATTACTGGGAAGAGCTGAAAAGGTTTTGGTAATAATTGGACAACCAAAAGTAGCAGATTCTTAAAAAAAATATTCTAAATATTTCTTTTTGAAAATTTTAGTTCTTGCTTGTATTAAAGAAGAGTAAATAAATTATTTATCTGATGCATATAAATATTTTATTATATCTTTTATAGATGCAGAGATAAACAAATATAAGGTATATAATAATTTGTTGCAATAAATCTCACAGCCCAAAAAATGTCATGGAAACCAATTGAAAAATAAAAATTTTGTAACTGACAGAAAAATATCAGTGTCAAAAATCTAGAGAAATATTTAAAATTATAGGTATATTACATATACCCTTCAAAAATACCGACAATCCCAACAATGAATTGGAAGCATTTCGAAAAATTAGAAGAGTAGGACAAAATTTCTTTATAGAATCAAATTATAATTAAAAAATCTAAATATAAAGAATAGATATAAGTAGAATTTTTGGTGTAGAGTGCAGGTATACAAGAAATGTTAAATACAATAGGATGCGAGCAGTCATGTGACTTTGTTGGCCTTGACAAGAAGATATGTCAAATATCATCAATTTTCATTCTAAATTTAGTGACTTTCCAACACCATGTGGTTTATTTTCCTCGACAATTAAATTCCATACTCCTGGCGACAAATTAATTACGTGAATTTAGAAAATCTTGAAATTTTTAATAAAACATTCTGACATTTGACATCTTTGTTCATAATTACTAATTGTCATTCTGATACGGGCCCCTATATCTGCTTGTCAAGGCCAACAATATCACTTGATTACTGTAACCAAAAACGGAAGTGGCGGGAGGTATTGTACTGGCTACAACAGATTTTTCAGACAATATTCATCATAATGGTTGTGCATCTCGTGCGTAGGGATGGAATATCGGAAAAAGTATAGACACTTACTAAAATCAAGTATCAATGGTAAAGAATTGTTGATAAAATTTGGCTGATATTAGTAAGTATCGAATAGAAGTATCGTACATAAAGAAATTTGAATTTAATTTGTAACTACACCTGACCGTAGAAAATACTGGCTTATACGAAGTCTGTGTAAAAAGTAATGAATAAAATAAAATTTAAAAAAATCTGATGTGGACACCACACGACTTCCTTGTACGATTATTAAACTATACATATTTTTTTAATAAATAAACTACAAAATATTAATTTTAAATTCAAAACCATAAAGGGAGTTTTTAAAGAGAGTTTTGATTACAACAAAGAAATATTTGATTACAACAATGAATATGACTAATTTCACAATAAAAATATAATATTTGTTATTGTACAAATCATAAAATTGCACGTATTTAACGTAAATTGACAAGAACATTTTTTTTATGTTTTTGTCCTAATTCATAGCAAGCTTTATTACAAAAACAAAAAAGTATATAATTTTTAAATTTACATAACTCGCTTATACAAAGGGCTAATTTAATAATACTTGATGTGCTAGACGCAGAAATTAATTCTCTAAAACTTTTATTTGAAGCATTTATTTCTAAAATCAAAATAAATCATTTTATTCAAGAAAAACTGTTAACAACTTCAAGTAATGTACCACTTCCGGTTAGCCTATTTTAACCAAAATGTATTATGTTATTTCGATTGACATAAGTCTTGTATACCAAATTTGAAAAGTTTTGGATTATATTTTAAAATAGTTTTTCATTAAAATCTATTATAGGCTTCATATAAAGTGCCACTTCTGAAAATTGTGTAATAACCAGAAATGGAGTCCTAAATACAAAATTTCAACTTTCTACGGCTTACCGTTTTTGAGTTATACGAGATACGTACGTACAGACGTCACGACGAAATTAGTCAAAATGGATTCAGGGATGATCAAAATGGATATTTCCGCTGAAATCTGAAAACCGAAATTTTTCGCGATTACAATACTTCCTTTACTTACGTACAAGGAAGTAATAAAAAATAAGGTCGGTCCGAAAAATCAGACCACCGGGGTCCTGGGTGAATATGATACGTTTAAAGTTTATATCTTTTATTTCAAATTATGAACCTGTCAAAATCAAATGTACAGATATTTCTTTGTTTTGGTATAGAAGTACTTAAATAAATTTTGTTATCACTATTTTGAAATATTGATATTATTAATTGCAACAGTAAATTTAGATAGATATTTATTTCTTGACACCAGTTTTGATGAAAGTTCTTCAAAGAGTAACCATAACTTAATTATCATACTATCAACCACAAACAATTAAAAATTTCTATTTTTCTCATCTCATTTAAGCTATAGTTAAAAGGTAACTTTGCAATAAATTGTGAAAATTTTCAACACATACGATACCTTACCTATACAATAGTAACTAACTATTTGTGTCACCTTGGCTGGAAGCGTTTATTTTTGACGGTAATAGGAAATTTCTTTGCTGTACGCTGCACGTATTTATAACATGGAAGTGAAAAAATCTTAAAGGTTCCTATTAGCATATAAATTACTGTGTGATAATTTAATGTTGTGTAAATGTCAGAAGAAAATTCGTGGCAACAGATTGGAAAGCATCTGAGCCTGAGCAGCAACATTATTTTATAATACCACGGCGTTCTGAAAGGGTAGATAGGTAAAGCACAGAATATCTAATGCCTTTGAATTCGGGGGTGGTTATATAACGTACCTATATAACTAAATTTTAGGGGTGGTTCTGAATCTTAACTTTACTCCACTATTACAAGGGTGAATAAATTAATTATTACAAACCAAACATAATTCATCAGATAGGTAAACAAATAAATATCCACCTACCCTTTATCAAAGCACCATCTACTAAATAAATATCCTCAAATTCTTTCCCTATGACTCGAAGCATAAATTAGTGATTAAGACGTCCACACAACAACCAGAAGATAGAAGATAAGAAAGGGACATTTATTAAGCTTTTTTCACTTTATTTTTCCTTTATTTATGTATAAAGTATACGTTGAAAAGCTTGATAAGCAGATATAAATGTTATGATTTTTTAAAAGAATGTTACAAAATTTAAAGTTGCACCCGAACCTGAACTGAAAACCCGAATTAACCCGAATGTTTTGTGAACCTAAACCCGAACCAAACCTTTATTTGTCAAGGCCCATAGACCTGAACCGAATTTAAACCATTTTAAATTTAATACGGTTCAGATTTGCTAAATATAATTAAAAATTGTGAATTCAAATTAAATTATTAATATGATTTTAAAAATAATAAATATTACTGTATTTTTGTGATTGTGTTCTGAACCCAAATTCGATCCCGAACTCAAAACCGTTGAACCGTTATATTTTTCTTTGTGTGTGTGTGTGTGTGTGTGTGACGATCGTTTCAGATCGCATAACTCCAATACCACTATTCCAAAAATTATAATTTTTTCGTATTCCTCAAGTTGCAGGCATGATTAGATTTTGGTTATAATTGGTCCACCAGAAGTACCACCATTTGCAACTTTTAACAGTTTTTCTTGCAAAAAGCAGTTAAATACCATTTATTGGCATTTAATGTTACATAAATTTTAAAGAATATATTATTCTCTATACTATTGGATTGCATTTTATACTTCATATTCAATAGATATGGAATTAAAGAATTATAAAGATATTAAATTTCATAAATCAGCCAGCTATGCTAACCATGGAAACCACTAACATATACAGATAATTCAATTTGACAGATATCAGTATCAATGAAACGAAAATGAATGTGGCGGAGATGAGAATGTTGTGATAGATGTTGGGGAAGACACGAAAAGATAGAGTAAGGAATTAAAAGATAAAGGAAATGGCTTGAGTTATAAAAGTTTCTAGAAAGTTACAAGAGAGACGATTACATTGGTTTGAACATGTCATGAGACGTGATAAAGAATATATTGTAAAAAGTAGCTTAGTAGTAGAAGGTAGAAGAAACAGAGATAGATAAGATGGAAGAACTGTATGAGGATGAGAGGCACAACAGAAATGAGTGGAAGAAGAAAATAAAAAATAGCGATCCCTAACGAATGGGAAAAGCTAAAGAAGATGTCCGTGTCAAGTACAATTTTTATAGTTTGTTTATGAAATAATTTTACTGGAAATATAGGATCTTTTGCAAGAAAATTTATGTATAGGGGCGCGAGCAGTCACGTGACTGCTGACCTAAGCAAGCAGATATGGAGGCCCGTGAGAAAATGACAGCTATTAATTATGTCCATAACTGACAAATGTCATAATTTTTCATTCAAAATTTTATGATTATTTCATGTGGTTTATTTGTTATCAGGAGAGTGGAATTCAGATGTCGAGAAAAAAATGAACATAATTAATGGCTGTCATTCTGATACGGGCCCCCATATATGATTGCCAATGTCAGCAAAGTCACGTGACTGCTCGCGTCCTATGGAATTTGTACATAATACACAGGGTTGACGGAAGGTAATGTGCTTGTCACATTAGATTTTTTTTCCTTACATTACAAAAATATTGAAAAAAATTCAATTAAAACTTAAACATGATTTTTATAGTTATTTTTCAGTAGGCTATGTATAAAAAATCTGATATGGGCACCACACGACTTCCTTGTACGATTATTAAACTATACATACTTTTTTAATAATTAAATTACAAAATATTAACAGACAGAAATATTTTGATATAGAACAAAAAATAATTCATTTACTACTATCATTCTTAAATTAACATTAATCTAACACGGTTCTTTTTAAAGAGAGTTTTGATTACAACAAAGAAATATTTGATTACAACAATGAATATGACTAATTTCACAATAAAAATATAATATTTGTTATTATAAAATTGCACGAATTTAACGTAATTTGACATGAACATTTTTTTTTATTTTTTTGTCTTAATCCATAGCAAGCTTTTATTACAAAAACAAAAAAGTATATAATTTTTAAATTTACATATCTCGCTTATACGAGTACAAAGGGCTAATTTAATAATACTTGATGTGCTAGACGCAGAAATTAATTCTCTAAAACTTTTAATTGAAGCATTTATTTCTAAAATCAAAATAAAATCATTTTATTCAAGAAAAACTGTTAACAACTTCAAGTAATGTACCACTTCCGGTTAGCCTATTTTAACCAAAATCTATTATGTTATTTCGATTGACATAAAAGTCTTGTATACCAAATTTGAAAAGTTTTGGATTATATTTTAAAACAGTTTTTCATTAAAATCTATTATACGCTTCATGTAAAGTGCCACTTCTGGAAATTGTGTAATAACCAGAAAGGGAGGTGCACAACTAGATGTTATAGGAGTCCTAAATACAATTTTTTTACTTTCTACGGCTTACCGTTTTTGAGTTATACGAGATACGTACGTACGGACGTACGTACGTACAGACGTCACGACGAAATTAGTCAAAATGGATTTAGGGATGATCAAAATGGATATTTCCGCTGAAATTTGAAAACCGAAATTTTTCGCGATTACAATACTTCCTTTACTTACGTACATGGAAGTAAAAACAATTTGATTTTTACCCTAAAGGCTTGATTTACATTAAAGGTACAATGACGGTACGATGACAGTACAATAACGGTACAATTACGGTATATCAATTACAAGAAGCTTTTACATTAAACGGTACTACGACGGTACGAACATAATAAAATACCATGACAACATATGTATTATGACAGTTTGCTCTGCATATGTCATGGTGTCTATCAAAAATAGACAATTTGTGCAATATTTAAAAAAAAAATCAAATACCGACTCGTCTATAATTGCCCTTACTCTTGACGGAGAAGAAGAAAATGAAGAAAATCCAGAAAATTTTACAAACGATACTGTTTTGTTCTTACTGTGATAATCTATGATGTATATTTTACGTTTGTCATAAGCAGAGAACTTTTATTCCAAGACAAATATCAAAAATATGTCAGATGTCAATCACGTCCTAGCATTATATTTACTTCCATTCAGCTGATTTTAGTATGAACATCAACGTAATGTGCACGTACTCTTCAAACGCAACCTTCCACTACCCGTTGCATGCAAATATTATGCAGTCACTATGATACAATATTTTTTCCTCGATGTTTTCAATAGAAACAAAACTATACTGTACCGTGGTTGTACCGCTAATGTAAATCAGTGAATATCAATGTGCCGTCATCGTACCATCATCGTACTGTCGAGAACGTAGATGAAATGGGTCCATTAAAATACATTGGAGCAAGAAGTACCGTACCGTAGTTGTACTGTCATTGTACTGCTAATGTAAATGAAGCCAAATAATTTAAATTGACATATAGCAGTTTTTATTTTTCATACACTGAAAAGAGGAAAAACAGTGAAATTCTGTTAAAAATTAAAATTCATGTAATAAAAGCATGGTTTATTTTTATCCTGTCAGAATCCCTCAATAATATTCATGCCGATGGCTGATATCTTTATTCCTGCCTGCAATGATTTCGCATTGCTCTGTCGGCTTCGCAGCAATAAAATAAAATTTCACATTTGGTAAACGCGTCGTCGTGAATTGAACAAGTGAGATCCGCTCGTTCGCGTTCCATGATTCCTGGAAGCATTTCCAGCTCTCAACCGGAATTCTTTATTTATTGAAGCTATCATAAATCGCTGGGATGATTGCAAATGTCTGTAGGAATGACAGCAAGTAGAGTTCGGCGTTGAATCACAAATTCAAGTAACATAAAGCTATAAAATTCGCTTGGTTTTACTGCAACCGACGAAGATTCGCCAGGGTCGGATTAACCACTAAAACCACCAGGAGAAGGAACGCCCTATCCTGGTCTACTTTTATTTACAGGATATAGGACGCTACTGACCTAAAACAAGTTTAGTGAAATATTTGTAGTTTCACAAAACTTATACAACATATTAAATTATACAGGGTGGAACAAATTGGAGTTCCTTATATGAATAATCTGATGTGACAAACAACAATACCTCCCGCCATTTCATTTTTATTAATTTAAATACATATACCTTTGGGGTCTCATGGCCGCGTGTCTGAGTGTCTGGTCGCGAAACTGGAGGAACGGAATTAAATCCCTACCAACACCAAATATTTCGAATTTTAAATGGCACAAAATTGACCCCTATGGTGCACTCTCCACACCACAGCTGTCATTCTAACTCGGGTCCCCATATTTGCTTGTGAAGTCCAACAAAGTCACATGACTGCTCGCGCCCTATAAATTTCTCATGTCTTTTCTTTATGTTTAGATTATTTTTATAATTTTAAATTTATTTTTTGAGGCAGTTTTCTCCTACACTTCAAATGTTCGAATTTTTTCCAATTTCTTGACAAGATTTCTGATTGGTATATGTATATAGCTATAATTTTAAATATTTAATTGTTATTATTGTTATACAACAAGAAATAGTAAACTTACCAATATCACAGAATAATTCTTCAATAATTTCAGTTAAACTTCTTCATTTAATGTAAAAGTCTAATTTGACGTTTTACTACCATGTTGCCAAAAAAGATTTATTTTCGGCTAAAATCTACATAAAACCGTATGTGTACTATGACAAATTTTGAATCGATTCTAATCCACTGTCATGTGTTTATAGACTTAAGGTCAAGTTTCAGAATTAAGCTGCCAATACCGCCCAAATAGGTTTATGAACTACTGTTGGTTTTCGATACCGACATTTTTCTGTCATTTACAAACATCTGATGGTTACTATGGAGTTGTTTAGGCTTTGAAATTTATTACAACATATTATTTTATATATTACTTTTTTATGTCAATATATAGAAGATATAATATTTTTTTTCTTCAAACGTCATAAAAGTAGCATCTTTTGTGACTTGATTCACAAGGTAGAAGTTTAATTTCTACGCCGCCGGAGTAGAAATAGCTAATTTCTACGCCGCCGGCGTAGAAATAAAATAAATAAATATCCATAGAAACTATACAAAATCAACGAATAAGAAATAGCCTTAATTAAAGAAACCTGTAATATCGCCCTAAATGTCACTATAACACGCTAGGTAACCTAAGAATAAAGTTACTAAATACGATCCATAGCTGTCAAATTTAAATATATAACCTGTGAATTGAAATATAAACAGAGTTTACTTTTGAGGAAATAACATTATTAAAGAATAGCAGACTTACAGATTACAATTACAGGGACGGTAATGAGCATAAGTATACTTAGAATTAAAGTGATAAGAAAAGAATATATTGTTTTGCAGAGATTTCTGGACATATCTTTCAGCCACACTATTAGATTTCCATCCAATCGAACAACTTCAGGGGGCGTACATTATAATCCTTCAAATTCCGACATAATTTCACACAAGGAGGATATAAAATTGCACAGTTTTTATTTAAACGTCAAAACGTGAAAATTTTCATTTCAATGTTTATAACCAAAAGGGAACAAATAAGTATCCATAGCTACAGGGCAATTGAAATCGCAAACGTAATTTTCGTAAAATGTAACGTCAGTAGTAGATATTTTTCTTTAAATATCTACGTTTGAAGAAAAAATATAATGTGTCATTCGGAGTAAAAGTGTCTTTGTGTGCCTCGCGTGCATTTATCCGACTCGCTTCGCTCGTCGTTTAAACTTCCACGCTCGTCACACAAAGTCTCACTTCTACTCCTAATAACACAATATACTATTTAAAATGTATCGAATATAGAATTTTGCGTTCTTAAAAAAATAATAATTAGAATTCTTTTTTAAGATACTACTACTTCCGGTTTTCCAATTGGTACCGAAATCTATCCAACTCTGCCCATTAATGTTAGATTGAGAAATCCGTAGTCAAACAGGTCTTTAGTCTTATAGAATTTGAGAAATCGTATCTCCAACAACCTCACACCACACATACAAACACACACACACACACACACACACACACACACACACACACACACACACACACACACACACACACACACACACACACAGACATCATCGTAAAAATGTTAAAATCGGATTGTAGGGACCTTAAAACGTGCTTATTCAATAAAATCTGGATATGCGATTTTAGCATGAATCCAATACCTCTCTTAGCGAGAGGTATAAAGCCTACTTCTAATAAATTTGTAGAAAAAATTAATTGTAATGTTATTTTTACACTAAAAATAGTGAGAACAATTGTAGTATTACAGTTAATAATTTAAATTTTCGAGAAAAATTGGCATTGTAATCAATTCGCATAGCAAATTTCCGTCCATTGTGCAGTTCAAATATTTATCTCCCACAGTTTTAATTATTGCGCAGCAATAAAAAAATACATTTAAAATTGAGATTTATTCACATTTTTGTCTAAAATAATTAAATCAAATGTCAGCTACGCTACATGCAATTCCAATTCAGGTCAGCGTACAAAACAAAAATTCAAATAGTTTGGAATTAGTTGCAATGAAAGCTATGTTAAAAGTAGAACGAATTCCACTAATTCCAGAGATGCTGGTGGAACCAGAGGGATTTATGTCGCGCGGAATTCGTTGCGGAATCGGTGCAGACGACAGTCATTTTACATTCGGCGCTTATACCATCTGTTGGCGTATCACTCACACTACAGACATGAATGACAAGAGGTGACAGCAAAGAGGAACTGACCCGGAGAAGAGAACAGGGAATGAGGATTTTGATTGAGGTCGAGGACATGTACGGTTATTAAGGGTTGATTTGTTGATTGATTATTTAGATATGATTTATTCGTAATAGATGAGAAAATCGTGGCCATTTTGATCACTGATATATTTGACATTGATTCCATTAACGTGAGGTAGGTACAGTAATTTTTACCTTCCGTCACCTTTAGGTGGTCAAAAAATTCAATGATGTGTTTTTAGTGAATAAGCATGTTTTACGGTCCCTATAATACGATTTTACCATTTTTACGATGATGTCTCTATGTATATGTGTGTGTGTGTGTGACGAAAGTTTCGGATCGCATAACTTCAATACCACGATTCCAAAACTTATATTTTTTCGTATTCCTCAAGTTTACATCCAGAAGAACAACTGATTAGATTTTGGTTATAATTGGTGAACCGGAAGTAGCCTCATTTGAAGATTTAACAGTTAAATTTGATTTATTGACATTTAACGTTATTATAACTTAAAGAATATAGTATTGTCTATACGATTTGATTGCATTTTATACTTCATATTCAATAGATATAGAGTTAAAGAATTTTAAAGAAATTAAATTTTATAAATCAGCCAGCTATGCTAAACATGGAAACTACTAATATATTCATATAATTCAAATTGACAGATGTCAGTATCAATAAAAAGTAAATTAATGTGGCAGAGATGAGGATGTTGAAGTAAATGTTGGGGAAGACACGGAAAGATAGGTAAGGAAATAACTCTACTGTTACAAGTTCCTAGAAAGATAAAAGAAAGATGATTACATTGGTTTGAAAATGTCATGAGGAGAAATGAAGAATATACTGGGTGAAGTATGAATATGAAATATGAATAATAGAAGATTGAAGAAAGAGAGGAAGACCAAAGATAAGATGGAGGGACTGTATTGCGGAAGACTTGAGAGAAAAGGAACTGAATGAGAACGACACGTAAAACAGAAATGAATGGAAGATGAAAATAAAAAATAGCGACCCCTAACGAATGGGGAAATCAAAAGAAAAGGAAGATGTTAGTGTCAAGTGCAATTTGCATAGTTTATTATGAAATAATTTTACTGGAAATTTAGAATCTTTTGCAAGAAATTTTATGTATGGAATTTATACATAATACACAGGATTGACGGAAGGTATTGTGCTGGCCACAACAGATTTTTTTGATCTGTCCAAAAAAAGTTTTTATTCAAATTGAATTACAAGATAAATTTTAACAAACTACAACAATCATTAAAAAACAAAGTAGGCTTGCTGGCATTAAACATTAAACAAAATCCGAATAATAAACGCGTACTTCAAACTAAAAAGAAAAATCTGATGTGACCAACACAGTACCTCCAGCTATTTACCTATGTATATAATTTTTATATTACTTCATAAATTTATCCATACAATATATAGAAAAAATATTAAAGCAAACTTGTAGAAAATGGAATAATCTTTAATTTTTATAGTAACAAATTGAGAAAAAAATACATTTAAAGGTATTTTTTGAAGAAAAACTATCTTGAGCTTCAAGTAAACTGCCATTTCCGGTTATCCGATTGCCACCAAAATCTAATCAGATATTTCCATATTAGAATAAGGTAGAAATACATGGTTTCAAAACTTTCTGAATGATAGTATTTGAGTTAGAGCGTATATACGATCCACACACACACATACATACACACAGACATCATCGTGAAAATGTTAAAAATGGATTCTAGGGACCTTAAAACGTGGTCATTTACCAAAATCTCGATATGCGATTTTTAGCATGAAAAATTCTACGCCTGTGCATACGAAATGCAGTGAAGTTATCTGTAACTAATATTGCATCAGACAGCTTATAAACGACCTTAACTAGTCATATTTCGTGAACCAAACTATATTTATTTACCTAAGTGCTTAAAACCAGAATCCAAAAAACAAATTAATCACGTCAAATTAACTGTCAAGGATTCCTTAGCAAAACATAACCTACCCTAAGTTTAAACTGTCAGGCCATTTAGTAAATTTTTTAGCTCGTACGACGTCTGAGACCACCCCAGTCTAGTTCGTGACCGAAGCAGTGCGACCACACTGCAGACTGCACAGGGTTCCCATTCCCAACAGTATAACTAGAATTATTTATGATGATCCGTGGCTGATGGCGTGAAGAGACAGTTGTTTTATGAGAACTGTCTCCAGGAACAGCTTCTTCTCATCGCTGGATTTTTTATCCCGAGTCATTCAATAAAGTCCGTAGAGCACACATCAAAATAACTGCCCATTTACACTTTGTCGCAGCCAAGACACTTGATTTGTAAAGCAAATGGCGAGGAAGTTTTCTTCCGGGCATTATAGCCGAGATGAGAGGATATTATGTTGGGTGGGATTATAAGAATCATCATTTTAACAACAAAGAAATAAAGAAAAGATAATATGTTTCTTAGACATGTTTTTACGTAATTATTATTTTATTGAGGGCGAGAAATTCTTATTTTTACCTGGTGAGAAACCTCAATCTTATAGGTCATATATTCAGAATAGACAGTTTTACTAATGTGTAATGTCCAACATATTTAAATATTTAATATAAAAATCTGTTGTGGCCAGCACAATACCTCTCGCCACTTCCTTTTTTGGTTACATAAGTATAGAGCGCGAGCAGTCATGTGACATTGTTGGCCTTGACAAGCAGATATTGGGGTTCGTGTCAAAATGACAATTAGTAATTTTGTACAATGATGTCAAATGTCAGAATTTTTCATCAAAAAATTCAAGATTTTCTAAATTCACGTAGTTAGTTTGTCATACTTGACCTAGACAAGCAAATATGGAGACCCTTGCCAAAATGACAGTAATTATTTACATAATGTCAAATGTCATCATTTTTCATGTGGTTAATTTGTCACCAGGAATGTGGAATTTACTTGCCGAGGAAAATAAATCACATGGAATTGAAATATCATGAAATTTGGGATGGATAATTGACATTTGACATCTATGTACATAATTACTAGCTGTCATTCTAACTCGGGCCCCCTATTTGCTTGTCAAGTCCAACAAAATCACATGACTGCTCGCGACCTATAAATTTCTCATGTCTTTTCTTTATGTTTAGATTATTTTTATAATTTTAAATTTATTTTTTGAGGAAGTTTTCTCCTACACTTTTAAATGTTCGAATTTCTTCCAATTTCTTGACAGGATTTCTGATGGGTATATGTATATAGCTATAATTTTAAATATTTATTTGTTATTATTGTTATACAACAAGAAATGGTAAACTTACCTATATCACAGAAAAATTCTTCAATAACGTCAGTTAAACTTCTTCATTTAACGTAAAAGCGTAATTTGACGTTTTACTACTATGTTGCCAAAAAAGAATATCTAAGATTTATTTTCAGCTAGAATCTACATAAAACCATATTCGTACTATAACAAATTCTGAATCGGTTCTTATCCACTGTCATGTGTTTAATTAAAATAGACTTAAGGTCAAGTTTTAGAATTGAGCTTCCAATACCGCCCAAATAGGTTTATGAACTACTGTTGATTTTTGACAATGACATTTTTCTGTCATTTACAAACATCTGATGTTTACTATAGAGTTGTTTAGGCTCTGAAATTTATTACAACAGATTATTTTATATATTACTTTTTAATATATAGACGATATAATAAAATTTTAATATGTTTCGAATAGAGAATTTTACGTTCCAAACCTATTCAACTCTTCCCATTAATGTTAGATTGAGGAATCCGTGGTCAAAAAGGTCTTTAGTCTTATAGAATTTGAGAAATCGTAACTCCAACAACCTCTCACATACACACACATCCACACACACACACACACACACACACACACACACACACACACACACACACGCACACACACACACGCACACACACACACACATCATTGTAAAAATGTTAAAATTGGATTCTATAGACCTTAAATTGTGCGTATTCAATAAAATATGGATATGCGATTTTTAGCAAGAATCCAATACCTCTCTTAGCGAGAGGTAAAAATTGAGCCAAATATAAATCCAGTGCTCTTATTGTGTCACTCTCCTACCATAAATCGTTCCAATTAAATTATTCTTTATGACATAAAAGTGCTATAAATTAAAATTTTACTATTTTTACCTAATTACGTTTAAAATCTATTTCTACTCGTATACTCTCCTGTCGGATATGAAATTACATTCTGATTTAATTAATTAGCAATATTCTCCTCTTGCCATTTAAGGAGATTAACGCACAATTCTATTCGTATGTATTTCGTCGAGGTGTAGCGTGTAGATGTCAATGTTTCAGTTGATATTATATTTATAGCAAGCTTTACTAATTTAATTAATGAATGAATATGTTGCGTGAAGATAATTGTTTACCCTGCTTGGAAGCTGTCACTGTAGAACGTGAAACAAGTTGATGTCAACACTTTGCTTATAAATAAACTTAGTTCCAAAGAGGAAAATCAAATTTGTGTCGTATGTTGTCAACAAACTTTGTCATTGATTGAATTTTATCAATATTCGAATGTCTGATGAAAGGATATTTTTAGAAATATAATTAACTAATTATAATATGAATGTTGTTCATTGAAAAGTGATAATAATGATGGTAAACAAATATTCAATCAATTCGAAGTGCATTTGTTTTGATAAACGCGACAAATCCAGTTGTTCAATCAAAATAATTTAATGAACTATTGGAACATGAAACCATACAGGCTCTCAAATAAAATTAAATCAATATTGTCATTTTGAAACTTGGTGATAATTCCTTCAAACTTCAATATAATCTAATTTCATTTTCAAGTTTTTTTTTTATAATTTTTATCTCGAATTTACCTAGGTAAGAAAATTATTCTCATTATTTTTTTTAAAAATCACATTTTTAAGTAGGTAAATTTAGAGTGCAAATCAAAAAATGTTTTTTTAACAACTTATAACAAATGAAGTAAGGGTTTATTTGTTATTTTTATGTTAAAATATGAACAAGTGGTCTGTATAGTAAGATTACAAAATAAAACAAATGTAGCAATCACATTATTTATTAAGAAAAACAAAGAAAATTAAATCTGTGCAGAATTATCTGTTTTTAAAAATTCAATCATAATTATAAATTCTTCAATTGCCGTAGATTAATGACTCTTGGTGTGTGGTATATTGCACTCTTAGTACTTATAATACTGAATGTGAATAAATTTGTTACAATTCAATCGGAAAATACAACGTGAACAGAAACTTCAGATGAAGATGATCACATTTTTTAAAACATTACTCTAGCCTTGATTATTCCCAGAAGTACTGCTCGAAATGTATCAAATATTCTTCATACCGTCTCTGTAATTGTAATGTGTAAGTCTGCTATTCTTTAATATGTTATTTCCTCAAAAGTAAACTCTGTTTATATTTCAATTCATAGGTTATTTATTTAAATTTGGCAGCTAGTGATGGTATTTAGTAACTTTATTCTTAGGTTACCTAGTGTGTTATAGTGACATTTAGGGCAATATTACAGGTTTCTTTTATACAAGTTATTTCTTATTCGTTGATTCTGTATAGTTTCTATGGATTTTTATTTATTTTATTTCGTAGAAATTAGCTACTTCTACTCCGGCGGTGTAGAAATTAAACTTCTACCTTGTGAATCAAGTCACAAAAGATGCTACTTTTATGACATTTGAAGAATTTTTTTTTTTTATATGTCCGAGTGTGTTAATTAAAAACCGGGCCATAGGCATTTATTATAGAGAAAAATACTTCAAATACATGCTGCAGAGAATTAAATTCTGCACCCGAATTAGTAATAAGATTTTATTTTTGACATTTCATAACCGAGAAAATCATTCTTAAATTTTTCTGGAGATAGCAGATTTATAGCGGTAGCCATGGAACTCAAACAAAATTACAAATAATTGTATGCCATCTTAACTGTCAAAAAAAGTTTGTGTTTTGTGATTTTCGTTCAATAACATATTTCTTTGAAGTATGGAACAGTTTTCTCATGAAGAAAAGCTTCAGATTATAAAATGGTGGACAAATTTTGTTTGAGTTGCATGGCTATTGCGATAAAACAGCAATCTTCAAAAGCTTTAAAATTGATTTTCTCGGTTATTAAATGTCAAAAATAAAATCTTATTACTATATCGGGTGCAGAATATAATTCTCTACAACATGTATTTGAAGTGATAAATGTTTATTATTATTACCACCATGTATAAATACTAGAGGTGTGACAATTCCCCATTTTTTACCTTCCGTCACCTTTAGGTAAGGAAGATATTGTCTTTGGTCAAAAATTTCGATAGTGAGTTGTGACTTTCTAAATAATAAGCACGTTTTGGGGTCCCAAGAATACGAATTTACTATTTTTACGATGATGTCTGTATGTTTGTGTGTTTGTCAAAATTATAAATATCAACTTTTCTATATATTATACATTATTATTATTATAAATAAATTTTACAGCCCATGCCACTTTAGGGTGGGCTGTAAGATAAATATCAGTGTAAAAACTTGATAAATTACAGTTTACAATATTCATTCAAATATTTTTCTGGAAATGTACATCATTTTATAGAAATATTACAGGAAATGACGATACATTTGGTTGGAAGTACAAATTATGTCCTATCACATCTTTTTTTCAATTCTGTCGTAGAGCATAAAATTTCACGTAGTAGAATTAAATTACAACGTTTATTACACTAGACTCCATTTGAGTAAAATCTGTTGGGCAATTTTAGTAGCAATTGTAAATTCTGAACAAGTGACACACATTAATATTATTTTTATGGAGCATTAATATAGTTTCTGGACATTATTGTGATTTATTTCCTCGTTTTCGCGCCATTCTTCATTGAAATATAGCCACACGTGCTTTGTGGAACAATACCAATAAATATCTTTCACTTCATATACGATAACACAATGCGACTTGAAATTTTAACGCGAGATGAAAAATTGATTCCATTAAAAACCAATCATCAATAACGCTATCTTCTATTCTTTATTACTTATGATTTATAAATGATCAATTTCCAATAAATATACACTTAGTAGTTGTATTGATTGTTTGATATTATTTTCGCATAGAAGACTTTTAAAAGGTCGGCGGGATGGCCGGGCGGGTTAGCGTACTAGCTCGCAGTGTTCAAAATCACACATTTTTGGACGTTACATAAACAATCAACACAGAAAATCTGATGTGACCAACACAATACCTCCCGCCATTTACCTATGGGGTCTCGTTGCCGCGTGCCTGAGGAATCCGATTCAATTCCGATCAACGCCAAATAATTTGAATTTTATATGGCATAAAATTAACCCTTGTGGTAAACGCCTACACAATACAAATATGTCATTATCATTACCGAAATGTGTGTATAAATCAGATTAGCACTCCCAGCAATGGATAATATGCCGTGATAATATATTTATTTGTTTATTTATTTAAATACATACAGTAAAAATTTTGAAAGATGTCCGATCAAGGTTATCTACGAATTGTATGAATTCAGATTTTTGTTTCGCACATTCTGACAAATTCAGTAGTGTCGTTTGCTTAGTTTTTATGAGGGTACATAAGATACTACTGTTATTTTATTATTATAAAAATATATGTTACAGTAAAAGCATTCAAAATTTAAAAATAAGTCAACTGGTAAGTTTATTAGCAAATGTAAAACCAAATATGTGAAAAATAAAATACTGATTAGATTACTGACAGTGTCAATGTCAGTGATACTAACAGAAAATAACGTAATTCGTACGGCTATGAATGAAGGTAATGTATCTGAAATAATAAATAAACTTACGTTACAGCGAAAGTATTACCAACAACGAAAATCGTTTTAAAGTGGAATGTCTTAACTTAGTCGAAACAATATGAATTTTTGAAAGACAAGCGTGTTATATCCTTCCTTATCGCACACGCTTATAGCCTTTGTTAATGAGGGAGATAAAAGGATGCCAATTTGTTAATTCGTTCATTATACAGAAGACCTTGATCGGACATCTTTCAAAATTTTTACTGTACCTGCATATTGACTAATGCTAGAAATTATGTATATTAAGTTCCTTTCCATAAAACTATTGTTTTATTTACAATTTTCCTTTTAAAACGTTACTATTGTTAATTTGTCAGTTACATACATTTGAGCTGAACTATGTAACCACGGAGATGTGTTTAAAGTATAAGCTCCGAGATAATATTGTTTCGACTAAGCTAGGACATTCCACTTTAAAACGATGCTCGTTGTTGATAATACTTTCGCTGTAACGCAAGTTTATTTATTAATTCAGATACATTACCTTAATTCATAGCCGTATGTATAACATTATTTTGTGTCAGAGTCACTGACACTGACATTGTGTCAGTATCTTATTTTTCACATATTTGGTTTTACATTTGCTAATAAACTTATTTTTGAATTTTGAATGCTTTTATTGTAACATATATTTTTTATAATAATAAAATAACAGTAGTATCTTATGTACCTCATAAATACTAAGCAAACGACACTACAGAATTTGTCATAATGCGCGGAGCAAAAATCTGAATTCATATAATTCGTAGACGTATGTTGTTTCTACGAAACATTTTATCGATAATTATACAAAGAAAATTCTAGATATGAATTAAAATTTATTGAACTTTTTATTTTCTTCGAACGTTTCCAAAACAAACGTTGATCTAATTTTCTACGAAGAGCAAAAAGTGCTTGTGATTCCTAGAATTTTCCACTCGATTTGATCGTATAAAAATATTTTATTGATATTCTTCACCTGACTACCATTTAAAGTGGCCAATACAATGTGACGGTTTTCGTAAATAATTTGCGATAATGCCAATTATTCTATATATATATAAATGATAATTACATAATTAATTAAATCTGTTTATTTGACAAACCAGTACATATTCCGATCATTAAAATAAACAGAAATTAATTAGTACTCTATAATAGTATTGGATCAATTAATATTTTGACTTGATGGTTACTTTATAAGTACAAAATATAAAGTTCTAGGTATATTTTATTTACTATAAAATATATATTCGCATAAAAGTCATCATTTTGGAATTTTATATTATCTACCTTAATATGTATACAGGATGTTTATTAAACAAGATGATTTTGTCCTTTGATGATTTTTGAAAAGCCGCTTTGTTTCGAAGATACAGTGTAAATATGTAATAAATTATTTAAATGTATCAGATAGAGAATTTAATTTTCTTTAATATTACCAAGAAAATTTAAAAAAATAATATTTAGATTTTTTTTCAAGAATCTTCTACTTCCGGTTGTCCAATTGTAACCAAAACCTTTTCAGATCCGATTGGGAAATACGTAGTTAAATAAATATAAAGTCTTATAGTTTTTGAGTAATCGTCCACACATACACACACACATCCACACACACACACACAGACATCATCGTAAAAATGTTAAAATCGGATTGTAGAGATCTTGAAACGTGCTTATTCAATAAAATCTGGATATGCGATTTTTAGCATGAATCCAATACCTCTCTTAGCGAGAGGTAAAAAGTGGATAATCACAGATACTTTATATTGTTGCTAAACAGTTGTTAAAATTTGTATCAAATGTTACTAACCTAATTTTTTGGAATGGAATAAATTTAACTTTCCAATTTAGTAAAATACCGGCAATGAAAAAATATTATAACTAACAAATCTGTTAATTGACAATTAGTCGCTCCCATTAATACACTAGAGAGTTAAATAACTATAGTTGGAGGAACAAATATTTGGAACTGACTTATGCAGGGTTTACAATCTTTTATGGACGGTTGGGTTTGTTTGTGGTCAGGACTCATAAATTATTCGAACTTGAAGGCATCAATTTTAGGGTAAGAAATGGGCCGTATTTAATAATGATGTTAGAAAAAGTATATTTTAAACGCATTGTTATTTGAATAGATTTAAAAGCACATAATTAAGAAATATCTTATAATATTTTAATCTCTTTTCACTTTACAAATTGACGTTAGAAGATATACACTTAAAACGAATTATTATTTTAATACAGATTTAAAAGTACATCTTGAATGCAATTTTCGGGTACGGCCCAGAACAGAAAACTCTACCTGGCTCCGAGTACTATTACCGCAAAGTCCATAGGTTCCAAATATTTCTTCCTCCAACTATATTTATTTATCCCAAATAATATTAGGTCTTGAAAAATTATGGAAACAATATTTACAAATCCATTTGCATATCATATAATAAAATTGAATTGCCCTGACCACATCTGCGCCCAATCTGTCCCTTGCATATAATCCTTATCACAACAGCCATTCTCAGTTTCATTCTCACCCTTTCTGGCATTCCATTCCCTTTCCATTTGTGCAGCACTTTCACAAAAGATTAAAAATAGCGTCCGTGACGAGAAAAACAACACGGGCATTATGTCGAACTCATCCATTTTCTTGGCTGAGCCCGGCTAAGTGATAAGGTATCAAATATCATAAAAAGTAGTAGCACATGTTAGCCGCCGACAAAGCGAAGATAACGGGGTAGAGCAAAAAGTACTTACGGCTAATTACTACGCCCGGGGGAAGGGCAGGAAAGATGAGAACAGTGCCAGTGCTAGTACAGCTCACCCTATGCCACCAACGGCAGATAAAATATTAATTGAATTAATTGTTTTGATGCTAGCCTTCGATTATGGAATGAAAGAAATAATTACGATTTATGCTTAATTGATAGATACACACTCAGAGACGTGCTTTAATTAGAAATTTCAAGGACGATTTAAGGGTTGTAAAAATCATAATCAATAAAGATAAAATTACAATTCATTTTATAAGCCCGTGAAACGGCCAAATATTATGTAAAAACTGCTTCTCTCGCCTTCAAACGCTTAAAAATGCTATTTCTAAGCGAAATACGTGTAATTTGAGTGTTTTACAGTAACTTCCACGGCACTTTAACTGTACCGGCGAGGGCACCACGGAGGCCCCCCAAAACCTTATATTCACTAACAAGCAGTGTATCTTGTTATATTAGGCCCTAATCAATCGATTTCCATAGATACATCACATAGAATATGTATCCGAGTTGTTCTTACAAATCATTCGTTTCAGACCGTGAAACGCCCAAATATGATGTAAAAACTGCTTCTCTCGCCTTCAAACGCTATTTTTAAGCGAAATACGTGTGATTTTAGTGTTTTACAGTAACTTTCACGGCACTTTAGCTGTACCGGCGAGGGCACCACGGAGGGCCCCCAAAACCTTTTATTCACTAAAATTCAGTGTATCTTCTTATATTAAGCCCTAATCAATCGATTTCCACGTAGAATATGTATCCGAGTTGTTCTTACAAATCGTTCGTTTCAGACCGTGAAACGGCCAAATATAATGTAAAAATTATGTGGCCAGCATAATACCTTCCGTCAATCCTGTGTATTATGTATAAATTCCATACATAAATTTTCTTGTAAAAGATTCTAAATTTCCAGTAAAATTATTTTATAAACAAACTATGCAAATTGCACTTGACACTGACATCTTCTTCTTCTTTAGCTTTTCCCATTCGTTGAAAGTCGGTATTTTTTATTTTCTCCTTTCACTTATTTCTATTTTGCGTGTCGTTCTTATTCAGTTCCTTTTCTCTCAAGTGTTCCGCAATACAGTCCTTCCATCTTATCTTTGGTCTTCCTCTGTTTTTTCAACACACAGACACACATACATACAGACATCATCGTAAAAATGGTAAAATCGTATTAAAGCGACCCTAAAACATGCTTATTCACTAAAAACTCATCATTGAATTTTTTGACCAAAGACAATACCTTCCTTACTTAAAGGTGACGGAAAGTAAAAAGGCGAAACTACCCCATTTTATGTAATGCCAATACTCATTTGTATGAAGCAAGTTCTATTCTAATACAATTTCTTTTGTTCTAGGTATGTACCATCCACTTTACTGCTACAAATCCTGTTCCGTCATGGTTTGATATAGAGATTATCTTCTGGTAAGGTGGGTCTTATAAACTTTTATTACCCAATTTTTATTCCGTCACCGATTTTCATCTCCCGATATGTGTGAACATAACCTCGCTGAAACAGCAATAGTCCCTTTGCGGTTTCTTTTTCGCTCATGTAGATTAGGTTATGAACGACGAACACTGAACACTGCTACTGCTACTGCTACTGGTGCAGTATGCGGTGTGCATTTCACTGCACTCCCGTGTGCAGTATTTAAATAACTATATTTCTAATCCTTGGCGAAGAAGACTGCTCGGTTTGTATGGAAATGACAAAGTGCAGATTTGCATTTTGTTAAGTTTGTTACGACGATAAGGTAAATTGTGGGGAAACTTCAGGAAATTGAAATTGTAAGTGGGTTATACTTGTTTTGAATGATAAATTTTTAATGAAGGATAGAAAGATTCAAATATGTTTGTAAGACTTTAATAATTTTATTATGACCTTCAAAACACGTGGAAAGTACGTTTCGCTGTTTTGATTTCTGGAACAAACAATTAAATGTTGTCTTTTGTAATCAAATAATAATTACTCCTGTAATGCACTTTTTAATTCTCAACATTTTTTACCTTCCGTCACCTCTAGGTAAGGAAGGTATTGTCTTTGGTGAGTTTTCATTGAATAAGCACGTTTTAGGGTCTTTACAATACAATTTTACTATTTTTACGATGATGTCTGTATGTGTGTGTGGACGTGTGTGCATGCGTGTGTGTGTGTGACCGTGGTTTCGGCCAGGATATCTCTAATACTAGAATTCCAAAAATTACAATTCTTGCGTATTCCTCTTCCTTACAACCACATGCAGACTTGATTAGATTTTGGTTATAATTGGTCAACCGGAAGTATCCTCATTTGAAGATTTTAACAGTTTTTCTTGAAAAACTCAGTTAAATATTATTATAACTTAAAGAATATATTATTCTCTATACGATTTGATTGCATTTTATATTTCATATTCAACAGATATATAGTTAAAGAATTATAAAGCTAATAAATTTCATAAATTAGCCAGCTATGCTAACTTAACCATGGAAACTGAATTCAAATTGACAGACATCAGTATCAACAAAAAATAAATGAATGAAAGAATAAGGGAAATAACTTCAATGTTTCTAGAAAGATATAAGAGAGACGATTACATTGGTTTGAACATGTCATGAGGATGAATATATTGGAAGAAAAATGAATAATTTAGTAATAGAAGGTGAAAAAAACATAGGAAGACTAAATATAAAATATAAGGACTGTATTTCGGCAGACTTGAGAGAAAAGGAACTGAATGAGGACGACACGCAAAACAAAAATGAGTGGAAGAAGAAAATAAAAATAGCGACCCCTAACAAATGGGAAAAACTACAGAAGAAGAAGATGTTAGTGTCAAATGCAATTTGCATTGTTTGTTTATGAAATAATTTTACTGGAAATATAAGATCTTTTGCAAGAAAATTTATGTATAGGGCGCGTGTAGTAACGTGACTTTGCTGACTTTGGCAAGCAGATATTGGGACCCGTGTCAAAATGACAGCAATTAATTATGTCCATAACTGACAAGTGTCATAATTTTTCATTCAAAATTTCATGATTTTCTCATTTCATGTGGTTTGGTTGTTATCAGGAGTATGGAATTCAGTTGCCGAGAAAGGGAATCATAAAATACAGATAATTTTGCACAGATTGAGTTTTTTTTTTCTTTTTTTTAATAAATAAAGTGTTTGCTACATTTATTTTATTTTCTAATCTTACTTTACAGACCTTTTGTTCATATTTTAATATAAAAATAACAAATAAACCCATATTTAATTTGTTATAAGTCGTTAAAAAACCGTTTTTTGGTGTTTTTTTTGCCAGGAGTGGATTAGATTAAATTGGAACATAAGCGTTCGTAAATATGAGTTTATTTTGTATTAAACCACAAGACAGCTAGTTAAAAACCAAAAGAAAAATAGAACGCCCAGGTTATTCGTAATAGAGGTTGTTCTCCCGGTTTTAAATCTCCCGATCAGTATCGGCATTGATCCGGATGAAATAAAGCATCTATGGCGGGATTCCGAAAGTCCAAATAGTTATATATCATTCGTGCGGCGGGCTGTAAATGAAATGCGTTGTTTTTAAACGGGCTAATCTCAGCAGGGTTCGGCCCCCGCTGAATTCAGCTGTCAGGCGCTCCTAACCTCAAACTTGCCAGGGAACATAATTATCGTTAAATGATGCGTAATAGGGACAGGTGAAACGAAAGACTTAAAGACTTCTCTTGATTTACAGCGGGCAAGAAGAAATTTCGATTTCGTTTTTTCGGTTTTGACATTGAATAAATAATTACTAAATTAAATCCATAAAAATGGAGCAATTGCAAAATAATTCAAATTATTTTTCATATCTTCCGGAGGACTTTGTGGGAATCAGTTTCCGTATAGCCTCAGCACTTTTTTCCAAAATATCGTTCGGAAAGTTTGAGTTATTACTAGAAGCAGCATTCATTTTTGATGACAAGTAAACAAACAAAATCAACAAAAAAATGAAACGTACACAGGTAACTAAGATAAATTCTGATGTGATGTGATCTATTTTAAACTGACATATTGACATAAATTTAAAAATATTTAAATCACGTAGACAGTATTAAATAATATGGCCACGAAATGGTATTACGGTACTTATTTCGAAATTCCTGACTCGGCTACTTCCTCGCCTCGTCCATAAACTTCTCATACATACCGTAATACCTCACTTCCTGGCCTTATAACGTAAATAACTATTATAGTTCTAGGACTAATGTTTCACTTTTTGTTTTATAAATCATTTAGAAACCAGTATAACAAAATAAATTATTACACATAATTTATTTCACTCTTATAATAAAAAAATTTAAATATTGGTTTAAATATAAAAACCAAGTAATGGCATCATTCGATATATTTTTTGTGGTACTTAAAAATATGCCACAAATAATATTTCCGAGAATAACGTTCCCACGCATTTCTTCCCAAGTAAGTTTCGAGTTTTGCCACCCACCAAAAACACCCTAATTAATTCCACCCACATATACTTTTATTTTATTATCCACCCACACATCCTTTGCCCTATATCTTTTATCCTTTCCCTTAAGGTCGTAACATTCTTACTCCTCCGCGCCTAATTCATCCTTCAGTAGCAGTCTTTCAGCTATGCAGAGTTATGAAGACCGCAAGGCTGGGAATGGTTCTACGTCTTTGAACTTTTGCTGGACGTAGTCAGCAGCTGCAAATGGCGGTCTTACACCCTTTTGCCACCAATGACTGCTAGCTGAGAGTAAATATGTGGGATTTGTCACGAGGGCGTGAAATAGGGAAGAAATATTGCGGGTTTGATTAAAGGAATTAATGTTTTTGGGATATTGAGAATATCGGATGTGGAAATTGGTACAGATGTTGCAGACTTGAGGTTTTGTTATAAAATATTTATCAAGAGAATTTATTGAACAAAGAATTTGTACAGTTGAAGGCATACGTCACAAGTCACGTTACAGTAACTGAAAACTATTGTGCATTCATCAGAATTACAAATTATTGCTTAGTCGATACATTTATTGGTATTGTTTTTACCTTCCGTCACCTTTAGGTAAGGAAGGTATTGTCTTTGGTCAAAAAATTCGGTTGTGAGTTTTCATTGAATAAGCACGTTTTAGGGTCTTTACAATACGATTTTACTATTTTTACGATGATGTCTGTATGTGTGTGTGTGTGTGTGTGTTCGTGTGTGCGTGTGTGTGTGTGTATGTGTGTATGTGTGTATGTATGTGTGTGTGTGTGGACCGTGGGTTCGGCAACGATATCTCCAATACTAGAATTCCAAAAATTACAATTCTTGCGTATTCCTCTTCCTTACAACCATATACAGACTTGATTAGATTTTGGTTATGATTTGTCAGCCGGAAGTACCCTCATTTGAAGATTTTAACAGTTTTTCTTGAAAAACTCAGTTAAATGTTATTATAACTTAAAGAATATATTATTGTCTATACGATTTGATTGCATTTTATATTTGATATTCAACAGATATAGAGTTAAAGAAGAATAAAGATAATAAATTTCATATAAATTTCATAATTCAGCCAGATATGCTACCTTATTCATAGAAACTGCTAATATATTCAGGTAATTCAAATTGACAGATGTCAGTATCAATAAAATGTAAATCAATGAAAGAATAAGGGAAGTAACTGTAGTGTTAGAAGTTTCTATATATAAGAGAGACGATTATATTGGTTCGAACGTGTCATGAGGAGAGATGAATTTATTAATAGAAGGTGGAAGAAACATAGGAAGACCAAATATAAGATGAAAAGACTGTATTTCAGAAGACTTGAGAGAAAAGGAACTGAATGAGGGCGACACGCAAAACAAAAATGAGTGGAAGAAGAAAATAAAAAATAGCGAACCCCTAACGAATGGGAAAAACTAAAGAAGAAGAAAAAGAAGATGTCAGTGTCAAGTGCAATTTGCATAGTTTGTTTATGAAATAACTTTACTGGAAATATAGGATCTTTTGCAAGAAAATTTATGTATAGGGCGCGTGCAGTGCCATGACTTTACTGACTTTGGCAAGCAGATATGGGGACCCGTGTCAAAATGACAGCAATTAATTATGTCCATAACTGACAAGTGTTATAATTTTTCATTCAAAATTTTATGATTTTCTTATTTCATGTGGTTTGTTTGTTATCAGGAGTATGGAATTCAGTTGCCGAGAAAGGGAATCACATAATACCAAAAATTTAGAATATTTTGCAAGAAAATTTATGTATGGAATTTGTATATAATACACAGGATTGACGGAAGGTATTGTGCTGGCCACATCAGATTTTTTTATTATTATTCATTATTAAAATTAATCTATAAACAAAATGTCAATATACATTCAGTACATAAAATTATAAAAAAAAAGTGCAACCAACGTATTGGTTAGGTGAATAGAGTATAGTTGAGAGTTGAGATCAACCAAAGGTATACACAACATTTTTTCTACGATGTAAAACATAAATCGTGTTAAAGTATAACACATTCCTGAAATATTTTTGCAAAATTATACAATATGATGATAAAATAGAAACGGAACTGGCGGGAGATTATGTGATGATTATAGTAAATTGTTTTTATTAAAGCTATAAAACAAGATTCTCATAATAGCAAAAAAAGATTAGTTTAATCCATATCATTTAACGAGATCATAAAATATCTACGATGAAAACGTTCTAGTTAAAAAATAATGATTTTTTAAATTTTATTACCCGCTAAAATATTATTACGAAAATAGGTTAGGTGGTCTAATAAATTCTAAAATTGAATTGTGCTAAAATATGTCCAAACCGAAGATACGCCAGCCCGAATTCGAACGAAGTGATACGAAAATTGCCGAGCAAGAACATTGTAGAAGTGAGTGCGACAGGAGAGTATTATCACTGGTACGACACTACCCTTCAGTAGATAATCTAAAAAATCTTTTTACAATTGTTTTTACCGTTCGCTAAGAGAGGTAATGGATTCATGCTAAACAATCCGATTTTAATATTTTTACGATGATGTCTGTGTGTGTGGGTGGATGTGTGTGTTGTGTGGATAGATGTATGTGTGCGTATATGTATGTATGTGTGTATATGTGTGTGTATGTGTGTGGGGAGGTTGGAAGGACGATTTCTCAAAAGCTATAATACTTAATATCTGTTTAACTATGTATTTCTCAGTCGGATATTACTGGGAAGAGCTGAAAAGGTTGTGGTAATAATTGGACAACCGGAAGTAGCAGATTCTTAAAAAAATTATTCTAAAAATTAATTTTGGAAATTTTTTGTTCTTGCTTGTTAAAGAAAAGTAAATTTTCCATCAGATACATATAAATATACATATTATTACATCTTTTATAGATTTAGAGATAAAGAAATATGATATATAATAATCTGTTGTAATAAATCTCACAGCCCAATTTTGTGATTTTCCAATTCCTTGTGGTTTAATTCCACACTCCTGGTGACAAATTAACTCCGTGAATTTAGAAAATCTTGAAATTTTTAATGAAAAATTCTGACATGTGACATCTATGTACATAATTACTAATTGTCATTCTGACACGGGCCCCCATATCTGCTTGTCAAGGCCAACAATGTCACATGACTACTCGCGCCCTATAATTATGTAACCGAGAGGTATTGTGCTGGCCACAACATATTTTTTTCTTTATTATTATTTGATAGTCTTTTACACAACAATATCATCCGGTATAATGTGTAGTCTGGCAGTTATTCTTGCACTGAACCGTCGAGCACACGTATTACGTTACTGGTACAGCTAGGCATACTTGGGTATGCCCAATATCCTTGCGGTATCCCTTCCTGGTCCAAGTTCACGCACACATGGCCATGAGCACACGGACGGCAATAGCCGTATTCTTTTCTATATTTTCCATTGTTTAAATTTATTTTAGAACTATTAAAAAATCTTTCAGAATTCATTACTCGATTAAAATGATATAACCTTTTTAATGTTAGATCTGTTTATTGTTTCAAAACCGATTTTTCGGCAGCATGAACTGCTGCCTTCTTCACGGAACCTCTTGTCCTTATTGACTTATAAAATATGACAGATTCTTCCGCCATTTTTGAATCTCAAGTGATATGATCTTTCTAATCCAAATTTTTGTTGGAGTAGATGGCACTGATATGGCTTACTTGGTCTTGGGGTGAGGATACTGATCAGAATTCGAAAGAACATGCAATTTACTGATCCATGTAACATGGATCTGATCCAACGCAGCGAACGAATATGGCTAATATATACAAACAAGAGTGTCGCTTCTTTTGACGTTAATCATGTATATATTCTGTGGTATTATTAAATTGAACTGATACAGTTACATTTACTTACAAGTGGACTCTGGTAGTTATTATGTTTTATGTTATAAAATATGTAAAAATAAATTAAATAAACACTCGGTTTTACATTTTTTTTGATACTTACATCGTATAGTAAACAAATAAAAACGTTGTATTGTTTTACCGTAAAATATTCGTAATAAAATATTCACTAGACTAATGAAAATGATTTGATGAGCGATATTAAAATAAATTAATAATTTATTGGCAGTTTTTGCGCTATTTATTATCAATTCAGTGCATAATTAATTCTAGATTAATTTATGTAAATGAAAGAATGCAATGTTTAAATTAATATAAAATATTTGAATTATATTATGGTAATATAGAATTGGAATTCTCAAATGAATTTTATCAATCACAAAAAGAACAATATTCTCCATGAATACAATAGATATGTTAATTAGTAATATATGAGACAATTTTCCAATACGTTTATATATTTAATTAAATTATTTATTAGTAAATCGCATAGGCTTTGTTTGCTGATTTTATTAATATGACGTTTATTTATTGCTGCTATAATTATTACATTAATATTAAATACTGTGCGTTTTCAAATAATTGCTATGCTATTATAATATATTTTAGGCAAATTAGAAAATATGTGATAATATTTAATTATTCATATCGTACATATTCAATATTGATTTGTATGCTATACAAAGAATAATAATAAAACAATTTATTTATTTATTTACTTATCTATTTATTTTTATTTATTATTTCTCGCTAATTACATTTGATATAAACAAAAACATTACAGTAAACAGATCGCACTTAAAACAACTATAAAAGATGGTAAGGTAGATTTTAAGGTAGTTGTCACTCGAGTGTACCTATTCAAAAACTTGTTTTATGTTCAAAATAAAAATTAAGCTAATGCAGTTTATATTTGCAATAACTTATATTGTTTAACATTACATTATGTACATAGATTGTATCAAAATAGTTAAAAGCTAATATCAAACTCTGTAATAGATGAATTTTCTTTATTTTTCCGTAGAAAAGTTTTTTTTAACTAATTGTGACCTGTTGGTTAAATAGGATTGGATCCATCTTTACAATCCAAAAATTCCGGTATATTTATATATGAAATTCCTTTAGGAAAACCTCACAATAAAATTCTTTTGCTTAAAGTAGGAGTTTGGTAAATCCTATTAAATTTATTCATGTGGAGAATAAAACTATTTAATAACATTCCTTATGTGGCTGTGGAGAAGTAACCGTGGTGCTATGGCAACGTGACAGGGGTTATACGCGTTGTTTTATAGCTATGCTCGCGGCATTTGTTCTGCCGTAGACCACAGGACACTCGGATACCAACATAATGAGTAATGGAGAAGCAAACAGAACTATTTTTACGGAATTGCAAAAATAAATTGCCGGGCTTTAAGATATATTATATTAGGAGTATAATTTTATATATATATATTTTACTTTAGCATAAATGTGGGTCAATATTTCTTTACATTATACCTACATGCAATCATGGTTAAACAAAACAAAAATTATTTATTGAATTATATAATACATTTGATATCAACAATAATAGTCGTACATTTTACAGTACGTTTCAGTAAATTTGAACGACTAATTCCAAGATTAACAACCAAACTTAAAAATAATTGGATATAAAATATTTCTGGTTATAACAAAAAAAAAAACTGTTGTGGCCATCACAAAACCTCTTGCCCTTTCCATTGTGGTATATATAAGTATTGTTTTTAACATTTCTTGTACACACAAAAAATTCTAATTACACCTGATCTTTATATTTACGTATTTTCTATAATTTTAAATTTATTCTATGAGTTTTCTCTATATCTTCTAAATGTTCGAGGAAAGGGATTGGCGGTATTTCTGACGGGTTCATGTAATATACCTATAATTTTAAATATATAATTAATAATACAATAAGAAATATTAAATATCGTTCCCAGAAAAAGCCTGCAGTACTATATCTGAATTTTTGAAACTGACATTTATTTGTCAATTACACACATTTAAATTTCTCAAGAGATTATTTTATAGATTATATTTCTATATCTTTAAATCTATAGAAGATATAATTTTTTTAAATGTGTCGGAAAGAGAATTTTGTTTTTTAATATTTGTAATAACATAAAGTTTCAAAAAATAATATTTAGAAGATTTTTGTTAAAATACTACTACTTCCGGTATAAACTTATACTATCTGCATCGCATCAGTTACGCCTTATCATCTCATAAACGATACATTTGAGAAATTGTATTTTGTTGATTGTATTTTTTTTCTGCTAAGTTCCAGTATTACCAGTAATGTAGGGAAGTTGCACGTGCATAAAAAAAATGAAGTGAAAATGTCAATTCAATTATTTTCCATCATGGCTAGATTGATAACATTCGAAATCTATCTTGTCAATATATGGTGTAGTATAAATTCCGTTTTAACTGCATTGATGCATTTTACAAATCGCTCATTCAATTTAAAATTTATCAAAAAGCTCGTATTCGAGGCATTCGTTTGCGTACACCCTTGTTTTGAAAACTCGTTCAGTTGTTTTCATTTCATCACCGTATCGTCATTGCGAAATGTTCACCAATGCGTTCGTGAAAATTCGTTGCATTTGAGAAACATCTCATCAAAGAAAACACGAATTAATTTGAATTATTAATCGCGCGCTTTAGTTACGTTTCTGGCAGATAGATTTCCAAATTATTTAATATTACATGTGGTAAAAAAGAGTATAAATTCGTACTCCTCAGGAGTGAATGCTATTTTTTCGAGAAAAATTATATATTTTTCGCCCTTGACAAAACGGGAAGATAATTCTTGTTTTTGTGTAAAAAGACGAGACGAGCAAAACATCATTATAGATATTAATTGAACTTCTTCAACTGTTCGTTGATATTATTTCTAGGTGATTGGTTGTTATTTATTTTTAACTCACCAATAATTGAAATAAACTCTTAACGAGCTACAGTGTTGGTGATTATTATTTTTGTGCTCAAAAAGTTTTGCTTTAATTAGATATATCGACATATATAGAATGTTAGTATTTATAGACATTGAATTGATTCGTCCGTATTCCAGCGTGAATGTTCATATAATATTTACATAATAATTGTTGTTAATATTTAATATACATATAGGTGATCTGTAAAATATACAGGGTGTAACAGGTAAACGGGCTACCTAAAATAATTTCTATATTATTATAGATTCGATAAAATACTATAATACAATCTTATAAAAGACCAAGGGTGACATCAGATTAGATAAAAAATATTTTTTCTTCAAACGTCATAAAAGTAGCATCTTTTATAACTTGATTCACATGATAGAAATAAAATAAAAAATCTGATGTGGCCAACACAATACCTCCCATGTCAGCTCAAGATAGTTTTTCTTCAAAAATACTTTTTCCGTCGACCGTTTATTAATAGGCTATCTTAATGTATAGAAAACCATTCATTAATGACCCCTATTAATGCATGTTTTTTTATTAAACGATTTATTGGGTGCGTTCACCACATGGAACACAGCATGTATTGCTAACACTAAGTTATAGCAAAAAGGTAGACAGAATTAAAATGCTTTTGACACTTACTAGCTAGGTATATACACGTAACATACCTTTAAAATGAATTTGAAAGAATAAAATTCCTCAAATAATTTAAAAAACCGCTTGTGTTGTGTAGCATTAAGTAAACTGAACTCACCCACTGAAAACAATTGATGACAAAACTTATTGATTTTCTGACGTAAAATTTGACGTTCGGTCAACCATTACTAACCTAAAAAAAAATTGTCATGGAATAAAATTAGATTTTTCATTTAAGTAAGATACGGTAAACGTAAAAATATTGTAACTAACACGTGTGTTAATTGGCGATTAATGATCTCAACAGTTAACGCGTGAGCGTAGCGAACGCGTTAAACTATCTCGATCATTAATCGCCCTCATTAACACACTTGATAGTTAAATAACTATTAAATGTATTTTTTTCTCAATTTATTATTATAAAAATTAAAGATTATTCGATTTTCTACAAGTTTCCTTTAATACTTTTTTCTATATATTTTATGGATAAATTTATAAAGTAATATAAAAATTATATGTCAAAGTTTATGCTTTAAACAATCTCCGTGGCTACATAGTTCAGCTCAAATGTATGTAACTGACAGATAAATGTCACAATAATCATTTCAAATTAATAATAGTAACGTTTTAAAAGGAAAATTGTAAATAGAACAATAGCTTTATGGACAGGATCTTAAAATACATAATTTCTAGCATTAGTAAATATGAAGGTATGCATTTAAATACAGAAACAAATAAATATATTATCACGGCATATTCATATTATCCATTGCTGGGTGTGCTAATCTGATTTATACACACATTTCGGTAATGATAATGACATATTTGTATTGTGCGGGCGTTTACCTCAAGGGTTAATTTTATGCCATTTAAAATTCGAATTATTTGGCGTTGATCGGGATCGAATTGGATTCCCCAGATTCGCGACCAGACATCAAGCACACGGCAACGAGACCCCGTAGGTAAATGGCGGGAGGTATCAGATTTTTTGCTAAACAGACCCGATGTGGTCGTGCTACAGTCGTACTGTGCATTTATAAGGCATACGGCCTCAGTGTAACCGAATATAGTTTTTACTCGGGGGTGAAATATATATTATTCCATAGAATCACATATACACAACGGATTATTTTGTGCAATGAACTATATGCTCCCTTCAAAAAATCTTTCTCTGCGTCACTGGTTCACGTCCTCCTCAATTCTTTCATGATGGTCCTTATAGAGGGAATAAGGGATTAATCAGAGAAACAAGTACATCTGATGACGGAAGCAGTGTGCCGAGTGTCAGCACACAAGCACCTCCATCCAAAGCCGCCCCGATACTGTTGACTTAGGGATGTTCACCAACAGTAAGATGTGACGATATAGGGGAGAACGACTGGATGATTAAGACAGGAAGTTAAAGGGAGGAGCAGGAATTAAAAATAGAAATTGGTGTGAATTATTTAGCAGTAAAGATAATAAAATTTTCTGAATCATAGAGTTAAGTTTATTCTACACATACACACAGAATTACTAACAGATATTCAAATAGAATCATAAATCTAAAAATCTGATGTGACCAACATAATACCTCCGATCATTTTTATTAATTTAAATACATACCTATGGAGTCTCGTTGCCGTGTGACTGATGTTTGGTTGCGAATCTGGGGAACCCGATTCGATCCCGAGAACGCTGAATAGCACCTGCATATTATGTATATTAAGTTTCTTTCCATATAACTATAACTATTGTTCTAGTTACAATATTCTTTTGAAAACGTTACTGTTATTAATTTGAAATGATTATATTTTGACAGTGACATTTATTTGTCAGTTACATATATTTGAGCTGAACTGTGTAACTATGGCGTTGTGTTTAAAGCATAAGCTCCGAGATATAATTTTTATATTACTTTATAAATTTATCCATAAAATATATAAAGTATTAATGCAAACCCGTAGAACATGGAATAAATTTTATAATAACAAATTGCGAAAAATTAACATTTAAAGGTATTTTTTGAAGTGATTGTTTATTAACCATTAGTTAAAAATTAAACTGAAGGTTAGAAACGATGCGAACAATAGTTAGCTCTAACCAAAGGTGGTATGAACAATTTTGTAACATAACCGTTGCTTATCACTATCACTTTTAGAGTTGGTACGAGCGGGCCTAAATATTAACAGAATTTGAGAAAAACGGCCTCAGAATCTCACATGCGTGAAGTAATATAATCAATGAAAGCGAAGGAGTAGATACAGATCTATATATCTCTTTCAATCTTTAATTCATGATGTTAGGATACACCCAAGTGTGAATCAGGATAATGTAAAAAGTTTAAAAAGACCATCAAATTCTTATTCACACTGTTCTAATTTACCCAATGCGACCGGTTTCGGTTACTTAGTAACCGGTATCAACAGGTGCGATTACAACAAAATATATAATGTATTGTATTGTATATTGTTTCGGGATTTTCAACCCTTACAGGTTATATCCCTAGGGTGGTCTCACACACTACATCTATTTAATTTTTTTACAATGCCACGAAGTTCCTTGCGTAGATGTCATGTGTGTTGCCCACCCGAGCAAGCCCTTGTTACAACCACCAGCCGGTGCCAGATAGCTTAGTGATTGCCAAGTTAATTGTATCCCAACTTGGAAAGGTAACGGGAGTAGATACCGATCAAGATCAGTCGAGAAAAATTCGACCTGACCCGAATTCGAACCCACGACCTCTGAGGCTAGCACTCTACCACTGTGCTATCCCGCCGTACAAAATCTATAATGTAAAAACATCTTTATTAATGGTTAAACTTTTCAATAAAAGTAAATTAGAACAGTGAATATAAGACTTGATGTTTTTTTAAACCTTTTTCATTATCCTGAATCTTTAATTCCAATTAATGTTTAACAAATTTAAAAAAAAAATATGTTGTGGCCAACACAATACCTCTCGCTACTTCCGTTTTTAGTCACATTAGTATAGGGCACGAGCAGTCATGTGACATAGTTGGCCCGGACAAGCAGATATAGGGGCCCATTTCTGAATGATAATTACTAATTATATACATAGAGGTCAAATGTCAGAATTTATCATCAAAATTTTCTAAATTCACGTAGTTAATTTGTCACCAGGAGTGTGGAATTTACTTCTTGAGGAAAATAAACCACATGGAATGGGAAAATCACTAAATTGAATGAAAAATTATATTTGACATCTATGTACATAATTACTAGCTCTTATTCTAACACGGGCCCCATATATATATATATATATATATATATATATATATATATATATATATATATATATATATATATATATATATATTGTATTACTCTAATATATTTATAATCAATTTATCCATAACATGTTTATAATTAAGTACTTTGGGTAATATTTCCCACAATATTTTAATCAATACGCTTTATATACATCTTTATTATGTACCTATCTACTTACAGTTACTGTTATTATGTTGTTACTATGTACCTAAGTATGTTATTAATTTTCCATGTTCATAGATGAAGTAATTAACTCTTTAGTGTGGTCGTTTTTCTCCAACATTATTAAATTACCTTGACGTGTGCATAGGATAAAACATATAAAATCATTGACCGACGTATAGGGATTAAAGTTGAAAGTTTTATTTTAAATTAATAGAGTTAATACAACATTTTTTCCTAATATAATTTATGTAAATCTCATATGAGGTTTATCCATACTTTAAATTAAATAACCTACTCTGTCAGAATATTAATTACAAAAATATACATACATAATTAAGTATATAGCGCTGAAGGTGCACCCAAATTTATTGCCAGAGTTTTTATATGTATAATTACTATAGACACAAAAAAGGACAGGGAAGATCCGTAGATAGTAACGACTTAATTTTCTTCTAGACAAATTCTCCCCGACCATAAATATAAACTGAGGGCTGCAGCATGTTTTTTAATACTTTGCGCAGTGCCGCATAATGATACGTCTCTGGATCTCGCGACAATAAAGCTCCTCACAAAGCTGCCCCAACAAAAAAAAAGTCTGAAACAGTACGATACCTGCAAACAGTTTTTCAAAGAGATGAATTAGGTTAATGAATATCTGTTACATTCTATTCGAATTTAATTCATTTTCTGTAATAAAAAAATCTGATGTGGCCAGCACAATACCTTCCGTCAATCCTGTGTATTATGTATAAATTCCATACATAAATTTTCGTGCAAAATATTCTAAATTTCCAGTAAAATAATTTCATAAACAAACTATGCAAATTGCTCTTGACACTGACCCAACATCTATCTAAACTTCCTCATCTCTGCCACATTCATTTACTTTTCAATAGGTGCGCTCAATAAGCTCCAGGAAAACAAGCAATCGGAAGTAAAATGTGTTGAACGACTTTGCTAGCCTAGCATTTGTGCTTGATTTGCTCGTAAGCAAACCAAGCGCCAAATTTCTCGCTTGTCTTGCTACCTTATGAAATATAAGTGTGTTTATATTTATTACATGTCAAAAAGGCTTTCAAAGTTTTGTGATGTTAAATTTGAAATATTTTCTTAGACCTAAAAAAATGTTCGAAATTAATTCCACTATCTGCAAATAACTGTATCTATCTATAAATCAATTTTGTATAACTTTCCAGACCAGTAAAATGGATATGAGAGATACACATGTTATATTTGACAACTGTATAACTTTCTCGATGACATTTGTGACATTTAAACAACAAGTCTCGTTTGCTTACCTAGCATTTGCCCGAACTGCTTATTTCATTGAACGCACCTATTAATACTGACATCTGTCAATTTGTATTGTCTGAATATATTAGCAGTTCCCATGGTTAGCATATCTGGCTAATTTATGAAATTTAATGTCTTTATAATTCTTTAACTCTATATCTATTGAATATGAAGTACAAAATGCGATCAAATTGTATGGAGAATAATATATTCTTCAAGTTATAATAACGTTAAATGACAATAGATATTTAACTGCGTTTTTTCAAGAAAAACTGTTAAAATCTTCAAATGAGGATACTTCCGGTTGACCATTTATAACCAAAATCTAATCACTTGTTCTTCTGAATGTAAACTAGCGAAATATGAAAAAATTATAACTTTTGGAATCGTGGTATTGAAGTTATGCGATCCGAAACTTTCGTTACACACACACACACACACATACATACATACATACACACACATACACACGCACACATACATACATACATACATACATACATACATACATACATACAGTCCATACGATTTAACTTGGCGACCCAAAAGAATGTAATTCAGTTCACTATTCCTAAGTTGCGTTTTGTCAAATATTTACTTTTACTTCGATGCCGCACAGCTTCAGAAGTGAAATAGTGATTTTACAATGTTTTATTGCCTTATACAAAGCAAATTTCACCCTAATACACTCAAACTCGGGGTGTCAGGTACTTTTCCACCCAAGAAGTTATATTCATACATAAGCGTTGGTGCATTTTTTTCTCAATAGCAATAGAAATTTTATTTTCTTAACTTTATTAATTTAAAAAATAATTAATTATAATATGATTTATATAATAAATAATTCATTCCAATATTTGTAATATATTTTTTTGTATAAATAATTTCTTTTTTTTGTAATATTCGTAATTTTATTGAACTGCATTTTTCTTCGGTACGCCTATGGATTTTATAACTTTCCCATTACCGCAGTGATAATGTGAATTGCCCCAACTCGCCAAGTTACATCGTATGGACTGTACATACATATATACATACATACATCGTAAAAATGGTAAAATCGTATTATATGGACCCTAAAACATACTTATTAACTAAAACCTCATCAATGAATTTTCTGACCAAAGACAATACCTTCCTTACCTAAAGGTGACGAAAGGTAAAATCATAAAAAGACACTCTGTACATGTCAAGTTTAGAATGAGACAATATATAAATTAATAAAATAAATGTGTTATCACGGCGTTTTATCTATTTCTGGATGTGTCAATCTGCCTTCTATTTTCAAATTTCAATAACGACGATGCAGCCGTTTACCTGACGTCATTTTGCGGGTTCTTAAAATGTGGCTACGCCAAACTCCATCCTTCTCTACTGATACAAATTCAATGTATTTGTTTCTGTCAAATGTGTGAAATTATGGATCCAAGTATTGTGATAACAAATACACCAAACATCCAACCTACAGATAGATTTATTTGTTCTCAAAATATATATTATTAAATTGCATACACCAATATTTTTGATTAAAACAAATATCATATATATTTGTAAAGAGTTGTTTTGTGCTGGACCGTTTTGTCGTTTCATGATCCGTCTCGTTTTCTCTTCTACCGTTGCTGGAGACTGCTCTGTTTGCCGGTCTCGTATTAAGACAATTTTATGGAGTGCGCATTTGTTTAGACCCTCTTACTGAAATTAAAGGTTGTTCTTCCCGGCAATATCTGCTCAAATGTTGCGTGCGGACAACGGCGAAGCAAAAACTGCACATCTTTTATTGCAATTCTTCCCAGGAACTTTTTTTCTCTTTGTCAAGACTTAAATGGCAGATTGCCCAGAGTGCTTTGTTTACTTTACGTTCTGTTGTTCTGAATTAGAAAATATTCCCAAGAAACAAATTAAGTAATTTGGACTTTAATATACCGTTTACCAAATTCTTTATTAATTAATAAATGCTTGTTTTATTAGATTGTTCAGCCGAAGAAAATAAATAATTGATTTTGTTTTAATACAACTCAGTACTAAACCTGTGGAAATTTATTATTGATTACATAGAAACTGTCACTGTGTGCACTCTAATGAAAGATATCAGCGATCAAAAAGTAACGTCTTCTAATCATAGTTCCTTCTAATTTTTACCTTTAAAAGAGGTATTGGATTCATTTTTTAAGATCCTTACAATCCGATTGTAATATTTTTACGATGATATCTGTCTGTGTGTAGATGTATGTGTGTATGTGTGTGTGTGCGTGTGTGTGGGGATGTTGGAAGGACGATTTCTCAAGAACTATAATACTTAATATCTGTTTAACTACGTATTTCTCAATCGGACATTACTGGGAAGAGCTCAAAAGGTTTTGGTAATAATTGGACAACCAGAAGTTATAGATTCTTAAAAAAAAAACTTCTAAATATTTTTTTAAATATTTTTGTTTTTGCTAGTATTAAAGAAGAGTAAATTCTCTATCTGATAAATATAAATATTTTATTATATCTTTTATAGATTTAGAGATAAAGAAATATAAGGTATATAATTATCTGTTGTAATAAATCTCACAACCCAAATAATGTCATGGAAACCAAAATTAAAATGTTTGTAACTGACAGTTAAATGTCATTACATTACATAATGTCAAATATCATAATTTTTCATTCTAAATTTAGTAATTTTCCAAATCCATGTGATTTATTTTCCTCAACAAGTAAATCCACACTCCTGGTGACAAATCAACTACTTGAATTTAGAAAATCTTTTTTAATGAAATATTCTGACATTTGACATTTATGTACATAATAATTACTAATTATCATTCTGACGGGCCCTCCATATCTGCTTATCAAGGCCACCAATGTAACATGACTGATCGCGCCCTGTACTTATGTAACCAAAAACGGAAGTGGCTAGAAGTACTGTGCTAGCCACAATAGACATTTTTGTCCAGTATCTTCTTCTTTTTATTTCCTTAAATTTTTGTTTTTTTAACTTATACAGTCTGTTGATTAAAAACCCACAGTTCCCAAATTATTTTAAACAAAAATACTTCAAATAAATGTTGTAGAGAAATATATTCTGCACTAGATTTAATAATAAGATTTTATTTTTGACGTTTCATAACCGAGAAAATTAATTTTAAATTGTTTTGGAGATAGCTGATTTATAACGGTAGCCATGGAACTCAAACAAAATTACGAACAATTGTATGCCATCTTAACTGTTAAAAAAAGTTTGTGTTTTATGCTTTCCGTTCAATAACATATTTCTTTAAAAGTATGAAACAGTTTTCTCATGAAGAAAAGCTTCAGATTATAAAATGGTGGACAAATTTTGTTTGAGTTGCATGGCAATCGCTATAAATCAGGTATCTCTAAAACAAATTAAAATTAATTTTCTCGGTTATGAAATGTCAAAAATAAAATCTTATTACTAATTCGGGTGTAGAATTTAATTCTCTACATTTATTTTTGTCTAAAATAATTTGGGAATTTTTGCGCAAGGAAAAACAGATTTCCCATGTTAAACGCCTATGGCCAGATTTTTAATTAACACAATGTAGAGTTTCTCAAATAGGTGATTTAATTTTTATTGGATAATTTGGAAAATTATTACAAAAACCTAACAATTCCAGACATTTTTTTAAAATAATTGCTTGTCTCAATTTCTCCAAAACAAAAGAAATGTTCATGTAGCATGTTCTTGTTCGTAATTATCTCCATCTGCATCACAAATAACATTCTCGTGTACAAAAACACCCAAAGAATAAATTGGTCTCGTATGTTGATTAACAATTCCGTACTCTTGTGAATCCAGCAAGTGTAACGTATGTTGATAGCTCGAAACCACGTCGGACCGAAACCATCAGAACTTGTAACACTTCATGGCAATAATTGCTTCAGTCCATGTTAGTTTGCCAACTAACATCATAATGTGATAACATTAACGAACGATTCTAGTAGAACGAGCTGCTTCGATATGCTTGCTCCACAATGAAGTGGATTTAGAATTTAGACATTCGAGATCTATTCGGACCCTCATGCAATCATTGATTTGTTGAGAACTTCATGGAAGTGCAACTCCCGACACAAGTATGATTTCAATTATTGTTCTTATCAAATAACTACCTACAACTACGTTTCATTAAATTTATCTAGGGAGATTGTTTCTGTAATTCAATTTCAAACAAACTACTACTTCTCCAAATTAATTACAACTTTAATTAAATACTTTTCCGATCATGATAACAATTTATATTAATTATATTTGTTTAGAAATAGTTACTTACCCACTAAGGACAAAGTAGTGCATATATTGATAAGCAATTTTTCCAATCTTACTAGTAGTGTAACAGTAAAATACAAAATTTAAACGTCGGCTCTACCTGACGGATGACAATGACATACCTATAACAATTACGTAATTACAGAATTTTAGACTAACATGTAGAGTGACTTCGAAATTAATAATGACATGTATGCATTATAAATTCAAAAAATCTGTTGTGGCCAGCACAAAACCTCTCGCCACTCCCGTTTTTGGTTACATAAGTATAGGGCGCGAGCAGTCATGTGACATTGTTGGCCTTGACAAGCAAATATAGGGGCCCGAATGATAATTAGTAATTATGTACATAGATGTCAAATGTCAGACCACACCAGGAGTGTGGAATTTACTTTCTGAGGAAAATAACCCACATGGAATTGGAAAGTCACTAAATTTAGAATCAAAAATTATAATATTTGACATCTAGGTACATAATAATTACTAGCTATCATTCTGACACGGGCCCCCATATCTGCTTGTCAAGGCCAACAAAGTCACATGACTGCTCGCGCCCTATTATATTTAACATTCTACACCAAAAATTATATTTACATCTATTCTTCACATTTAGATTTTTTAATTTTAAATTCATTCTATGAAGAAAATTTGTCCTCTTCTAATTTTTCGAAATTCATTGTCGAGATTAACAGTATTTGTAATATACTTATAATTTTAAATATTTATTTATTAATATAATAATATAATGTACTTCCCAATAAAAATCTTCAGTAATGTCTTTGAATTTTTGACACTGACATTTATCTGAAAGTTAAAACATTTTAATATTTCAATTGGTTTCCATAACATTATTCGGGCTGTGAAAATTATGACAACAGATTATTATGTACCTTATATTTCTTTATTTCTTAATCTATAAAAGATATATATATATATGTATCAGATAGAGAATTTACTCTTCTTTAGTAAGCAAGAATAGAAATTTACAAAATATAATATTTAGAAGATTTTTTCTAAGAATCTGCTACTTCCGGTTGTTCAATTATTACCAAAATCTTTTAAGGTCTTCCCAGTCATATCCGATTGAGAAATACGTAGTTAAACAGATATTAAGTATTATAGTTTTTGAGAAATCGTCCTTCTAACCGACACACACACACACACACACACACACAACATCATCATCATCATTATCATCATCATCATCATCATCATCATCATCGTAAAAATATTAAAATTGGATTGTAGGGAGTTAAAACGTGCATAATCATTAAAATCTGGAAATGCGATTTTTTGCATGAATCCAATACCTCTCTTAGCGAGAGGTAAATATTTTAAAGTGCATTTATAATTTATCTTAATATATATTGCAGCATGTTAATTTAATTACTAGTATAGTCAGTTTAATTGGTCTTACATACCTGTGAATATTATAAATAAATTACCTATTAGAATTTTGCATTACGTTCTTTTATTATGAATATTTAATTAATTGCACGAAATTCGCACTTTAATAAATATAAATAAATTGTGTATTCCTGAATAATTCTGGAATTCATTATTATAAAAATTTAACGGAATTTCGCGATAAACTGTATTAATTTCAAACCGGATAATATAAATCAATTTATAAATATCATCAGTATCTGTAGCTACTTCGATTGTTTACAATTAAAATGAGCATGCACTATTTCGTGATACTATGAACTAGATTCATATCTATTTAAAGGCTGTAATTTTAAAATGACAGTAAGTGCTTATCATGCAACAAAAATAAACACTAACCTACATATTAAAGAATAAATAATATCAGCGATACAAGTGCTCTTTGTTTACATGCTTCATTGTTATCGATTTGAAAACAATATCTACCATGACACGAAATTTAATTTACAAATTGCAAGCGCATACTCTGATTCCAATCATATTAATTTTAACCAACGCATCATTGATCCTCTGTTGTTTCCTTTAAATTGAATAGTTTTATAAAACTGTAAATGAATTTCGGTGTACTCTCAGCCATAGGCCATAACATATAATTAAAACAACTTTTGTTTTGTTTGTACATTTTAAAATAATCAGAGAGTATAATTGAATTTAAAAAGTTTTACATGCTTTTATTTCTGTGCAAATAATAATGAAAATAACAATACTCAATATATTGTACGAAATATTTTTGGGAGGAGTATATTGTGTTTAGAATTTTTTTTGAAATTTAGAATTAATTACTTTATTTAAATCTACATTTATGTTTTATTGAAAATAAAAAAATTGAATCACTAGCACAATAATTATTTTTATCTCTCGCTAAGAGAGGTATTGGATTAATGCTAAAAATCGCATATCCAGATTTTATTGAATAAGCACGATTTAAGGAAGAATTCGATTTTAACATTTTTACAATGATGTCTGTGTGTGTATGTGTGTGTACGCCTAAATCCGCCCCTGGATAAAGCTACCAAAATTAAATACAAGAATCAGGTGAGGTTTTACGCGCCAAATTATAATTTAGCCAAAATAAAACCGAATTAAATAAAATGTCTATAATTTTTTTTCATTTTTCTCTTTTTTTTGTTATCTATCACATTAAAATAGTTTTAGTTGTAAATTTTACTATAGTAAAATTCATAGGAAATATTTATATATCCTTTTTTTAAGTCTATTAGTATTTATTTTAAATTAGCTCTATTCATATGTTTCGAAAATATTGCAGATTTTACAATATCAATGGCGTAAATTAAATAATAAGCATTACTTAAATTGGCAATATTGCATCAAAATTAAATTTCAATATGCATTGGTATCAACATGTTTTTGTTGAGCCGTCGCTTAATATTAAATCTTGTTGCTATTTTTTTGTTTCTTTAAAACATTAAAACATAAAAAGCGCTTTACAAAAAATAAAAGTTGTTTGTGTGTGTAATTAGAAAAGAAGCAATCCATCTAAACTGGAGTTGAACCAAAACTGTCAAATCTCCAAGCTATCATCTCTAACCACTCGGCCACCCATTGCTTGAATGCGCGAATTATTATTCATGAAACTCTTCTCGTGTTTTTGAAACATTAACATGTGTTCGAGTATTTGGCATCGTTGCAAAAAACGTTAAGTTCACTTTTGTGTCCGTGTAAAATCGAAAACGATTCTGATTGTCTCTGAACTGGTTCTGTTTCTTCTTAATGCAGAGCTGTCGGCTTCGCTTGTTTAGAAATAACTGAAATACCAATCTCCAACCGTAGAACAATCGACAATCGCAAACTCATCCGTGTTTTGTCTCTTAGGATATTTCAAAAAAAAAAAACAGAAATAATAAGAATTTCTTACTGAATATTTTAATTTTATTTAAATTCACTTGAAGAATTTTCAACAGATGTTGGAATAAATTTGGGAAAAGTTTCAAAGTACTTTTCGTTATTATTATTATAGAATTTTCAATTTTCTAAAGAAAACAAGTTCGATGGGAATAAAGTCAAGATATTGGTAGAAGATTAAAATGAAAACCAGCTATTCTTTTCTGAAAATTATTTAAAAGCTTTAGAATGACAATGGATGAAAAAAGTGTAATATCAAAAGGTTTTCATCAATATTTATAGAGTAAATTTAAAGATACTTCATTTCAAGCAAAAGCTTTTTGAATGTTAATAAAAACTGATAATATTTCGATTAATATTCAGCACCTATGATTCATTATTAAAAAAAAAATCTGTTGTGGCCAGCACAATACCTCTCGCCACTTCCGTTTTTGGTTACATAAGTATCAAGTATCATAATGATAGTAATTATCTACATAGATGTCAAATGTCAGAACTTTTTATTAAAATTTTTAAGATTTTCTTCGTAGTTAATTTGTCACCAGAAGAGTGGAATCTACTTGTCGAGGAAAATTAACCACATGGAATTGAAAAATCACTAAATTTTGAATGAGAAATTATGATATTTGACATTTCTGTACATAATTACTTGATATCATTCTGTCACGGGCCACCATATCTGCTTGTCAAGGCTAACAATGTCACATGACTGCTCGCGCCCTATTGTATTTAACACCAAAAATTCTACTTACATCTATTCCTTATATTTAGATTGTTTAACTTTAAATTCATTTTATGTAGAAATTTTGTCGTATTCTTTTAATTTTTCGAAATGTTTCCAATAGTTATTTACATAGATATCACAATTGTCATATGTCATAATTTTTCAATCAAAATTTTAAAATATTCTGATTGATTTGTCATCAATAGTATGGAATATACTTGTCGAGGAAAATAACCCACATGGATTTGGAAAATCATAATGTTTTGAATGAAAACTTATGATACTTGACACCTATGTACATTACTAGCTATCATTCTGACACGGGCCTCCATATCTGCTTACCAAGGCCAATAAAGTCACAACTGCTCGCGCCGTATGCAACATGAAATGAAAATGGCGAGAGGTATTGTGCTGGCCACAACAGATATTTTTAAATGTTAATAGTTGTAGTAGGTACAGGAACAATTTATTTGAATTTTTGCTTCATATTTCAATATAGGAGTAGCCATTCCTCTTAAATAACATCCTGTATGTTGGAGGATCTGAGAATAAAGCCCAATTATTTCAGATTATAAAGTTAAAATTAATTTAATTTTATTATATAAAGTTTCAAAAAAGAATAAGTTAATAGTAACAAAAATAAATGTTCAATTTTGTTATATTTTGTTTTATATTAGGGAAACAATTTAAGATCATTTAATAAATAAATACATCATCACAGCATATTATTATTAAAATTCGTAATATTTGGCGTCGGTCGGGATCGAACCCGGTATCCCAGATTCGCGACTATATACTCAAATAAGCAGGTATACCCATGGAGGGAGTATTTTCAATCACTAGTGAAGTCGCTTCCCCCTCTACAATGTGTCCCATATCATTTTAAATTACAAGGCAGAGCTGGGACCAGTACTCAAAAAAAGTATTTAAGTACTAAATACTAAGTACTTACAAGAAAAGTATTTAAATACTAAGTAAAGTAATACTTTAAGTACATTTTTTTACGTACTTACAGTACCAGTACTAAGTGTTTTTTATGGAATCAGTTAAAATATGATAAAAAATTATCGAATTCAGATGTACCACTCTCATCCAATAAAATAGTAAACGTAGCCCACTTCTATTCCTATTAAAAAAAAAAAAAATAGGAAAAATAGTATAGTCTGGAATAAGTGCATGAAGATGTCTGTCCACATGCGTGTGAAAAAGGCTTCACGCATATAAAATGTTCCACAAAAAATATATTACATTTTACACATCGCTATTAAAAGTCCGACTTTACATACTGCGATTAATGTGTGAAACTACTACTTCACGCATTGGGGATTGGAGTAGAAAAATTCTTTACTTATTTAGTTAATATATTGAAGAGCAAGTAGAAATAACCTTTAATAAATAAGTTGTCCAAAATATTCTTAATATTACGTCTTGATTTATCTTTATTTACGTCTTCAAGTATTCCATTAAAACTGTAGATAGCAAAATTTTTAGTACCTAGCTATACTTCCTCAAACAGTATCATACAAAACACACAACAATGTATTCTTGCGCATGCGTGAAGTATTTAGTATTTAAAGTATTTAAGTTACTTTAAATAATTTTCGCTAATTTAAGTGCCAAAAAGTATTTTAAATATCTTTTACGAAAAAATAAGCACTAATTTTCAAAAGTATTTTAAGCAAAGTATTGTAAATACTGGATCTATTTAAAGTAATACCTCCAGTACTTTTACTTTAAGTAGTTCCCAGCTCTGTTACAAGGTTATTGCTGTCAATTGTGAATTTCAATGTTTTTGTACGTCGACGTTTGTTGGAGAAGCGTTTGCCGTTTGCCACTTTTTGATATATTTCGTGTTTTATATTAGTTTTTCTTTAGATGTTTCGCGAATCCCACTACAGTGTGCCCTAATACCGTACCTGCGTCCGTCCCCTCCGGGTTGCATTGCACTTGCCCATAGCTCAAGTTTATGCTCTCTCCATATTATTCCTACCTCCATGGGTATACTGATATTTTTGTTCAGCACTGTATTACTGTATAAACACACAAGTGGAGCCTGTGTACAGTGTCAACAACAACTACAAATGCCCACAATATAATTTTATTAACAAATTTGTTTTTCCTGAACTGTGAATTAAATTTAATTGCTGTTAGAGATTTCATTGTTTTTGCTTATTTAACTTTGCTCCGATTAAACACAGGGTTAACATTTCAAGTTAACCTCCATTAGCCTATATTGCGTTTATGTCTATTTACTCACAGTAACTCATCCTATTGTGCATTCTAACCTATAATTTCCATCCAACAGGCGGGAAGTTTGATTGTGTGTGGAACATCTTATTCACGGAATGACTAATGATACCTAATTGTGTGGACAGATAGCAGTTAGCCTGAACACGTCATCCCTATTAACCAATATCACCGATCTAGTAAAAAAACTCAGATAAGAGGCACCGCGCAGGTATCCAACCAAACAAATACGCCCAAAAAGGGTTGACAATCCCGAGATGTTTTGTTATCTCTGAAGCTATTCGCTAGGAATTAACTGTCCTAACGATTTCGTGTTTATTGTGCTCTAGACAAATGGAGATTGCTCGCATCCCAAATGGATTTTGATAAAGAAATTTTCCTATTGTTTCTTAATTCCCCGGAAAATTAAATAGCTTAAGAAAAGGTTCTTTTTAGTTTAAGATTGTAGATCGTTTAATCCGACTAAGAAAATATTTATTATATCATTCTGCTATACAAGTGTTCCAAGAATAAACAACCAAATTTAATTTTAAATAAATATCTAAGAATTAGTGGACAAATTCATGTATGCAAAATATCGCAAATGCTTCCGTTCCGAGTAAAATATAAATCAATTTTAAAATTTATTGTATATCACAAAATTCGATATTTTTTAAACAATAACATTATTACCTCTCGCTAAGAGGTTTTAAGGTCGCTACAATCCGATTTTAATATTTTTACGATGATGTCTGTGTGTATGGGTGTGTGGACGTATGTGTGTGTAAGGAAGGATGTCGGAAGGACGATTTCTCAAATACTACAATACTTAATATCGGTTTAACAACGTATTTCTCAATCGGACATTACTGGGAAGAGCTGAAAAGGTTTTGGTAATAATTGTAAAGCGAAAATAGCAGATTCTTAAAATAATTCTTGTAAATATTATTTTTTGAAGTTTGTTGTAGAGTGTAGGTATACAAGAAATATTAAATACAATAGGGCGCGAGCAGTCATGTGACTTTGTTGGCCTTGACAAGCAGATATGGTGGCCCGTGTCAGAATGATAGCTAGTAATTATGTACATAGATGTCAAATATCAATATTTTTCATTCTAAATTTAGTGATTTTCCAATTCCATGTGGTTTATTTTCCTCGACATATAAAACCACACTCCTGGTGACAAATTAACAACGTGAACTTAGAAAATCTTGAAATTTTGATTGAAAAATTCTTATATGTGCATAATTACTAGTTGTCATTCTGACACGGGCCCCCATATCTGCTTGACAAGGCCAACAAAGTCACATGACTGCTCGCGCCCTATACTTATGTAACCAAAAACGGAAGTGGCGAGAGGTATTGTGCTGGCCAGAACATATTTTTTCCTCTGAACTAAATGCAGTTTATTAACTTTGCAACAACAAATAAAAATTGATAATATTTCGTCTGTGTGTATAATTCATTTGAAAATATGTTTTGTAAATCAACCAAGAATCTCTTGCATCTTTTTTCTTGCACAGGACTATGTAAAGAAATTAGTACACTTTTCATTTGTATATAAAATATGTATTTACTCATTTATACCATAAAAATTATTATTTATTATTACAAAGAAAAGAGCCACAACCATTTTCAATTATTATAATTTGTATATTTAGTAACCGACCATATTTATCTGAAATGTCACAACACCATGTCAAATAAACAAACCGCTGATAGGATATAACACCTACCCTCATCCTACAATACAATTCCTCATCTTCATCAGAAATCGTTTATCAACAGCAAATGACAGTAGGCGGTGAAAGTCTGGATCTTTGTGGAAATAAATACAATAAATTAATTTCTTTGTCACGTATAACACTTATCGGGTGGCTTCTGTTCAGCGCTTGTAGCTAATTAATCTCTACCGAGATACGTTTCGTTTCAGTTTCTACCCCAACCGAACATTGGCGACCTACCAACTTCCCTTCGCAGGGAATGGGAAAACTTCTCTTTTTGTTGATCAGCGGTGTTAGAAGTTCGTCCACCAATGCATGCTTGTTTTAAATTGGTGGCTAATTTAATTTACCCTGATTTTATTTGCTGGTTTTATTTAATTATCACTTGGAATTTAATTATTGGAATAATGCGTTTGTTGTGTTTTGTGTTTGGACTATAAAGTTAACATGCTGCAATGTTCGAAAGAATTACATTACAAATTAAACTAATTTCAATGTAATGATTGTAATGCATTGTTTATTGTTCGATCACAACTACTTCGTTCTTTACGTGAATTGAGTGCACTATTTAATTTTCCTATTTCGCGTATACAAAGTCAATTTTGTCACTGTTTTGTGGAGATTTTTTTAATTTGTGAAGTTGTTAACTTAGTTTTATGTCAAACACATCTTTCCTTTTATTTATTAATGTTTTTTCATGGAATATTACTGCATTTAGATTTTTTATAATATAATAATTACATCAAACACAAACAGTAAATTTGCAGAGGTGAAAATAATGGAGATTCAGTCCTTTGTTAAAATATTATTTATTTAAAACAACGTTTCGGTCTCAATTAGACCATCCTCAGGGTTCTGGAAAACATCAACGGGTTACAAATATCATGCTATACAAATTTTAAGAAACTGGTCACTTACATGTTTAAAATGTTTTTAGATTGTTGAAGAATAATAAATCGTACATAAATAAAAAAAATTTAAAAAAGGAGGTTGTAGCTGTCGTCGAACTATAAAAATATAAATACCACATACATTATTATCAGAGTTCATTATAAAACTGACGAAGGATTGGTTCTTGTATTGGAAGGAGCAAGGTACAACACGTATTTATTTTATTACATTTTTGTGGTACAGTAAACAGTAAAATATTCTTTTAAATTTATTGTAAGTATTTATTGGTAGGTTAATAACATAATAATTATAAACCTAACTTCTAAATAACTTACCAAAATTTCAAAATAAATTAAATATCAAATGTTTATTGAAACTTATTGTTACCAACTTTGATATCGTAATATTTCTTTCAATAATAATTTTGTAATAATAATAATAAATTTGACTATGATTTTTTGTGTTATTTTTGCTCAAATTTAGACAACAAATAAACCTGTAAGAAAAAATCTGATGTGGCCAGCACATTACCTTCTATCAATCCTGTGTATTATGTACAAATTCCATACATAAATTTTCTTGCAAAAGATTGTAAATTTCCAGTAAAGTTATTTCATAAACAAACTATGCAAATTGTACTTGACACTGACATCGTCTTCTTTAGCTTTTCGCATTCTTTAAGAGTCGCTATGTTTTATTTTCTTGTTCCACTCATTTCTGTTATGCGTGTCGTCCTCATTTAGTTCCTTTTCTCTCAAGTCTTCCGCAATACAGTCTTTCCATCTTTGATCTTCGTCTGATTCTTCTACCTTCTACTATTAAGCTATTCATTCTTCTTCCAATATATTCTTCATCTCTCCTAATGACATGTTGAAACCAATGTAATCGTCTTTCTTGTATCGATCTAGAAACTTCTATCACTCGAGCCATTTCCCGTATCCTTTAATTCCTTACCGTATCTTTACGTGTCTTCCCAACATCTATCTTAACATCCTCATCTCTGTCACATTCATTTTTTTTTTCATTGACAGTGGCATCTGTCAATTAGAATTTTCTTAATATAGTAGCTGTTTCCATGGTTATAGCATAGCTGGCTGATTTATAAGATTTAATTTCTTTATAATTCTTTAACTCTATATCCAATGAATACGAATTATAAAATGCAATCTATTCGTATAGATAAGAATATTCTTTACTATTTATAATAACATTAAATGTCAAAAAATTATATTTAACAGCGTTTTTTCAAGAAAACAGTTAAAATTTTCAAATAAGGTATGTACGGAAGAGGAATACTTAAAAATTGTAATTTTTGGAATTCTAGTATTGGAGATATCGCGGCCGAAATTATAGTCACACACACACACACACGAACACATACACGCACACACACACGCACACACACATACAGACATCATCGTAAAAGTAGTAAAATCGTATTGTAGAGACCTTAATACGTTTTTATTCATTGAAAACTCACCACCGAATTTTTTGACCAAAGACAATACCTTCCTTATCTAGAGGTGACGGAAGGTAAAAAAAATTATAATACACTAACTACCTGATTTTCTTCTTTAAAGATCTTGGACAAAATAATTATTTTCATTATTGCAAATAAACGTTTTGCATTTTCCGACAATATAAATTTATATTGACCGGTTTACAGTCTACAATGTTAATAACTTATATCTACGCTAATAGATCATCTGACATTTCTCAATAAAGGTAGAGGGCAATCAGTGTTCGGCATTAAGCTACTCCTAATTGCAACTAAAATAGACAAAACATAACAATGGCTAATTGTTATTTAGATGACAACTAATGCGCCATATGTTCTTATTATTGTCAGGAAATGTAAACCGCGGAACGTTAAATAATTTATAGACACATATGGACAATTAATATTGTTACTCTGCTGAATTATTCAGGGATTATCTGTACTAATATAACAAGAACTCGACTACAGATATCCGGCTTCGGCTATTAATTTACTGGATTATACCTAAATATAAATTTACGTATAAAGATTTATTTACATGTAGTTGTAAATACTGGCTTTATACAGTTCTTATTTATTGGAATGGATGGGATATACTCTAACCTAACAACTATAAAATGTACATTATACAGGATGTTTATTAAACATATTGCAAAAATTGAAGGCATTATTCCCTGGACCATTCTAAGATAATTTTGTCCTTTGATAATTTTTGAAAAGCCGCTTTGTTTCGAAGATACAGGACGAAAAAAAAATTCGACAAAACCAATTTTGATATTTTTCAAATTATTAATCTAGTAACAGCAGGCAAGTTATGTGTCAAATTTGTTAAGACGTTTGGCTGTTTGACGTGTATTTTCTGTCTATAATACTTCAACTTTTGTTAGTGAAGTCCTCTTATCATGAATAGCTATACGAACGCCGAGATGACTGACATGCATTTCATTTATGGACTTGCTGATGGCAATTCATTACAAGCTAGGCGGATTCTTGCATCGTAGCTGGAGGTAGTCAACAGTACTTGTAGATTAAGAAACTTTACATGTAATTTTTGGTATTAAATGTTGTTATTGGCTTTTCAAAAATCATCAAAGGACAAAATCATCTTGGAATGGTCCAGGGAATAATTCCTTCAATTTTTGCCCTATGTTTAATAAACACTCTGTATAATTTTAAATGCAATTAACTTCCTCAAATGATTAAAAAATCATTCAAATTATTCAGTGTATCATACCAATGTAACATAATAATAGCACATAATTAATTTATTATTTATGAATGTTATCTATATGTACATATGCTTCTGTAGATTAATTCGGGTAATTTTAATTAAAATTAATTAGGTTTATTTAAAAATAATCATTTCTATTTTAATTTAAACATACAATAGTTATTTACGTATCAAGGGAATATTTATTTTTATAGGTTATGTTTACATACAGGGTGTATCACGGAAAGTGAAACATAGGCGTTAAACATAGGAAACAGTTTTTCCGTATACACATACATACATACAGACATCATCGTAAAAATGGTAAAATCGTATTATAGGGACCCTAAAACATGCTTATTCACTAAAAACTCATCATTGATTTTTTTGACCAAAGACAATACCTTCCTTACCTAAAGGTGACGGAAAGTAAAAATGTATTATGAACTACATTGTTTGATAGGTATAACAGATTAAATAATCGCGGAGTCCTACAAAAAATTGAACTATGTAATTAATTTTTTCATAACCTTTTTTGTATGCAAATTAAGTTAAATTATATCCACATCATCTACCTACATCAATGTTAATATTTGCAACTCATCATAGTCAGTGAAATTACATACATATATGTATGTTTGATGTATGTTCAATGAATTACAATTCTAATTAAGGTTGTAACATTTACAAATTAAGGGATTGTGATCGAAATGTTATACTTTGTAATGGATGGTTAGTTTATGCTTAATAGTGGAATTAATAGACAATAAAATATGCAGTTCCAATTTCCAATAGTACAAAGCTGTGATATTGAATTCTATTTGACATTCAGAAAAATGAATATACCATTATTAACATGTAAATTTGCATTAAATGTGCTTCTTGAACATTCATGACGGAATTAGCCGAACAAAGTCGAAGTTTTGTATTCTGTGTGTCAGCCGCTAGCATTTAAATATGGCTTGGCTGATTGGGAACATTTTGATTAAAATCTAGACGAAATAGAATTTCAGAAGTATTACAACAAGGCACAAGAAATGATAATATAGACAGTAGGAAACTGAAAACAGAGCTGCTGGGTTTAACCGGAAATGGACCAAAACTTTGTATATTTAAATGTCACATGGCAGTTATTTTTGAAGATTTGAATTCAGCATAAATTTCTACGTACAGTGCACCAAAAAAAAGTTGAAAAAAGAGTATTTGAATGAACCGGAAGTGATTTTTTTAGAAGAAAACGCGCAAAACAAAAATATTTTTTTTTTAGACACATGTTACCTGCTGTTTCGTTTTCATTTTTATCTTCCGTCACCTTTAGGTAAGGAAGATATTGTCTTTGGTCAAAATATATGAGCTTTTAGTGAATAAGCATGTTTTAGGGTTCCTATAATACGATTTTACCATTTTTACGATGATGGAAATTGTTTTCCTGAGATATTATTGTGGTTACCCTGTACATAATACACTAGCAACGGTAATAATAAATAAGGGTTAAATACAGAATAACTTACTTTTAACACAGGAATAGCTATTCCTAGTTTATTACGAGCTTAACCCACAAATATATGATAATAAACATGGAATAAGACTTAACTCTAGAATAAACTCTCCATAAACGTCATTTTAACACAGGGTTAAGAAATATTCTCGGAATATCTAATCTAGAAATAGGAAATTATTTATTATTACCGCTGTAAATATATACAAAAAGTATTAGAGCAAACCTGTAGAAAATTCAAAAACATTTAAAGGTACTTTTCGAAGAAAAACTATTTTGAGCTTCCAGCAAAATATCATTTCCGGTTATCTGATTTACACCAAAATCTAATGGCATCTTTTCATATAAGAGTAAGATAGAAATACAAAGTTTCAAGAATTTCTGAACAATAGTATTGGAGTTAGAGCGTAAAGAGGATCCACACACACGCACACACACACACGCACACACATACACACACACGCACACACACACGCGCACAAACACACACAAACACACTCACACATACACACAGACATCATCGTGAAAATGTTAAAATTGGATTATATAGGGACCTTAAAACGTGGTTATTTACCAAAATCTCGATACGCGATTTTTAGCACGATCCCTGTACCTCCCTTAGCAAGGGTAGCGGGAGGTAAAAAATATATTTTTCTACAGTCTACATAGAAAGTAGACATTTGCGCTCTCTTTTGTCAACGCGAAATGCCATTTTGCCGCTCTAGCGCGACAACGAAGAAAAAACGATCGCTGTCCAAATTTCTAACTATACAATGTTGAGAAATGTCACTTGTCTACATTTTTAATGGAAACGTTTAGTCAGGAACTAATGGCACTGTAGTGACACATTTACCCCCTTTACAAATCAATCTGACATATAACTGGTCTGTCGGTACATTACATAGCCAAAAAAAAAAAAATGCCGCACTATTGTGAAAATAAAATAGGGCATTTATTTACAAAAACGAAAGTATAAAATGCTTAGATTACATTGAAGCAATAGGTCAAGAAGAATGGGAAATAACGATAAATTAAAATTAAATATAAAAGACTTTTTTCTTTATATTAATAATCCTTATTAATTGAGTAGTAGTCTAAGTACAAAGTGTACATTTTATTATTTTTTGTTATGGTGGAGTACCCCACGGTGGCGACTGTAGAAAAAATCTTGTGTGTGTTTCGAGCGCAAATGAACATTGTCGATTTGTCCTATTTTGCACTCTTAATACACAAATAGTTATTGTAATACTCGTACTGTATTTATATTACAATAAGGATCATTTGATAAGTTTTTGGGAGGCAGTAGGATCGTTTTTTATTCCAATACATATTTATTAATGGTACAATTAGTTATATTTTGGACTAATTGTACCATTAATAAATATGTATTGGAATAAAAAACGATCCTACTGCCTCCCAAAAACTTATCAAATAAAACTTATAAGGATCTAACCTCGAAACCAAATAAGGATCATTGTAATACTTGTTTTACTATATAGTATTGCTGATATTGTTAATTATATACAATTTTTAATTGCACTAAAGTTTAATTTCATATCATGACATAAGACAGGTATATGTTTATTGTATATGGCGTATGGTAATAAATATAATAGCCTGTAACAATAAACTTGCGATATGATGCCGGTGGCACATAAAATTGGTGCAGCAGTGGCCAAGTCCCTAAGTTATTATGTTGTTAGTCAGAATATTTCATCAAGTAAAATATACTTTCCGCTTGTAATAAATAACATTTATCTCGCAGAAGAATATTCTCTCTCATTGTGCGTGTGAGTTTATGACAAAAAATAATTTACGAGCAAGTTATAGTTGTCGAAACCGCTCAGCACAAGTTCCCGATAAGTTCCATGATTTGTCGCTCCCAACTTACGACTGAACCATAAATCACATATACCTACGCAAAGCTTCGAATGCTATGCTTCCAATGCTCTGATTCTTACATCCGAGACGAAACGCCCATTATGCGTTTCTAATTAACTGATTTTCTCATCCTTCATAAATTACAACCACGAACCACGACTCGTAAATCTCGGAGAAAAAGTTGCCAAATTAGACACAGGTTAGGATTAATATACCCTAATAAGGTTTTCGACATGTCTGGAATATGAAAAGGATCAATAGTTTATAATTACTTTCAAAATTCTGAAAATACAAAAATAAATAAGAAATGTATCTCACTTTGAAAATAGTAATTCGGCATCTATCATTAATTATATATAAGAATTGAATGTTTTTACCTTAAAAATAAAAATCTGGCCAGCACATAACCTCTCGCCGTTTATTTTACCTGGCTGTATACATAAAGCAAAGAATATTTTTAGAAATACAAATAATATATTCATAAGTCTATGACATATAAACTTCTTTCTTATACAACATAAAACAATTTTCACATATATTTACAAAATCTATAGGATATTTTACCATAATACAATAAATTACAAAGTAGAGTTTACCATATATAAATTTTAGGCTAGTAACAGGGATTTTCAATTCGAACAACGTTCTTGTTTACTTTCTCTTCATATTCGTCTAGTAAAAACATTAATTTTGGGCGGTCTAAAATGTATATATCTGGATTGTGCATCTATTCTTACATATCTTCTTTAACATTTTATTTTTCATACATGTTGTATCTAAATAACACATTAATTCCCTTTAATAAAGTGATGGATAAATTGCACTCCGATTGTTCTTATAACGATGTGTAATTTTGTAAATATTTACAACTTACTTGAAAAAAATTTGATAGCTTTTTCGCTGTGCAATGTTACTCTAGTCTACAGTGTTGGTGTACATTGTCCCATAATGTTTGAAACAAATTTAAGTTCTTTAACCTGTACTTGTCACCTCCATAATAGTCACAGACCAAGAATTAAGAGATTCTCCAAGTATATTTTTCTTTCATTACTCATTATTTCGATGAGATACAATTTTTCTGTATTTTACGTTGCATCTTCACTTTCATCTTGTGTTTATAACATTTAAATATCGTCTTCATTCGCTTATATCTATTCTTTACATTTAGATTTTCTATATATAAATTCATTCTATGAAGAAATTTTGTCCTACTCTTCTAATTTTTCGAGATGATTCTAATTCGTTGTTGGCATTAACAGTATTTCTGAAGGGTATGTGTAATATACCTATAATTTTAAATATTTAACTATTAATACAATAAGAAATAATATAATGTATGTACTTCCCAGAAAAAATATTCAGTAATGTCTCCGGATTTCTGACACTGACATTTATCTGTCAGTTACAAACATTTTAAATTTTCAACTATTTTCCATGGCATTCTTTCGGCTGTAAAATTTATTACCACAGGTTATTTTATATATTATATTTCTTTTATCTCTAAATCTATAGAATATATAATAAAATATTTAAATGTATCAAATAGAGAATTAAATTATCTTTAATATTACCAAAAAAAATTGTCAAAAAATAATATTTAGAAGTTTTTTTTTCAAGAATCTTGTACTTCCGGTTGTCCAATTGTTAACAAAATCTTTTAAGATCTTCCCATGAATGTCCGATTGGGAAATACAAATATAAAGTCTTATAGTTTTTGAGTAACCGTCCTTCTAACATCCCACACACATACACGCTTACATACATACACACACACACCCACATACACACACAGACATCATCGTAAAAATGTTAAAATCGGATTGTAGGGACCTTAAAACGTGCTTATTCAATAAAATCTGGATATGTGATTGTTAGCATGAAGTCAATACCTTTGTATATAAATAAAAAAAAAAAACTTATTGAAAAATGTTATTATGATGTACACGATTATTTCGATGATCCTTGTTAGTTGTTGTTAATATTATGTATGTAATGACATGTCTTATATCATGTATATGATCTATTGTATTAGTAAATTATTATTATTATTATTATTATTATCAAAAATTCGTACAATAAAATAGTATACAAACACAAACTACTGCATGAATTGAAAATTACTGTTCCTTTCATGTGCAACGACAACAAACTAAATATTTTGTAGCAAACAAACACTGTATAATTAAATATGAAAAATAATGTAGTTACAAGTTTAAATACGTGTGTTTAGTATAAATAAATACCCGCATAACCAAGATACAAAACAAAGTTATAAAAAAGTACAAAATTCTGTTATGCATGGTAAATTCCTCTATTCACCGAAATGTGCAGCACAAGCACGTGAAAATACGTTTACAAAATTCAGCGCTTTTTCAGTTATAATTATTACTCCATGTATAATTCACCGACCCTACACACAAAAAACTCCACATGCACAAAAGAATACCTGCATTTTCATCCCGCACAAAACAAGATTAAAAACTAATTTGTATCCGGACAATTATCTGAAATTTTTGTTTCAAAAAGCTCATTTCATAACCACCCATTCATGCCGGACACTTTTGTCTGGGATGAAGTGGCATTTCAAGATGAGGATCTGCTACATTGTTGCCACACAAAAGAACAGCGCTATTTTTTCCTCTAGCTGTTTTTCCCTTCTCGGTGTCAAAACCACGCTGCCACGTTGCCAACTTAAGCTGCAAATGTCCCCAGTGACGAGTAGTTAGTTCGTTGGAGTTTTACAAGTTGGGAGAATATGTTCGTTGTTTAGTTACGTGTATATTTTATTTTGTTTTTGTAATTCGTGTTTTGCAAGTTATTTAATTAATCAAAGAATGCGCAGCTAATTTTATGCAGCTACAGTTTCTACATTCTGTCAAAAGTGGGTATTTTGTATTTTCTTCAACTCACAACATGACATTGACTTACTAGTTTCTTTATAACTAGTAGTTTGCAAGTTGTGAAACACTTAAAACTTCGACAAATTTCACAAAAATTTACTGAGAGTTCTACTGCATGGATTGTTGAAATTCAAAATTCATTTAACTAGATATAAAATGTGTTATGGCCATCACAATACCTCTCGCGCCCTTTCCGTTGTGGTATGTATAATTATTGTATTTAACATTTCTTGTACACATTTGTGTGTATTCTAAGTACACCTAATCTTTATATTTACGTATTTTCTATAATCTTAAATTCAATCTTTGAGCCAGATTTCTCCATTTCTTCTAAATGTTCGAGGTTTTTCCAATTCATTAACAGAATTGGCGGTATTTCTGATGGGTTCATGTAATATACCTATAATTTTAAATATATAATTAAAAATACAATAAGAAATATTAAATATCGTTCCCAGAAAAAGCCTTTAGTACTATCCCTGAATTTTTGACATTGACATTAGTGAATTTATCTGTCAATTACATACATTTAAATTTCTCAAGTAGGTACCATTGTGATGTTTGGGCTGTGAGCAGGCTGTGAGATTTACTACAACAGATTATTTTATAGACTATATCATTCATTAAGTTATAAACCAATAAGAATGCGTGATTTTCCTTAGTTACCACGTATTTCAGCGGTTATTATTAAGTAACCATGGTGAACGAATATACGAACCTTTGTATATTCGAATATACCTACCTTCGTATATTCACTTATAGGTCAGTTTAGTTATTTTGTTCTATGTACTCAGAACTGGCAATGCCATTTTTAGTTATATTTACGGACATGATCTTTTTCCTTCGAACACAGTATCGAGTGTATAAATGAATATGTAGTTATACTTTGAGGAGGAAAATCGTGCGATGTATGCTTTAAGTAGACATTTAAAATCACACTGACAGCTCCAAATGCACCGAAACAAATAATTGAACGCATCTATTATTTGACAGCAAGGCATTATTGAAGTAAAAATTTGACAAGTAAACAAATAATTATTTGAATCACAAATCTAGAAACTGCACTGTTGCTAGTTTATTTGAAATACAAGCATTTATTTTAAAATACGAGCAATGGGGACTTATACAATTCAAATATTTTGGTCGCCATCTAGTGTGTAAAAAAGTATTTAATAATTAGATATGTAGTGAGCAAGATTTAGCTCTAAGTTTGACGTTTATCACGTGATCCATATTTGGTCCCACGTGATCACGACAACCATTGTTTGAAAATGATGCTGTAAAATTTATATATTTCACCGGCTTATCAGTAGAACATTTTAAACGCCAAAGAAAACTAAATTTAATAATTTAACATCCAGAGACAAATTATGTATGACTTTAATAAGATTAAGACGTGGATATACACTGAAAGAAATTTCATTATTTTTTCCGTGTCTCTCTCAACAGTGGAATTTGTAGTGTTTACATAGATTCACTTCATGTTTTTTCAAATTGAAACGATGAAATCGAATTTGTTTTCCCTCCGTGAGAATCAGAAAGATTCGATTCCGCAATGTTTCATTAATAACAATTACTACACATAATAACTTAACCAAACTTTGCTGACTAAATAACAAATTGATGGATCAACTGCTGAAGAGGGAAAGCATTTGATCGACTCGGCCATGGTATGTCACCTCGCTCTTTCTAAAAATTTCTTGTCCCTTTCTAAATTATGTGGAGGGAGGTCCGCTGCCGATCCGCCGCCGATGACGTCAAAATCATAAGTCCCCATTCAATGTAATATTACATACTACTACTACTACTATATTCAAAAAGATAGGTTATGTAGCACACAGTTTGACATTTCTGTCAAAATAAAATAGACCACAGGTCTACGTTAAATTTACTATTTACTTTTTAATTTATTTTTTATTCATGATATAGTCTACTTGTATACAACTCGACAATAGAAAATTCTCGAAATACTCAACGAGTTGCCTATTAGAAATACCACTCGACCTTCGGTCTCGTGATGTTTCCAGGCAACACGTTTCGTATAATCGAGAATTTTCAATCGTCTTGTTGTATAATATATGATTGATTATATATCTATATCTTTCATATATAGAAGGTATAATAAAAAAATAAAAAATAAAATAAAATAATATTTGGAAGATTTTTGTTACAATACTACTACTTCCGGTTGTCCAATTGTTACCAGAATCTATTCGACTTTTTCCATTACTGTTAGATTGAGGAATCCGTAGTTACACAGGTATTTAAGCTTATAGAATTTGAGAATTCGTACATACAACAAACATCCTCACACACACATACACACACACATGCACACTCACACATGCGAGAGGTAATAAGTCCCAGTGGTTGTTAAAGAATCATAAATTAACTGTAAATTATGTTTGAGTTTTTATAAATTATTAATATTATTTTTAAATCTAGTAAATTCTACAAAACAAAATTAATTTAATCATTGTTTTGGCATATAATTGTAAATAACGTGTTACTATAATATTTAATATCTGTTTAACTACGTATTTCTCAATCGGACATTACTGGGAAGAGCTGAAAAGGTTTTGGTAATATTGGACAATCGAAAGTAGCAGATTCTTAAAAAAAACTTCTAAATATATTTTTTTGAAATTTTTCATTCTTGCTAGTATTAAAGAAGAGTAAATTCTCTATCTGATACATATAAATATTCTATTATATGTTTTATAGATTTAGAGATAAAGAAATATAAGGTATATAATAATCTCACAGCCCAAATAATATCATGAAAACCAATTTAAAATTAAAATGTTTGTAATTGACAGATAAATGTCAGTGTCAGATTTTTTTATGGGAAGTACATACATTATATTATTCCTTATTGTATTAATAGTTATATATTTAAAATTATAGGTATTTTACATATACCCTGCCAAATACTGTCAATCCCGACAATAAATTGGAAATATTGCGAAAAATTAGAAGAGTAGAAATAAAATTAAAGTTAAACATCTAAATATAAGGAATTGATGTAAGTAGAATTTTTGGTGTAGAGTGTAGGTATACAAGAAACGTTAAGTACAATAGCGCGAGCAGTCATGTGACTTTGTTGACCTTAACAAGCAGATATGGTGGCCCGTGTCAGAATGATAGCTAGTACTTAAGAACATTGATGTCAAATATCATAATTTCTCATTCTAAACTTAGTGATTTTCCAATTCCATGTCAATGAAGTAAAAGTAAAATTAACTTGAAATAAGTGGGACTGTAATCCTTTTTATTGCTCTGAAAAAGAAAAGCATTTTGTCATCAGTTTCAAATTACAACATTAATACTGAATTAACTCCATTAATGTTAGTTAGAACTGTTGAAAGTTTATCTTCGTATAAAAATATTCATCTTTTTCTAGAATGAAATAGCGCAAAATTACAATAGTTTATTATCTCGTTTTTTCCAGAGTAATAGCTCTGCAACTGTACCTCGAGAGAATAATAAAAACTTCCTTACTAAATACCTATTCACGTTGTCGGTTGTCGGAACTGAAAAACTAAATTATGCAAATAATAAGGCGCGGTGTTCAAAGGATAATTAATTAATCATTCTCAGTCGTGCATTCTTTTTGTCGCATACTCTATGCTATGCTATGCTGCAGTGTCATTATGATTAATTAGTAAATTTCAGTCCGATGAAATATATTTAAGAATGTATCCCGTGGAGTTGTGCATAATTTATCTTCATTCATACAATAACTCAAGTTTATTGCGCGGGCGCAAATCATACAAACGTCCACTATGACGCCATTCGTTCATATTATATCACTGGTTGTATATGTCATTGTGATTTAAACCACCTGGAAATGAACTATATTAGTAGAAGATTTATTTGCATGATTGTCTTGTTAAACGCATTCCCTCTCATATTTTTGTTATGCGATAGAATATGTCAACCTTTTGTAAAAATGTCACATGCTCTTAATCTTTGTAAAAAAAACTTGACGGGTGTCATAAAGACGATTTAAATCGAAGATAAATGGAGGGATTTTGCAGATGTATGTAAAAACTTAGTTTTACAACTATTTCACACAGTGAAAAATAATTGAATGGTATTACTGCAAGAAGAAAAATAATTATTCATTTGTTCATAATATTGTTAAATTTGAAATATTGTCTTAGACCTAACAAATGTATAATAAAATTTTGTATAACTTTCCAGATCAATACAAGGGATATGAGAGATACACATTTTATATTTGCCATCTGTATAATTTTCTCGGTGACATTTGTGAATATCATTTCGTCATATAGCTAGCAAATCTTTCAGTGTACTAAGCAACATGTCTCGTTTGCTTACCTAGCATTTGCTTGAACTGCTTACTTCATTGGACGCACCTATTGATACTGACATCTGTCAATTTGTATTATCTGAATATATTAGCAGTTTCCATGGTTAGCATATCTGGCTAATTTATGATATTTAATATCTTTATAATTCTTTAACTCCATATCTATTGCATATGAAGTATAAAATTTTCTTACAAAAGATTCTAAATTTCCAGTGAAATTATTTCATAAACAAACTATGCAAATTTCATTTGACACTAACTTCTTCTTCTTCTTTAGCTTATCTCATTCGTTAGGGGTTGCTATTATTTATTTTCTTCTTCCACTCATTTCTGTTTTACGTGTCGTTCTCATTCAGTTCCTTTTCTCTCAAGTGTTCCGCAATACAGTCATTCCATCTTGTCTTTGGTCTTCCTCTGTTTCTTCAACCTTCTAATACTAAATTCATTCTTCCAATATATTCTTCATCTCTCCTTATGACATGTTCAAACCAATGTAATCATCTCTCTTATATCTTTCTAGAAACTTATAACACTAGAGTTATTTCCTTACCGTATCTTTCCGTGTCTTCCCCAGCATCTACTTCAACGTCCTCATCTCTGCCACCTCATATACTTTCCATTGATACTGACATCTGTCAATTTGAATTATCTGAATATATTAGTAATTTTCATGGTTAGCTAGCATAGCTGGCTGATTATGAAATTTAATATGAAGTATAAAATGCAATCAAATCGTATTCTTCAAGTTATAATAACTTTAAATGTCAATAAATCATATTTAACTGTTAAAATCTTCAAATGAGGGTACTTTCGGTTGACGAATTATAACCAAAATCTAATCACTTCTGGATGTAAATACGAATGCGATCCGAAACTTTCGCCGTACACAAACACACATACACGCACACACACACACATACATACATACAGACATCATCGTAAAAATGTTAAAATCATATTATAGGGACCCTAAAACATGCTTATTCACTAAAAACTCATCGTTGAACTTTTGACCATAGACAATACCTTCCTTAGCTAAAGGTGACGGAAGGTAAAAAGAATTTGAAATCATGACCTTTTATTCACAAAACAATTGCATTATTTGTGCCCATGTTACTACAGCTAGACAACTAGAAAACATAATATTGTTGATAATTACACTGCGAAAACCATTATATTACAAGTTACATTGTATTAAAATGTCGAATTTGCGGAGAGCACGCCCCGTAAAGTATTCCTCGTGCGGTAATTATTTGAAAATGCGAGAAATGTAGCAAAAACTCTTCAAAAAACTTGAGTTTCCAAGTAGAAAAAGCTATAAAAGTGTATGTTGTGGGAGCCACTAAAAATAAATTAGTTGTACACAACAAGGTAACACGCATTGTTAATCCACCCTAGAGAGCTCGGCGTTAAAAGTCGAAAAAACTTTTATACGTTGCTTCAAATTTAGTGGATGGAAGTTGCGAGTGAAATGAAATGCCTGCACGTGTCTTGGCGGTTGCGGTGAAGTTAGAAGTTCCCGCGCATGCGAGGTACAACCCCATTTGTAACGCTTTCCGCAACACACATCAAGTTATGTTGTTCACAACCAGTGCCTCGCAAACAATTTTAGACTGTTTTACTAACGTAACCCTTTCGCGACTAATGGGTGATATGTCCCACTTTTTACCTCTCGCTAAGAGAGGTATTGCATTCATGCTAAAAATCGCATATCCAGATTTTATTGAATAAGCACGTTTCAAGGTCCCTACAATCCGATTTTAACATTTTTACGATGATGTCTGTGTGAGTGTGTGTGTGTGGATGTGTGTGTGTGTGTGTGTGTATGTGTGTGTGTGGGATGTTGGAAGGACGGTTACTCAAAAACTATAAGACTTAAAATTTGTTTAACAACGTATTTCCCAATCAGACATTCATGGGAAGATCTGGAAAGGTTTTGGTAATAATTGGACAACCGGAAGTAGAAGATTCTTGAAAAAAAATCTTCTAAATATTATTTTTTGAAAATTTTTCGTGGTAATATTAAAGAAAATTAAATTCTCTATCTGATACATTTAAATATTTTATTATATATTCCATAGATTTAGAGATAAAAGAAGTATAATATATAAAATAATCTGTTGTAATAAATTTGACAGCCGAAAGAATGCCATGAAAAATAGTTGATAATTTAAATTATTTGTAACTGACAGATAAATGTCAGTGTCAGAAATAATGAGTAATGAAGGAAAAATGTACTTGGAGAATCCCTTAGTTCTTGATCTGTGACTATTATGGAGATGACAAGTCTAGGTTGAAGGACTTAAATTTGTTTCAAACATTATGGGACAATGTACACCAGTACTATAGACTAGAGTAACTTTGAATTGCGAAAAAGCTATCAAATTCTTCTCAAGTAAGTTGTAAATATTGACAAAATTACACATCGATATAAGAATAATCGGAGTGCAATCTATCCGTCACTTTATTAAAGGGAATTAGTGTTATTTAGATATAACATGTATGAAAAAATAAAATGTAAAAGAAGATATGTAAGAATAGATGCACAATCCATATATACATTTTAGACCGCCCAAAATTAATGTTTTTACTAGAAGAATATGAAGAGAAAGTAAACAACGTTGTTCGAATTGAAAATTGCAGTTACCAGCCTAATATTTATATATGGTAAACTCTACTTTGTAATTTATTGTAACATAATTTATGGTAAAATATCTTCATGTTGAGACATGCTATTATTGAATAATAAAGAAGTTTATACGTCATAGATTTATATGAATATATTATTTGTATTTATAAAAATATTCTTTGCTTTATGCATACAGCCAGGTAAAATATACGGCGAGAGGTTATGTGCTGGCCACATCAGATTTTTTATATTGCAATTTTTATTATTATTTTTATATAATTTAATGTTACTAAATGTACGGAATAGTTTGGCATGATTATAATTATTTTCCACGTATATAATTTGCCATGGGCCATATATGTCCCAATAGTACAATGATGTCACAGGAATCAAAATGAGAAAAAAAATATGGCTTCGGTTTTATTATAATGACTAGATATTACAAAAATATCAAAGCATCTTATACTTCATATTCTGATCCACTATCTTCGTAGGGTTAATGGACAGACTCTATATCGGATAAATTGTTCGCTAATTCCTCAAGTTTCTTTTTTGTTAAAGCGCGTTTACTGCAATAAAAGGTCATCATTAGATATGGGACAAAATTATGTCATTATAAAATTAACCGACTTCATATACTATTGGGACACTGGTGTCCCGAAATCACAAAACTGCTTTTACTCATTTTGTTTAATTTCTTAAAAAAATCATAATTCTTCAATTTTCAATAAAAAGTTCAAATTTTTTAAAAATCTAATTTATATGGATATAGACACATTTCCATGCGCTGATTCCAAATATTGAAACCGCATTTCGATATCTTTTTTCGTTCTCGAGATATTTTCCCTCAAAATTTTGCCTAAAAATACTCATTTTTGGGCTATACCCCAAAAATGGGACAATATATAGACTTGGAAGTATAACCATTCGATTCTACGGGCAAAATTACATAAGTATCCAAATTTTCATAGTTTTTGAACAATGAATACAATCTCTAGACTAAAATAACTGAAAATGGCCAAAATCTGAAAAAATCATAAGGGGTACCCCTTACGATTTTTTCAGATTTTGGCCATTTTCAGTTATTTTTCTCTACAGATTGTATCTATTGCTCAAAAATTATGAAAATTGCTATACTTATGTAATTTTGTCCGGGAAATCGAATGGTGATGTTAACGAGCTCGTATTTCGGCCCATTTTTGGGGTATAGCCCAAAAATGAGTATTTTTAAGTAAAACTTTGAGAGCAAATATCTCGAGAATGAAAAGAGTTATCGACATACGGTTTCAAAATTTGAAATCAGCGCGTTGAATAGTATCTATAACCACATTAATTAGATTTTTTTTAAAATTGAATATTTTATTGAAAATTGAAGATTTATGATTTTTTAAATTAAACAAAATGAGTAAAAATAGGGATATGGCAGAAATATAAATCAATTATACTCATATATTTATTAGTAATATAATAATTGTTTGTTTGTAACTTTGCTTTTATAATTGCCTGTGATTCTTTATGTCTTCCATTCCAATCTTTAAAAGTTGGCAACCCTATCGGGCACAAATACTATACGCATTCAAATATAATATATTCACAATAAATATATTATTTGATTTTGAAGAATTTTTTTCGTATTCCTCGAGTTTAGATACATATGCAGACATGATTAGATTTTGGTTATAATTAGTATAACTACCGACCCTCATTTGCAACACTTATTAGTTTTTCTTGAACAAAGCAAATTAATCGTGGTATTGAAATTATGCGAAAACTTTCGTCACACACACACACACACACACACATATATATATATACATACAGATATCATCGTAAAAATGGTATAAAATCGTATTATATGGACCCTAAAACGTATTTCTTATTCACTAAAAATTACATAAAGGTGACGAAAGGTAATAATGTATTTCATTTAAAAATTTCATGTATGTTAACAGAAATTTTGTTTCCACCCTAGAAATTAGGTTATATCTTCATTTTATACTCGTACGAGTATGTAAACTTAGCCTAAATATACAATATCTAACTATCGGAAATGTAAACCCGTAGATTTTAAATATTACGCTATGCAACCTTTATTTTTAATTATAGAGTAAATTTATAAATTATGTTTCGTACTTTTAAAATTTGCATTTCATTCGTAATTAACATAATTACACATATCCAAATAGCATCAATTACATTTATTGCGGATTTATTTTCAATTTATTTTCAAATATTTATATTTTTGCCATTACATATGTTTGTTTGTAGTCGATTCGATTGTTCATTTGTCATTTGTTAATTAAGTATAATTAATTCATAACTTAATTACACATTATTGCGCAATCTCTAATGATATATAATCTTGCACACCATATGATCAAAATATTAAATCATACACAACAAATAAGAGAGATTAAAGCTATTCGCCTGTAATTACCCAGAAACGTTTCAATCTATCTATAAATAAATTTAATACCATTGTATTAAAATGAAATTATAACGTGGAACACGAGTATAATTTCCTAATAGAATAATAACATTCCTGAACTGAGAGCTGTCAGGTATAGAAAATCGTTTGGCCACCCCTGAAGATAATAGAGATATGTATTCGGAATTGCCTCCAATCGCACTGACAGAAGCTGTGGTTAGAACCGGACTATTATTATAATAGCTATAATTAGTTCCTTCCATGTTTTTCTTCATTTGTATTGGTATTTATTTCGATATAATAATTTTGTTAAAAATGAATTAAAGAAATTTGGTGAAACAGTTGCTATTTTCAATTCGCAGTCAAGGTTTATTACTAAGTAGATTTTAGACAAAATAAAAGTGAAGATTTGCAACAAATAATTTTTCTTTTCAAAACATTATATATTTCCAGTAAAATTATTTCATAAACAAACTATATAAATTGCACTTGACACTGACATCTTCTTCTTTAGCTTTTCCCACTCGTTAGTCGTCGCAATTCTTGAATTTCTTCCATTCATTGCTATTTTCCTTGTTGTCCTCATTCAGTTCCTTTTCTCTCAAGTCTTCCGCAATACAGTCCTTCCATCTTATCTTTGATCTTCCTCTGTTTCTTCAACATCCTATTACTAAACTATTCATTCTTGTTCGAATATAATTCTTCATTTCTCCTCATGACATGTTCAAACCAATGTCATCATCTTTCTTGTATCTTTCTAGAAACTTGTAATACTAGAGTTATTTTCTTACCGTATCTTTCCGTGTTTTCCCCAACATCTACTTCAACATTCTCATCTCTGCCACATTAATTTACTTTTTATTGATACTGACATCTGTCAATTTGAATTATATGAATATATTAGTAGTTTCTATGTTTAGCATAGCTGGCTGAATTATAAAATTTAATTTCTTTAAAATTCTTTAACTCTGTATCTATTGAATAAAATGTAATCAAATCGTATAGAGAATAATATATTCTTTAAGTTATAATAACGTTAAATGTCAATAAATCAAATTTAATTGTTAAATCTTTAAATGAGGCTACTTCCGGTTCACCAATTATAACCAAAATCTAATCACTTGTTCTTCTGGATGTAAACTTGAGGAATAAGAAAAAATTATAATTTTTGGAATCATGGTATTGAAGTTATGGGATACGGAACTTTTGTCACACACACACACACACACACACACACACACACATACATACATACATACAGACATCGTAAAAATGGTAAAATCGTATTATAGGGACCCTAAAACATGCTTATTCACTAAAAACTCATCATTGAATTTTTTGACCAAAGACAATACCTTCCTTACCGAAAGGTGACGGAAGGTAAAATTAGACACGGTATAATATTTATCGGGCAAGAAGTTGTTTAGTATTTTCAAATCTAAACAAAATATTGTATATTGTTTTATTGTACCCAAATCATTGTGACTCATAATATAGTTTATTCCTTGAATTGTATATTTTGAAACACACTTATTATTGTGTAGAATACCATCTTCAATTTAGTAACGTACATAATGTGAATAACCATAAACGTGTCAACTAAATTATTTGTCAATAACCAACAAACTATTTTTCAACACTAATTAAGATTCTTTACTTCAATCATAAATTCCAATTTACAAAACCTCAAAAACCATCATACAAATCATACAACCACAAGACCACAACCCAACCATCAAACCGTGAAACTTAACGATCACTTCAACCAATTTTTCCACCTACAACTAGAATCCAATACCCATTGTCCAACAAGAGAACACATGTACTATGTATGTCAGTGCCATGGAAACGGATGGTCCAAGCGCTCCGGCAAGCCTTCGACATCAGGACGATAAATCGTGTACGTGCAGTGTTAAAGTACCATGGCTACCGCGACCAATAAAGAGAATATAACCAATTAGAGAGACCACACAAGCAGTGGACAGCGATCTTCATCACAAGAATGAAACAAGAGATCGAAGATGCAAGATTCATTCAAGACGAAGACGATGAGGAGGGCAGTGACGTACGAGGAGGATTTTAGACAAGGGTATCAATAAAATGTATCAAATATCACGTGTTTATTGTTATAGAGCTCGAATAGAATATGGGTAACGAATATCTAGATTTTATGTGGCCAGAAACGGTACCAATCGCCATGTCATCAGTATTCGTCTATTTACAGTTTACTGACAATCATTAATTTTCATTTCCTTGTGGTAAATAAATTTAGATACTTAAAAATAAAAAGAATAATAAACTTAGTGATAAAATAAATATAAAGTCCGTTTCCAAGACTTGTTCCCCGCGTCGTCAGTCGTATATAGTTCAAATTGCCAGGAAGGGAGAGGGAATTGATGACGTCATTTGGTCAGGTAAAATCGAGTGAAATCGTATGATTCCCGAAGTATTCATACAAATCAAAAAATGAGAGCTCGTCTGGTGATGCTTGGTAAAATCCTATAAATATAAATAGTACAAATATGTTGTTATTACTGAAATCTAGAAATGTGTAATAAGCCGTAATGAGATATTTATATTTAGTCGAATGAAATATAAGAATACGTATAGTTTAACAATTACGATCTATAATTAATAGATCGAGGATTCAAATCATTTATTCCAACTAGAGTTTCTGACGAGACGATCGAGACGAGAAACTGCGTTGTCTCGTCTCGTCTCGTCTAGAAGGCAAGAAATTAAGTCTCGTCTCGATTTTTTCTCGTCTCGAACAATGCAATCTCGTCTCGGCCGAGAATCTCGACGAGATTTCTCGATTTTTTTTTTTTATAAATCCAATAAGCGATTTAAATTGATATATAACACGAATAATATACAGAGTGATTAAAAAGTTTGAGTCAAACAACTATTTTATTTACTATCAATTTTATACCTAAAGTACAAACAGATACGGATGAGCTGGGAAGTTTCATTGGCGCGAAAATTCAAAATAAGGAAAATTAAAGAAGAGCGTATAAAACAAATAAATAAGCTTGTTTTGCAAATCAAAAGTGTTCAATAAACAACTTGTATAAATTGCACATGGCAAAATTAAATTTGTCCATGTTTTATGTTTTATCTCTTTCTAATATTCATATTCATGCATCTTTGTTTCATGTAATGTCAATTTTATAAGTGTATCTTTTGCTTATTTAAACATTATTTATTTAAAAAAATCCCTATAAATAATAAATTATTAAAATAAAATAAATATATCATCCGTTTTTTACCCATTACTGGATGTAACACTTAGTCGGTAAGTAAACAAGAATACTGCGGCGTCAGGAAAGTAGGAGGTAGTTATATTTTAAGAAATTTAAGCGATTCTGTTTAGATTTATAATTACAAAAATATAAAAAAATTACAAATTGTCCCAACCAAATTTATTTAAAAATTGTATTTTTAAAAATAAAAAAGTCGAGAAATCTCGGAATAATTGTCGAGATCTCGACATATAAGTCTCGTCTCGTCTCGTGAGTTCAAAAAGCTTTCTCGTCTCGCCGAGACGAGAAATTTCGAGACGAGACGAGACGAGATTCGAGAATGTCTTGTCTCGTCCGAAACACTAATTCCAACAAGTTTTAGACAAAATATATCGATGTGAATTAGGTTCAAATAATTCAAAAAAGGCTATGCACTGTTGAATTGCAAAGAAAAGTTGTCAATTTAATAGAAAAAGTTCTTGTCCATTGCGTAATCAAAAATACCTATATACATTTCATAAATCGTTATAAAACTAGGATTATGTATTGTGGTTTTGATAAGGACAGAGATGTTACATCCAAAATACAGGCCATAATTTATGCAGCGTGCATTGAGGCAGCCCTAGGGAATACATCGATTGCGATCGACCAGTAGATGCTGAGCAATTTTAGGAAGACCGCAGCAGCTAAAAATGATAGCTATCTTTATGAAGAACATGTAATTAATTAGAAAAGATATCGTAATATATATATATAGAACTTGAATATATTGCTTATAATAAAATTACTTAGGTTTAATAATATTTTATTTGCAAATAAACTATTATCTGCATGGAACAAATGTTTTCATCTTTAATAATTCGCAAATAATTTTTATTAAAGTAATAAAATTAAGGTGGCAATTAATTGAGTATATTGTCAGTTATCCTTACCCTCAGTTTTATAGATAATACTAACATAAATATTGTATTATTTACTGCTGGAACGAAAAAAATTAGCACGTGTCTGTTGTCATATATTTGCCCGTAGATTATTGTTAAAATGATAAATTTAGATAATAACATTATATTTAAATCCAGTAGACTTTATTAATACATAAAATAAAAAATCTGATGTGGACACCACACAACTTCCTTGTACGATTATTAAACTATACATATTTTTTTAATAAATAAATTACAAAATATTAATTTTAACTCAAAACAGTAAGATATATAGCGACCATAATCTAACCCGGTTTTTTTAAAGAGAGTTTTGATTACAACAAAGAAATATTTGATTACAACAATGAATATGACTAATTTCACAATAAAAATATAATATTTGTTATTGTACGAATCATAAAATTGCACGTGTTTAACGTAATTTGGCATGAACATTTTTTTTATGTTTTTGTCCTAATCCATAGCAAGCTTTATTACAAAAACAAAAAAGTATATAATTTTTAAATTTACATATCTCGCTTATACAAAGGGTTAATTTAATAATACTTGATGTGCTAGATGCAGAAATTAATTCTCTAAAACTTTTATTTGAAACATTTATTTCTAAAATCAAAATAAAATCATTTTATTCAAGAAAAACTATTAACAACTTCAAGTAATGTACCACTTCCGATTAACCTATTTTAACCAAAATCTATTGTGTTATTTCGATTGACATAAAAGTCTTGTATACCAAATTTTAAAAGTTTTGGATTATATTTTAAAACAGTTTTTCATTAAAATCTATTATAGGCTTCATGTAAAGTGCCACTTCTGGAAATTGTATAATAACCAGAAAGGGAGGTGCACAACTAGATGTTATAGGAGTCCTAAATACAAAATTTCAACTTTCTACGGCTTACCGTTTTTGAGTTATGCGAGATACGTACGTACGTACGTACGTACGTACAGACGTCACGACGAAATTAGGGATGATCAAAATGGATATTTCCGCTGAAATCTAAAAACCGAAATTTTTCGCGATTACAATACTTCCTTTACTTACGTAAGGAAGTAAAAATAGTCCAAATATAGTCTTAACTATTGTAATCTAAAAAAAATTTTTTTTCAGAAGGTACGAATACATTTGGGGTTGGGCTCGTATTTATATCTCTTAAAATTGTTAATAACACAAAATATTCAGGAACGTATGAACTATAACAAACTTCTGCCATTTATGTTGGAATACCCCGCAAACTAACCTAATCTACCCCATTTTTGGTCGGTTAAGAGGCTCCCAGCGACCTGTAATGCCCGCCGCCTCTGTTTCATGGCACATAGTCGTCCCAGCGGCATTTTAATTACACGTGATTCGGGCATGTGTTGTTATTTATTGATATGACGTCGATCAGTGCCCGCGTTACACTCACACACAGGTTAAGCTAAATGGCTCGTAAATGATTCTCTCATGTTTTGCATATCAATTGCACCTGATGTTAAATTGTTGAAAAACAATTAACAATATTGCTACTGGAAATTTTAAATGGGTTTTCACGTTCCATCATACGTAATTGGTGTAAAATAACAGGGAGATAAAATAATGATTGAATCACTTTTGATCTTTGATAAAATGTTATTTTAACGCATTCTATGATATGAACCGCTCTTTTCAAAAACTGGCCCCCTGGCTTCTTTTCAGCCCAGGTAATTATATGTCTTCTCATTATATTTGGTACCTATTTATTTATTGCCAATTAAGAATGCCTCATGAAATATTTTATTAACTATATACAGGATATTATAAATCTGTTGTGGCCATCACAATACCTCTCGCCCTTTCTATTGTGGTGTATATAAGTATTGTATTTAACATTTCTTGTACAAACAAAAAATTCTAATTACACCTAATCTTTATATTTTCTTTAATTTTAAATTCATTCTATGAGCAAGTTTTCTCCGTTTCTAAATGTTCGAGGTTTTTCCAATTCATTAATGGGATTGGCGTTATTTCTGATTGGTTCATGTAATATACCTATAATTTTAAATATATAATTAATAACACAATAACAAATATTAAATACCGCTCCCAGAAAAAGCCTTCAGTACTATCTCTGAATTTTTGACAGTGACATTTATCTGACATTTTGATTTCGCAAGTAGTTACAATGGAGATGTTTGGGCTGTTAGCAGGATGTGTGATTTACTACAACAGATTATTTTATAGATTATATATCTATATCTTTAAATCTATAGAAGGTAAAATAAAATTTTAAATGTGTCGGATACAGAATTTTGTTTTTTATAATAATATTCAGATTTTTTTTTAAATACTACTACTTCCGGTTGTCCAATTGTTACCAGAATCTATTCAACTTTTCCCATTACTGTTAGACTGAGGAATCCGTAGTTACATAGGTCTATAAGACTAAATCTTATAGAATTCGAGAAATAGTACCTCCAACAATGTAACCCATACACACACATTCAAACACCGCTAATACCGTCAGTGAATATAAAGAATTTTGAATATATTAGAAGAGTAGGAAAAAAATCCTCATAGAACGAAAGAATAGATACAATTTGAATTATTTGTATGTACAAAAAATGTTAAATTCGTTAATTATGACCCGGGTTCGATCCCGACCGACGCCAAAAATTTTAATGACACAAAATTGACCTCTGTGGTGCACTTTCCACGGCAGCAATAAGTGCCCTTGAGGTGACGCCTGGTATTATTTATTTATGTTTACTTATGTAACATAAAATGGAAATGACGAGGGGTCATATTTTGGCCACATCAGATATCAGATTTTTTATATTATATTTTTTAATCGTTCATGAAGTAATGTCACTGTCTATTAAACGAACAAGCACCCAATTATCAAATTGTGAGCAAAAACCACCCCCTCCAGCAATTTATCAGTTATCCTTTCAATTTGAAAACAACAACAGTTTCACGTTTCCCTTCTCCCGTGTTCCAACATCAGCAGTTCTCGTTCACTAAAACTTGGCTCCCGAGAGCAAAAACTTATACGTGTTTCACATCAGGATTACAGAGGTCGGAAGAGGTAATTGCCCCAGTTCCCGTAAAATACAAGCTCACCTGCCCGATTAAATATTTAATAGCCGGCTCCAACCAATGCAAGCTGCTGTCATACAGATTTCACTCACTTAGATACATCTTACCTACTTCCTATTATCTTAAGGGTGGTCTCAGAAGTAACCTCTACTACATTTATAATGTTCTTACTCCACGAGGAAAATATTTTAGAACATTTTAGACGTTGCTTTCTGCTACATGAATTAATAAGAGTTTTTTTAAATTTCTTGCCTGGCGTAGGGTACAAAATGCACCTTAACGTATTATTTTAACTTTTTACCTTCCGTCACCTTTAGGTAAGGAAGGTATTATCTTTGGTCAAAAAATTCAATGATGAGTTTTTAGTGAATAAGCATATTTTAGGGTCCCTATAATACGATTTTACCATTTTTACGATGATGTCTGTATGTATGTATGTATGTATGTATGTGTTTCTGTGTGTGTGTGTCTGTGTGTGTGTGTGTGTGTATGTGTGTGTGTGTGTGTGTGTGTGTGAGAAAGTTTCGGATCGCATAACTTCAATACCACGATTCCAAAAATTAAAATTAGTGATTAGCTTTTGGTTAATTGGTGAACCGGAAGTAGCCTCATTTGAAGATTTCACAGTTAAATATGATTTATTGACATTTAACGTTATTATAACTTAAAGAATATATTATTCTCTATACGATTTGATTGCAATTTAAACTTCATGTTCAATAGATATAAAGTTAAAGAATTATAAAGAAATTAAATTTTATAAATCAGCTAGCTATGCTAACCATGAAAATTGTTAATATGTTCAGATAATTCAAATTGTCAGATGTCAGCCTAAATAAAAAGTAAATGAATGTGGCAGAGATGAGGATGTTGAATAGATGTTGGATAAGACACGGAATGATACGGTAAGGATATAACTCTAGTGTTACAAGTTCCTAGAAAGATACAAGAGAGATGATTACATTGGTTTGAAAATGTCATGAGGAGAAATGAAGAATATATTGGAAGAAGAATAAATAGCTTAGTAATAGAAGGTTGAAGAAACAGAGGAAGACGAAAGATAAGGTGTAAGGACTGTATTGCGGAAGACTTGAGAGAAAAAGAACTGAATGAGAATGATACGCAATACAGAAATGAGTGGAAGAAGAAAATAAAAAAATAGCGATCCCTACCGAATGGGAAAAGCTAAAGAAAAAGAAGATGGCAGTGTTAAGTGCAATTTTGCATAGTTTGCTTTGGAAATTTAGAATCTTTTGCAAGAAAATTTATGTATGGAATTTATACATAATACACAGGATTGACGGAATGTATTGTGCTGGCCACAACAGATTTTTTCTAATAACACAGACTAACTTAATCACTTACATTTTCTTATTTTTAATGATTTTTGTTTACATTTTGTGTAACAAATCAAATAAAAATTTCCAGCTGAATGGAGTCAAGTTCGATGGTCATTACTTTAAATCATAATGAATATATTTTCTTTAAAAAATCTTTCACTAATTGTTTTTTCTCTTTGTTGCAGGTAAGAAGTCGACCATTACTCTTATTTCTAAATCAATTTATGTAAGTAATTTGCATAATTTATTATACGTATTAGAAGTGTTACTAATATTACAGGAAAGTGAATAGCTGTATAATTACTGAAAGTTACTCGTCTGGTATTAAAATATTGTCAAGTACTAAATCATTTTTAATTGAAAATAATTAACTGGTTAAAATTGGCACATTGGCAAATGAATGACAATTATAATACCTCAAAGCAACTTTCTACATGCATAAATCGTAGAGTGTAATCAATTTCTCTGACGGAAAAATAATTGATACGAAATATTCACTTATTGTGATGGTTAATTATTTTTCTTATTAGTTTGCGTGCTGAAAGTGATGTATGAGATTTTTTTAATTATTTAAGACCACGAGAACAAATATAAATCATTCTTAGAAACTAAAGCAATTTGTTAAATAAATATTATTAAGATAGAGTTTAATTTATCACTTTACACGCTTTAATTGAAAATTTAAATTGTTCTTAAAGGTTCTTGTTACATAAACGGGTCGATTTTTATTTAAAGCGGTAAGCAAAAATATACTGCTATCAGTATCTTTTAGGTTAGCTTGTAAATGGTTAAATGCTAACCCTATTTTTTTAACATCTAAAGCGGGGTACAGTGTCACGAGCTCAGCGTCCACATCACATATTTGAATTACTTATAAACTCATGTTCGCCGTGCAGTTCACATATATATATATATATATATATATATATATATATATATATATATATATATATATATATATATATATATATAAAGTTACACAACAACGAATATGACAGTGGCCCGCAAATGGCGGACGAAACGCGAGCCATGTCATGGCCATACCCTGAGTATATAGGTACTCTAAAAAATACATGCCAATACGGAAACAATCGCTGCGTAAGAATAAAACAATCATGACAACCACGTTGCTAAAAACATTTGTGATTTCTTTATTCATACTCTGCAATAACGTAATCACATTAGAATGCCATTCTAAGAAAAAATTAACTATATAGGATGTAAATTAAGCCTTTTTATAAATTTCTTTCAATTATACAACTAGCGAGACACTTTTCCTTTTTAATTCTGTATGACATTGATTTATTAGAAGGGAAGCACAAATCAGTCCCTTCCTTTGGGTAATAAAGCCCTTGAAGTATTCGCAACATCTTGAATATATCAATCCAACAAGCTATGATAAGATGAACCGCCCGAAAAGGAAAAGAAAAACTGAGTTTCAAGTGGTCGAGAGTGTTTCCTTCTTGCGGATGATGTGTGTGTTAGGGCAGAGGTTACACCGCACTAATGTGCCATCACGTGACCTGTTTGACTTCCGGTGCGTTCGCACAATCAGACTACAAACAGCAATTACTTTTCAGCCAATTCAATTCTCCAGTTCAAAGGCTACGCAAGACGCACGAGGAATACTCGTAAGTGGGAGGTTATTGACTGCGTGAGTGACTGATCGAGGATTTCCAAGATGGATGTGAGGTTAGGAATGAGAAGACGAGCGATTTATACCGACATCTTTACAATTGTGACATATCGGGTACTTTAGAGACTTTTAAATCAATTTTTCTCAAAATAAAATAGAAAAGTGAATGGTTAGTCTATTGAGATAATGGAGAATGTCATCTATTTTTATTTGGATAAGCGAACCCAACCGCAAATGTATTCGTACCCTCTGAAAAAAAATATATTAACAGCAAGAAGAAATACATTTTTAGAGTACGTTTGGGAAATTTTGATTTTATTTATTAATAAAGTCTATCGGATTTAAATATAATGTTATTACCTAAATTTATCACAAATTTAGTTAATAACATTGTATTTAAATCCAGTACACTTTATTAATATATAAAATAAAAAGTGCCCAAGTATAGTCTTAACTATTGTAACCTAAAAATTTATTTTTTATTGCTGTTAATATAATTTATTTCAGAGGGTACGAATACATTTGGGGTTGGGCTCGTAATACTTTTACCAATGGGTTTGATCATACATTATGCAGTTACCAACATTAGTAAATAAGTAGGTGTGTAGGTACTTATTTAAAATAACAAAAATTAAATGGCGGGAGGTATTGTGCTGACCACATCATATTTCATAATCATTTTGACGTTCTCGTACTATGAGTACAAATAAAAGTATTTCTTTAATTATCTAGTTCTCTTTTATACGGCTATAAAAGAAAAATTTGCTTCACTATCTAAATATAAATCAGAACGCAGAACAATATAATCCTTATTTATATCACAATCATGAAATTAATACCTTCATAAAATAAGACGTTCCCATTAGAAGTACAGAGCACAAAGGTATTAAATACGTCTTTGACTAGCTTATAAATATCAGCGACATTTGAAAAAGATTTACCAGATGCGAGTAGAGATCTGGTGCACTAAATTCTGACAGGCGCTATTACGTTACAATAACAGAGATATCAAACGTGTCAGTTGCATAACTTGATATATGCCTCCACAGCTAACACTGTGGGCGTTACACAGCCTATCGCACAGAGATAAGATCAGATCAAAAGATTAATATATCTCAGCCTCTACCGAATCAACCAGAGAAATTTCATTCATTTAATTCCAGGGGTGATTTAGAACTACCTAATTATGAAATAAAAGGCTATATTTTTGCTGTTAGTTTAAATACAAATTGGAATAGTTTTGTAGTGTCTGTAAATGTTTCAATACAAGAAAATAAGTAGAGTAGCAGTGAATTGGTTTTTGACAAAAAAAAAGGACAACATATGAGAAAGATATAAGTAGTCCAGTCATTTGGTGGTTCTAGCTAGAAAGTTTAGCGAAAGTTTTGAAAATTAGTAGTCATATAGATATTGAGGTGCTCTAACTGAATTTCTATTTTGCGAACTTGAACAGGGGAAAATGGGAAATAGCGCCATTTTGAGTAAAATGTCACCAAAAACCGGTTTTTTAAGTTAAGAAAAGATACGAGCAAATTCAACCTTGTCTCTAATTGGTTGAAGTGGAGGGCAGTTTACACACAGGAAACATATTTCTCCATCTCAACTTTTCCATTTTCTATCGGCAATCGAATAAAACTGATGTGGCCAATACAATACCTTCTGTCAATCCTGTGTATTATGTATAAATTCCATACATAAATTTTCTTACAAAAGATCTAAATTTCCAGTAAAATTATTTCATAAACCCATGTAAATTGCACTTGATATTGATCTTCTTCTTTAGCTTTTCTCATTTGTTAGGAGTCGCTATTTTTTATTTTCTTCTTCCACTCATTTCTGTTTTGCGTGTCGTTCTCATTCAGTTCCTTTTCTCTCAAGTCTTCCGCAATACAGTCCTTTCATTTTACCTTTGGTCTTCCTCTATTTCTTCAATATTCTATTACTAAGCTATTCATTCTTCTTACAATATATTCTTCATCTCTCCTAATGACATGTTCAAACCAATGTAATAATCTCTCTTGTATCTTTCTATAAATTTCTATCACTCGAGCCATTTCCCTTATTCTTTTATTCCTTATCTTATTTTTCCGTGCCTTCCCCAACATCTATCTCAACATCCTCATCTCTGCCATATTCATTTACTTTTCATTGATTTTGACATCTGTCAATTTGAATTATCTGAATATATTATTCCGTGGTTAACAAAGCTGGCTGATTAATGAAATTGAATATCTTTATATTTCTTTAACTATATATCTATTGAACATTAAGTATAAAATGCAATCACATCGTGTGCCTGAATGTCTGGTCGTGAATTTGAGGACCTGCGTTTGATCCCGACCGACGCCAAATATTACTTCGAATTTTACTGGCACAAAATTGACCCCTGTGGTGCACTCTCCATGCCTACTAGCGCCTCGGCCGCAATAACTGGGTTCAACACAAAAAGACCGCTTTCTACTCCTAGTAATATAATATACTATTGTTTATTATAGTCGGTAGAAGAAAAAAAATAAAGAAAATATATGCTACATAAGCTTTTTTAACCTCGAAGATTCTTCAAATGTTAACATTTTTACGATTATATTTTATAAACCTGTATGTTATTTTTCCTTTGAACAAAATTGTATAGCGTAGGTAGAAGTACAGAAAATACAATATTTAATTAAAAAAATAATCCTGATAATAAATCCGTAAAAGTGGAACATAAATACATCGAACAATTAAAAGTTGTTTGGTATGTCCCGATCCCGAGTAACTTCAACATTTTAACCTCCTATTAACTTGCTCCAAATTAGCCATAAAGCTCAAGAAAATCGGAGATTCACATAATTTTATTTCCATAATAAGCAACAGTGCCTTATTAAAACTTGAAGCAGAGCCATCTCCGGTTAATTGGGTACCTTTACCAGCACCAGCGCACACACCTAAATTCAGCCTAAAGAATTCGTTTGTATTACAGTCACGTTGTCTCACACTGTAAGATTACCCGATATTTTAACTCATTATCTGATTACGCTAATTAGTACATTTGATACCGATGTCGAGTGAATTTTTATGTCACATTCAAATGAGACACAGTAGTGCCCTCTCAATTTGTACAGCACCAATTTGACCTGAAGATTTTCAAATGTAGCAATAATAATGTTTACATACTCGTATTATGAAGATTATTTAACAACCTTAACTTAAAAAAATCTGTTGTGACCAGCACAATACCTCTCGCCACTTCCTTTTTTGGTTACATAAGTATAGGGCGCGAACAGTCATGTTACATTGTTGGCCTTGACAAGCAGATATGGGGGCCCGCTTCAGAATGATAATTAGTAATTATGTACATAGATGCCAAAGGTCAGAATTTTTCATTAAAAATTTCAAGATTTTCTAAATTCACGTAGTTAATTTGTCACCAGGAGTGTGGAATTTACTTGTCGAGGAAAAAATCACTAAATTTAGAATGAGAAATTATGATATTTGACATCTATATATATAATTACTAGCTATCATTCTGACATGGGCCCCCATATCTGCTTGTCAAGGCCAACAAAGTCACATGACTGCTCGCGTCCTATTGTATTTAACATTTCTTGTACACCTACACTCTACACCAAAAATTCTACTTATATCTATTCCTTATATTTAGATTGTTTAATTTTATTTCATTTTATGAAGAAATTTTGTCCTCTTCTACTTTTTCGAAATGTTTCCAATTCATTGTCAGGATTGACAGTATTTTTAAAGGATATGTAGTATATCTATAATTTTAAATATTTAACTATGTACTTCCCAGAAAAAATCTTTAGAATGTCTCCGGATTTCTGACACTGACATTTATCTGTCAGTTACAAATATTTTAAATTTTCATCTATTTTCCATGGTATTCTTTCGGCTGTAAAATTTATTATAACACATTATTTATGGGGTCTTGTGGTCGTGTGCCTGAGTGTCTGGTCGCGAATCTGAGGATCCGAGTTCGATCCCGACCGACACCAAAAATTACATCGCATTTTAATGGCACAAAATTGACCCCTGTGGCGCACTCTCCACGCCAGCAATGAATGCCTGTTAGTTGATGCCTGGTAAGCGCCCGCACGGTACAAATATTCCATCATTACCGACATCTGCGTACGTAGCAGATTGGCACACCCAGCAATGGGTAATATGCCGTAATAAAATATTTATTTATTTATTTTATATATTATATTTCTTTTATCTCTAAATCTATAGAATATATATTAAAATATTTAAATGTATCATATATAGAGAATTTAATTTTCTAGAAAAATTTACAAAAAATATTATTTAGAAGATTTTTTAAGTATTTACAGGAATAAAAATTAAATTAAACGGGAGGTATTGTGTTGGCCACATCAGATTTTTTAATTAAAAGCATGTGACTCTGTGGTAGCGAAAATTAGATTCATCAGATCAGATAATTGGTGAAATATATATTAGATATTGCGTGATTTTACGTATGTATGTAGTTATTTTGAAGTAATTTCTAAAGGCGTCTAATACTTTTGGTAAAAAACTGTATATCTGAAAATTATTGTAGATAAATTGTGTTTTATATTTTAAAAGACAATATCTGAAAATGTTCTGCGTGTTCTTGTGACTTAATTTGAAACGTTGGAAGTTTCAATTTGCAAGTGTAGAATGAACTTCCCATTTCGTTGATTGACATGGAATTTAGGAAGGAAACAATATTCCGAAACAGGGTGTCTGGCTCACGTACGTGATCGACACCAAGTTATTCTCAAGGCATCAAATTCACTAACTGGGTTAGGAGAACAATAATGACCCTATATTCGTACATACATTAATTCCTCAACATAACCCACGCATTTCACATTTCATATGCAAAAAGTTTTCAGAACATGTACTCGTACGAGGAGAGGTTATTAAATTGCTGAATTTATAATGTTTTGAAAAGTTCTGAAAACATAACTGAATTTAATCTAGTTTGTTTATAATGAATGCGTCAAGTTCAGCTAACAGCTAATTTTATATTTGTTTAGAATTTAAATTCTGAATTGATTGCATATTGCATATCCATGTTTTGACTAGCTACCGGATATTATTTGCCTATGAAATTAATGGAAATTTAGTTCGATGTAGTTACCTACTTACAATGTAGACGATTTCCAAAGTTTATAATCAAAATGGTTTCTGCTATAAGTAAAGTATGATGTATAAGAATATTGCTGAAATAACTTAAAAATTTATCTGAATATTGGCATTGGTTTCTTTCAAACCAAGGTATTGTCTTTGGTTCAATGATAAGTTTTTAGTGAATAAGTACGTTTTAGGTTCCACATAATACGATTTTACCATTTTTACGATGATGTCTGTATGTATGTATTTGTGTCTGTGTGTGTGTGTTTGCGTGTGTGTGTGTGTGTGTGTGTGTGTGTGTGTGTCTGTGTGTGTGCGACGAAAGTTTCGGATCGCAACTGCAATACCACGATTCCAAAAATTATATTTTTTTCATATTCCTCAAGTTTACATCCAGAAAAATAAGAAAGCGCTTGTTCATTAAAAACTTAATAAAAACTTTCTTTGCATTCATAGGCACTTAAACCTTTTTTTAAAATATTAAATCATGGTTCGAAAATGCTATTTGATTTGGTTGATCTCAACTCTCAACTATAATCTGTTCACCTAACCAATACGGTGGTTGTACATTTTTACCTCTCGCTAAGAGAGGTAATGGATTCATGCTAAAAATCGCATATCCAGATTTTATTGAATAAGCACGATTTAAGGTCCATACAATCCGATTTTAACATTTTTACGATGATGTCTGTGTGTGTGTGTGTGTGTGTGTGTGTGTGGATGTGTGTGTGTATGTGTGTGTGTGTGTGTGTGTGTGTGTGTGTGTATGTGTGTGGGATGTTGGAAGGACGGTTACTCAAAAACTATAAGACTTTAAATTTGTTTAACTATACGTATTTCCCAATCGGACATTCATGGGAAGATCTGAAAAGGTTTTGGTAACAATTGGACAACCGGAAGTAGAAGATTCTTGAAAAAAAATCTTCTAAATAATATTTTTTGAAATTTTTTCTTGGTAATATTAAAGAAAATTAAATTATCTATCTGATACATTTAAATATTTTATTATATATTCTATAGATTTAGAGATAAAAGAAATATAATATGTAAAATAATCTGTTATAATAAATTTTACAGCCGAAAGAATGGCCATGGAAAATAGTTGAAAATTTAAATTGTTTGTAACTGACAGATAAATGTCAGTGTCAGTAATCCGGAGACATTACTGAAGACTTTTTCTGGGAAGTACATACATTATATTATTTCTTAAAGTATTAATAGCTAAATATTTAATATTATAGGTACTATATTACATATATCCTTCAAAAATACTGTCAATCCTGACAATGAATTGGAAACATTTCGAAAAATTAGAAGAGGACAAAATTTCTTCATAAAATGAATTTAAAATTAAACAATCTAAATATAAGGAATAGATATATGCGTAAGTAGAATTTTTGGTGTAGAGTGTAGGTATACAAGAAAAGTTAAATACAATAGGGCGCGATCAGTCATGTGGTTTTGTTGGCCTTGTGAAGCAGATATGGGGGCCCATGTCAGAATGATAGCTAGTAATTATGTATATAGATGTCTAATATCATATTTTCTCATTCTAAATTTAGTGATTTTCCAATTCCATGTGGAGAAGAATTAAATGTTAAATATCTAAGGCATACGACAAGTAAATTTTAAACTCCTGGTGATAAATTAACTACGTAAATTTAGAAAATCTTGAAATTTTTAATGTAAAATTCTGACATTTGACATCTATGTACATAATTACTAATTATCATTCTGAAACGGGCCCACACATCTGCTTGTCAAGCCCAAAAATGTAACATTACTGTTCGCGCACTATACTTATGTAACCAAAAAAAGGAAGTGGCGAGAGATATTGTGCTGGCCACAACAGATTTTGTATCTCACAACGATACTGCAATTTTATCTTTTTTAAAACCTTTTAGTTAAACAATAAAATATTTTCTTGGCAATAAATTTTATTGAAGAAAAGCTGAAACAATCTGCTAGTAAACCATCTGGTTTGGAGCATTGGTTGAAAGAAAAATGAAGTGTCGAAAACAGAGCGATAAAATAAAGTGAATTTAATTCAATACTTAATTATACTGTAGAATGAATTCAAGAGAATCGAGCGTTAGAGTGACAAAACCACGGAGTTTTTTCTCAGTCGCCGACCGGAACAAAACGATAATCAATAGGCGCGGTGAATTAACATAAAGTGCGGCAGAAGCCCTACACACGTGGAGATGCAGACCGGAGACCGCACAGAGTCTAAGGGGAATGTCTTCAGTGACGGCTCGTCAACATCAGAAACTTGTTCATTAACACGAAAAAATAACTGGACTTTTAATTTAAGCGATGAAATTGTGTCTACAGGAAAAGAAAAGTATAAATTTATATCTGATTATTCAGATATGAAGATGGATATTTATAAATTTATTTTTATCGAACATTTCAGACAGAGCGAGAGATGGTGTGATTGTGATCGCATCAGAATTTTATTAATAATCATAATCTGAACTGTGTAAAATACGGCAAAACTAATCTTATGGTGTATGTATTTACCTATGGGTTCTCTTTGCCGCGAACCTGACGTCTGGTCGCGAATCTGGGAAATCCGTTTCGATCCCGATCAACGCCAAATAATTCGAATTTTAAATGGCATAAAATTAACCCTTGTGATAAACGCCCGCACAATACAAATATCATCATTACTGAAATGTGTGTACAAATCAGATTAGCACACCCAGCAATGGATAATATGCCGTGATAATAAATTTATTTATTTCTTTATTTAAATACATACCTGCATATTTACTAATGCTAGAAATTATGTATATTAAGTTCCTTTCCATAAAACTATTGTTCTATTTACAATTTTCCTTTTAAAACGTTACTATTATTATTTTGAAATGATTATTTTTTGACGGTGACATTTATCTGTCAGTTACATACATTTGAGCTGAACTATGTAAACATAGAGAAGTGTTTAAAGCATAAGCTCCGAGATATAATTTTTATATTACTTTATAAATTTATTCATAAAATATAGGTACAGAAAAAGTATTATAGCAAACCTGTAGAAAATGGAATAATCTTTAATTTTTATTATAAAAAATTGCAAAAAAATACATTTAATTAATTTAATAATAGTTGTTTGAAATGTCGAATTGGAATTATTCTGTGAAGAAGAATAACGGCCTTCTACTTATTGCGTGCAAATACGAAACACAGTATATAAATATACAAGATACAGGATGTTGCTTCAATTTGTGATTGTTAATATTAAATTTTTTCATTTATCAATTACCTAAATTAACTTTCATGCGATAAAATATGTATTTATTAACTAATGTCAGAAATTTGGGAAACACCAATAAAATCGATATACAAGAATAACATTTTCTAATTTTTATACTAGGTGAAATACAAAATCCACTATAATTGAAATTTCTGGTATTGGAGAAACAAATTTAAATTCTTGAAAATTGAAATTGTGCAGAAATTATTGCATTAAAATCACGCTCTAACATAATTTGGTAAAATTTGATTTGCTTTTTACATATAATGTATAAGCTAATATTTGCACAGGGGCCTAAATCTAGTTATGTTTTAATTTCTACTTTTCTATTCTTCCTTAAGGTAGTTATATCGTGAAACCATTTTACCCAGAATTAATTTAAATTTTAAGTACATATCAACTGAAGTATAATCTACCTGCTCTCCAAGTTTTAAAACAATTGACTACGCGGTACCTGAGATATTTGCAATTAAATTTGGCCTTTTTAACACGTGAAGAATGGGAAATGGCAAAATAAACATAAACATTTTAAATTATAACTTTTATATCCATACCGACATTTAATCGAACAACTAGTATGTTATAGAAAACTAATTAACGGATTTTATGTAAAAAATTGAAAATTATTTACCATCCAGATTTAATTTTATTGCCTCTAGAAAATTATAAACTGAAGATACGATAAATAGGTAGAATTATACTTGACAACCATGTACAGGCGTTCCAGATAGAGTATCAGTTAAGTTAACAACGCCCGCTTGGTATTAACGAACAAGAGGTGATCTTTGGTTAAAGAAATTTCAGACGTACATTCGAAGGAATTATTTTTTAAATTGGTATTTTACGTGAAAAGCATGAAAACTTTAAACAGTATAATACTACTTTTGTATTTTTAAGAAAGAAATATATTAATTTGTCTTGCAGTTTTTATTTATAGTTTAGAATTAGTTTTATATCTTAAAATATCTATTACTTTTATACCCGAATGTACCAATAAATGTCTAGGTGCGACGTTGCCACAGTTATTCTCCAACATTCATACTGTAGTGTGTTAGTGCGAGTGGTACACGGAAAAATAAAGAAAATTCATCTGTTACAGTGTTTGATATTAGCTTTTAACTATTTTGATGCAATCTGTGTATATAATATAATGTTAAAAAATATAAGTTACTGCATTAGCTTAATTTTTATTTTGAACATAGAACAAGTTTTTGAGTAGGTACACTCGAGTGACAACTACCTTAAACAATTGAAATAGTCATATTGTTTCACTTTGACAGATAAATGCTTATTAACTGATATTTAATTATTAATATTGTTCCATTGCGTTTTTTCTGCGATGGTAAATATGTCCATGTTTAATGGTAAATTAATGAATTCAATGATTATTTGTGTATGTGTACGTGCGAGTTGTATAGTTCCAAAAAAAAAAAACTTTTCTACGGAAAAATAAAGAAAATTCATCTGTTACAGTGTTTGATATTAGCTTTTAACTATTTTGATGCAATCCGTGTACATATATAATATAATGTTAAAAAATATAAGTTATTGCAAATATAAACTGCATTAGCTTAATTTTTATTTTGAACATAGAACAATTTTTTGAATAGGTACACTCGAGTGACAACTACGTTAATACGTCCATATTTCCATATAGATATATTTGCCTGAATCAAATACAAGTGCTGAAAGATATTCTTACACTTAAATTTATTTTGTATAACTTTGACATACATATGTTGAAAAATTCTCTTCTTGCTGTAGAAATTTTTCAAGTAGTTTTTAAAGTTTCGTAGTTGAGAAAAATAAAAGACCACGCCACTGTGAAAGGGCAATTGTGCCCAGAAACCCACGCATCGCCAGCTACATACTCTTACTCTTGTATACAACACAAGAATTATGATTACAAAAAATATGAAACAATGAAACTGAAACTTTTTTCACTCCACGAAGATATATCTTCCTGGATGAAAGAGGAATTAATTTAAGATGAATTTTTAAAGAACAATATCCAATTAATTCTGTAGAAACTTCATAATTTTTGATTAATTAACGTTAAACTATTCAAGCAAAGTTTTCTATTTGAATTTGAAATTAATTTGAGAGACATTTGCACAAGATAGTTTTAAACTAGTTATTGTATAAATTAAGAAATTATTTTAACACAATTATGTTAAAAACTGTTTCAATATAGATGGTATATTCGCTTTATACGGTATTGGTTGTGTGTTTAAATAACGCATTCAACAAATTGAAATATGCCGTCAATGAAATTCTAACGCTTTCAAAATTGGTTTTTTAGACTGCACATTATTTTCCTAATTTTTAATGACAAATTCACAAAACTTTTGCAAAATATAAACTTACTTTATTAGCACCACAAAGAGAACCGACATTTTTCTCTATTTTTATTTTTACCTCCCGCTACTCTTGGTAAGGGAGGTATAGGGATCGTGCTAAAAATCACATATCCAGATTTTGGTAAACGACAACGTTTAAGGTCCTTAAAATCCAATTTTAACATTTTCACGATGATGTCTGTGTGTGTGTGTGTGTGTGTGTGTGTGTGTGTGTGTGTGTGTGTGTGTATGTGTGTGTGTGTGTGTGTGTGAGTGTGTTACGCTCTAACTCAAATACTATCGTTCATAAAATTTTGAAACCTTGTATTTCTACCTTACTCTTATATGAAAAGAAGTCATTAGATTTTGATGTAAATTAGATAACCGGAAATGTCACTTTACTGGAAGTTCAAAATAGTTTTTCTTTGAAAAATACCTTTAAATGTTATTTTTTCGAGATTTATGTTATATAAAAATTACTCGAACATAAAAATTAAAGACTATTATTTTCTACAGGTTTGCATTAATACTTTTTTTATATTATATTTTATTGATAAATTTATAAAACTATAATTTTAATCCCGGAGCCTACGTTTTAACCTAAACTCCATGGTTACACAGTTCAGATCTCAAATACTTGTAACTGACATCACTGTCAACAAATTAAGCATTTCAAATAATAATAGTAACGTTTTTAAACGAAAATAGTAAATAGAACAATAATTATATGGAAAGAAACTTAATACAGGTACCAGCATAAGTAAATAAGTAGGAATATAGGTAAGTATATAAATAAATAAAACATATCGTCACGGCATTGCTGGGTGTGCCAATCTGCTTTGTAAAAAGATTTCCGTAACGATGATGAACACAGGGGTCATTTTTGGCCATTTAAAATTCGAAATATTTAGCGGGATCGAACCTGGTTTTTAAATTTAATTTAATTTTAAGTATTTACATGAATAAAAATTAAATTAAACGGGAGGTATTGTGTTGGCCACATCAGATTTTTAAGTATTTGAATGATTTATCCAATTATGCAATTATATTAATTTAAATTCTAAATAACTTTTTTCTACAAAAAGTAGGCTTTTTAATGTGTTTTTAGGTTTAAATTGTCATTTTATGACAGTGTTAAAGTGAACAGATCATTGTTAAAAGTACTCAGTTGTTCTTTTGGATGTAAACTTGAGGAATACGAAAAAATTATAATTTTTTGAATCGTGGTATTGAAGTTATGCGATTCGAAATTTTCGTCACATACACACACACACACACACATACACACACACACACACACACACACACACACACACACACACACACACACACACACACACATACATACATACATACATACATACAGACATCATCGTAAAAATGGTAAAATCATATTATAGGGACCATAAAACATGCTTATTCACTAAAAACTCATCATTAAATTTTTTGACCAAAGATAATACCTTCCTTACCTAAAGGTGACGGAAGGTAAAAAGATGTCAAATATGTATATTTATTTTCTGGAATTCTTGTATCTTCTATACAATTATATATAGGATCCATCCCAATCCAATATCTCTCAACAAATTTGATATCTTCCAGGAAAAGAAAAACATCATCACATCAGCATAAACCATAAGCATATGACACGATACATTTATATGTAAAATAACATATATTCCCTCTTCAAGTATTCATATTACCGAATATATCACTGCATTATTTCCTAAACGTTGTTCTTTTCCCCAATATTGCGTTTCTGTGCAAGGCTCATATTTCCATCACAAAGGCCCAACTTATTGAATTCACACTTGAAGTATCGCTTGGCATACGCAAGCGCTGATTCCAATGATGATATTTATGGTGCCAGACGGCAAACCCTCATGAGAAGTATTCCCCTAAGAGAAATGTCTTGATAGCCAAAAGTAATCGCGAGAGATTTAATTAATGTCGTGGAAGATTCTTTCCAAATGAAATGGGGAGTTTTCCTAGGTCCCGTAACTAGAACAGGGAGGTATTGTTTTGTTTAGACGTTTGATAGATTTTACAAGTTGAAATAAATTGAACTTTCGTAGAGTTCTGTTAGTGCAAAAGTTTTTGTCCGTTTTCTTCAAACTTAATTAAAGATTGGACGTAGATACCCTTTTTCGTCCAGCTGATTTAAAAATATTTGATTTGGAACGATTTGTAAGATACGTATATTCTCTACAATAATTAAGATAGTATCTCTGTTTTTTACCTTCCGTCACCTATAGGTAAGGAAGGTATTGTCTTTGGTCAAAAAATTCGGTGGTGAGTTTTCATTGAATAAGCACGTTTTAGGGTCCTTACAATACGATTTTACTATTTTTACGATGATGTCTGTATGTGTGTGTGTGTGTGTGTGTGTGTGTGTGTTCGTATGTGCGTGTGTGTGTGTATGTGTGTGTGTGTGTGTATCTGATCGCCTTTCATGCACGATATCTCCAATACTAGAATTCCAAAAATTACAATTCTTGCATATTCCTCTTCCTTACAACCATATGCAGACTTGATTAGATTTTGGTTATAATTGGTCAACCGGAAGTACCCTCAATTGAAGATTTTAACAGTTTTTCTTGAAAAACTCAGTTAAATGTTATTATAACTTAAAGAATATATTATTCTCTATACGATTTCATTGCATTTTATATTTCATATTCAACAGATATAGAGTTAAAGAATAATAAAGATAAAAAATTCGTATAAATTTCATAATTCAGCCAGCTATGCTAACATAACCATGGAAACTGCTAATATATTCAGGTAATTCAAATTGACATATGTCAGTATCAATAAAAAGCAAGTAATTGAATGAAAAAATAAGGGAAGTAATTCTAGTGTTAGAAGTTTTTATATATAATAGAGACGATTACATTGGTTTGAACATGTCATGAGGAGAGATGAAGAAATTAATAGAAGGTGGTAGAAACATAGGAAGACCAAATATAAGATGAAAAGACTGTATTGCAGAAGACTTGAGAGAAAAGGAACTGAATGAGGACGACGCAAAACAAAAATTCGTGGAAGAAGAAAATAAAAAATAGCGACTCCCTAACGAATGGGAAAACTAAAGAAGAAGAAGATGTCAGTGTCAAGTGCAATTTGCGTAGTTTGTTTATGAAATAACTTTACTGGAAATATAGGATCTTTTGCAAAAAATTATGTATAGGGCGCGTGCAGATATGGGGACCCGTATCAAAATGACAGCAATTAATTATGTCCATATCTGACAAGTGTCATAATTTTTCATTCAAAACTTCATGATTTTCTTATGTCATGTGATTTGTTTGTTATCAGGAGTATGGAATTTCGTTGCCAAGAAAGGGAATCATAAAATACCAAAAATTTAGAATCTTTTGCAAGAAAATTTATGTATGGAATTTGTACATAATACACAGGATTGACGGAAGGTATTGTGCTGGCCACATCAGATTTTTTTATACTGTAAAAGAAGTATAATTTGGATTTAAAATTATGACTAAATATGATTCAACAATTACAACAAAAAATTATAGTTTTTTTAATGGTGAATCCCTTTTAAAATATTTTTCCTCAAAATAAAAGCATATATGCTGCCCAACATTGTAAATCGTACTGCAAAAACTGTAAGTCCATCTCCATAAACTTACCCACCGCAATCCATTCGGTGTACATTACAGTGTGTGTTTTTGTCCACGTTATCTCACACCCCGGGATCGTAACTCTGACCGCAGTTGCTCCAACACTCTGCCACTGCCAGATCGCGATCAGACGGCCGAGGAGTCAAGCGTCAAGCATTCATTATAGTGATACCGCTCCAAGTGGCCCGTCAAATCCTAATGACCGTCATCTATTCATAGCCTCTCACTCGGACACGGGAATTATGTTTTAAATTTAACAATTATTAATGCGGGACAAGAATCACGACCTGTAATTTCCTTTATTACACCTTTTACTACTGTGTTCCTTTGTAAAGTGTGTTATTAGTTTCATCAAGTCTACCGCTGCTGGTGATACGAACAGGTTGCTTTCGAAATATGTTTTGTGGTCATGGAAATTTAAATTGGAAAGCAATTTGGACAAGAGGCGGGTATAAATCATTATTATAGAACAAAGACATCCTGGAGTAGACACTGGAATTTATCTCTTTCTTTTACGTGGTAACGTGGTGATTGTATTTTATATTACAACAATTATTATAAGCACTAAATATATCAAAATCCATTACACTACAAAAAGATGTCGTTCCCAAAAACGAAATGAAGTTTTTTTTACTTTCCGTCACCTTTTGGTAAGGAAGGTATTGTATTTTTATTCGATGGTGAGTTTTTAATTAATAACCACGTTTTAGGGTCCCGAAAATACGATTTTACTATTTTTACCATGATATAAACTCCGTTTCCAAGACTTCATCCCTACGTCATAAATCGTAACCATATGATTCAAATCGCCAGGGGTGGGAGGGAATTGATGACGTCATGTTGTCGAGTAAAATCGGGCGGAATCGTCTGATTTCCATAGTAGTCATATAAATCAAAAATAAAAACTGATAGTATACAGTATAACATATACCGTGTATTATTCATTAAAATTCGAAATATGATATTTATTTCGGAATAATAAGTCAACTTTTAGAACAAAAAAAACTGTTGTGGCCAGCACAATACCTTCCGTCAACCCTGTGTATTATGTATACATTCCATACATAAATTTTCTTGCAAAAGATTCTAAATTTCCAGTAAAATTCTTTCATAAACAAACTATGCAAATTGCACTTGACACTAATATCTTCTTCTTCTTTAGCTTTTCCCATTCGTTAGGGGTCGCTATTTTTGCGTCTCATTCTCATTCAGTTTCTTTTCTGTGAAGTCTTCCGCAATACAGTCCTTCCATCTTATTTTTGGTCTTCCTCTGTTTCTTGAACCTTCTATTACTAAGCTATTCATTCTTCATCTAATATATTCTTCATTTCTCCTCATGACATTTTCAAACCAATGTAATCATCTCGCTTGTATCTTTCTAGAAACTTGTAACACTAGAGTTATTTTCTTACCTATCTTTCCATGTCTTCTCCAAAATCTACTTCAACATCCTCATCTTTGCCTCATTAATTTACTTTTTATTTATACTGATATCTGTCAATTTTAATTATATGAATATATTAGTAATTTCCATGTTTAGCATAGTTGGCTGATTTATAAAATTTAATTTCTTTAAAATTCTTTAACTCTATATATATTAAATATGATTTATAAAATGCAATCAAATCGTATAGAGAATAATATATTCTTTAAGTTGTAATAACGTTAAATTTCAATAAATCAAATTTAACTGTTAAATCTTCAAATAAGGCTACTTGCGATTCACCAATTATAACCAAAATCTATTCAGTTGTTCTTCTGGATGTAAACTTGAGGAATACGAAAAATATATAATTTTTGGAATCGTGGTATTGAGGGACCCTAAAACATGCTTATTCAGTAAAAACTCATCATTGAATTTTTTGACCAAAGACAATACCTTCCTTACCTAAAGGTGACGGAAGGTAACAAATAACAACATTATTGTATTTTTTTATCAGTAGATACAAAGGTACATTGAATAAAACAGCAATATTATGAATAATGTTTCATGTATATTTTATATTCTATATCTGGCAAATGTATTCAGCATAAATGAATCTCACTTGTATATCACAAGATCTTGCTTTATTTGATATACAGAGAATATGAAAAAATAAATCTGAAATTTCCTGACAATATTGAACCATATTCTCTAAACAAAATCGCTTCAACGCTAGCTTGGTGAAATTTGATTTGCCAAAATAGCGATTCCTTTCGTATCTGTGGCCTTATAGGGAATCTAATTCCAGGACAATATTTTAAATCGTAGATAAGCAAAGACTGCAGAGGGAATGTCCTACAATTGAATTTGCTGTCGCGCCGACGTCTTTCATGTCAGTCGGGCACGAAAATCCATTTTCCGAACTTAAATACGTTGACGATGCGACAGCGACACTACACTGTACACCTAATGAAATTTACATTTAATTTTGTTATTTATTTTGTGACTGCTTTGATGCCGTATTGGCTATTACCATGAGAATGCTCTGTTTTAAATTTAAATTGAAGTTTGAATTTTTGTTTATACGATGCTATACAACGACAGTTTTTTTTTATCTCTACGATGATTTTATTTACTGTTACTTCTTTAAAGGTTCTTAGTTTACATAAATTTAAATAATCATGCGCTCCTTAATGTCCACGATTCGTTATGTGAATTAAGACGTTAGGATTAGGCGATTAAAACAGCAATCAGATGACATACATATCATAAACTTTTAATAATCATTGAATTCATTACCTTATCATTAATCATGGACATATTTACCATCGCAGAAAAAACGCAATGGAACAATATTAATAATTAAATATCAATTAATAAGCATTTATCTGTCAAAGTGAAACAATACGACTATTTCAATTGTTTAAGGTAGTTGTCACTCGAGTGTACTCAAAAACTTGTTCTATGTTCAAAATAAAAATTAAGCTAATGCAGTAACTTATATTTTTTAACATTATATTATATACACAGATTGCATCAAAATAGTTAAAAGCTAATATCAAACACTGTAACAGATGAATTTTCTTTATTTTTCCGTAGAAAAGTTTTTTTTTAACTATACCACTCGCACTAACACATACACAAGTGTCGTATTTCAATATACTCACACTAAAGTATGAATGTTGAAGAATAACTGTGCGTCGCACCTAGACATTTATTGGTACATTCGGGTATAAAAGTAATAAGATATTTTGAGATATAATACTAATTCTAAACTACAAATGGAAACTGAAAAACAAATTATTATATTTCTTTCTTAAAATTACAAAAGTAGTATTATAGTGATTAAAGTTTTCATGCTTTTCATGTAAAATTTAAAAAATATTTACTTCGAATGTACGTCTGAAATTCCTTTTATTTTACATTGTTCAGAGTAACAATTTATAAAAAATATTAACGTAGGTATTATATGGAACATTTAGTAAACCTAAAATTAAATTTTAATATTAAATCCATTGTAATATTTACAAAAGAAAATAATGTGTAAATATGACTAAATAATGTTGAGAATATGTTAAACTTGAGATCACTTCACTAGATAATTTGCTAGTTTATTTACAGACTAATAACTTGTCTTTACTACTTTCGTTGTCTCGAAAGTTTATAACTATTTACGAACACTGTTCCAACAAAACTTTGATAAAAGCACCGCAATACTCATAACCGACTCTGTTAAAGTTTTACGAACAATAAAATCTAAGCGCCACTTATTTGCAGTTAATTTCCATAGAATAAACAGAATAAACACCATCCTTGGAACGATTTATCATCGCGCACTGTGGCGACGTTGGCGGAGACTATGGGAAATAACTCACTCGCGACGTGCCGTAGGTGTCACGCAAGGAGAGGTAGAGGTGTTCTTTCCAGCAGCAACAGTTTGTAATTAGTCTTCTACTCCTCCTATTTTATTTTAAGTGCGCGTGGACAATATGCTCATAATTTTATTGTCGGACGTTTTGATTTATATGTACTTGTGACTTGCGAATGGATTTGTCTCTGCTTCCTTCGATAAAACTTATTACCAAGTAGAAACTTTGTAAGATTTGATTTATTGGTTTAAAAACTTGCTTGATACTTGTTGACAACAATGAACGTTGTGATGTACAGTGAGATCATTGGGGGCCGCTTCCACCAAACTTTGTACTCTGCACTTTTCATTTGTTAATTTTGTGATTGATACATAAAAGAACTTTTTAATATTTGATGTTTTTGTGTCATCCTCTTTACAGGTTCGTTTTTACCTTCTGTCTTTGGTCAAAAAATTGGATGGAGAATTTTTAATGAATTTGCAGTTATAAATATCATTTATTGACATATTCAATAGATATAGAGTTAAAGAAGTATAAAGATATAAATAAAATAAATATTTCATCACGGCATATTACCTATTGCTGGGTGTGCCAATCTGCTACGTACACAGATATCGGTAATGATGGAATATTTGTACCGTGTGGGCGCTTACCAGGCGTCACCTCACGGGCACTCATTGCTGGCGTGGAGAGTGCGCCACAGGCATAAATTTTGTGCCATTAAAATTCGAAGTAATTTTTGACGTCGGTCGGGATCGAACCTGGGTCCCCAGATTCGTGACCAGACACTCAGGCACACGGCCCCGTGTGAATTGATCCATTTTTAGGTATTAAAAATGATATGAAGAACAATTTCTCATTTGACAGAAGTAGGAATAAACAAAATATTCACTTTTTTCATTCATGGCACTCTAATTAATATCATATTTAGGAAAAATTAATTCAAAACTTTATTAATTTTTTTTTCGAAAATTTTGTTATGTAAGGTTATGAAAATTTTATATCGTTGGATTCAGAATAAAAAGCTCTATTGAATGAGCAAATAAAAAATGTGTGTTTCTATTTAAAATAAAAAAGTTGGTATCCATATTTTGGGAACCACTGGTTGAATTTATTTTTTCTGTTTATCATTGAAATACCTATGTGAAATAGAGATTCTTTGCTAATTTAACCAACTTCGTATCTCTTCTAGTTATTGAGATCGCAATGGTAGCCTCTTAAAAATTAACCCCCTGTACAATACCAAAAAATGAAATTTTGAATGAAAAATTATTACATTTGTCAGTTATGGACATAATTAATAGCTGTCTTTCTGATACGGGCACCCATATTTGATTGCCAAGGTCAGCGCCCTATGGAAAAATATTTGTGAAAAATGATTCAAAAATAACTCGAAAGTAAAAAATACTCAAAAATACAACTATGTTCACATCATTATTATAAATCATTAGTAAATGTACTTGTATTTACCATTTCCATCTAGAGAAAAAACTACACCAATCTTAAAAATAACAATACTTAAAATAGAGTAGGAAGATTCGTAACAACTTGAAAATATGCCTGTTTCATTAAAAACTTTTCTTTAGAATGCAACAGCCACAAAAGTAAAAAGTATACAATAAAGCTTTTAAAACTTTTTACATGACGACAACTAAAAGTTAAAAAGGCAACTTAAACAAGTAAAAGTACGAGTAAATACAGGACGAAATTGGTATTCGTCAGATTTCTAAATAGCGTTATTATAATTAAAATAATTGATTATTTAATTATTATACTAGATATTCTCAAAGTTCTTCGTTGTTAATTATTGTAATCAACAATTTTTAAGCATTAGTTGTTGACAGCGAAATTACCAAGTTTGTTTCTATTTATACTGTTTCTACGGAATTATCTAGTTAACTGTAACTGATAATTAGTTTTACTGGGATTTTTTTTAAGAAAGCCAACGTTATACTCAAAAAAAAAAAATATACAATGTACATACAGGGTGTAATTTTTAAAACGGGTCCTAGGAGTATGACATAGAAAAACAGTTTCTTAGTTGGCAAAAGTTTCTATATTAATTTATAGAAAAATCTGTTGTGGTCAGCACAATACCTCTCGCACCCTTTCCATTGTGGTATATACAGGGTGATTCATCGGTCTGTCCTCTCTTTATAACTCTTTTATTTTAAGTCAAATGGAAAAACTCTTCAAATATAATTTATATAATATATTATTGTCTATCTACGTACTATATGCATTTGTATACAGGGTGCTCCGTTGAAGCGCAACAATATATAACTTTATGGAACAGCCTATATATATTTATTTATTTTGATAGTAAATTAGATTCCCTTTAAAAAAGTATTAAGTAATAAGGGGTCCAAAATTATAAATTAAGAAGTTATTTACGTTCATAAAAAATAGTAGTTCATAGTGGAAAAAACTATAATTTAATACAAAATTTTGATTCTTTTTTATTAATACTTATTTTAAACATAACATCAACGATGATAAACTAAGAGTATTGCTTGTTTAAATTCGAAACAATTGATCAAATTATCCATAGCTTACTGTGTTAATAATAACATGATACAAAAATATCATTCAACGAATAAAGGTAAATAACTTCTTAATTTATAATTTTAGACCCCTTATTACTTAATACTTTTTTAAAGGAAATCTAATTTACTATCAAAATAAATAAATATATATATATAGGCTGTTCCATTAAGAAATATAAAGTAACATATTGTTGCGCTTCAACGGAGCACCCTGTATACAAGTGCATATAGTACGTAGATAGACAATATCATATAAATTTTATCTGAAGAGTTTTTCTATCTGACTTAAAATAAAAGAGTTATAAAGAGAGGACAGACCGATGAATCACCCTGTATAAGTATTGTATTTAACATTTCTTGTACGCACAAAAAACTCTAATTACACCTAATCTTTATATTTACGTATTCTCTATAATTTTAAATTCATTCTATAAGGAAGTTTTCTCCATTTCCTCTAAATGTTCGAGATTTTTCCAATTCATTATCGTAATGGCGGAATTTCTGAAGGGTTCAAGTAATATACCTATAATTCTAAATATATAATTAATAATACAATAAGAAATATTAAATATCGTTCCCAGAAAAAGCCTTCAGTACTATCTCTGAATTTTGGCACTGATCAGATTTTGGTTATAATTGGTTATAATTGGTCCACCGAAAGTACCCTCATTTGCAACTTTTAACAGTTTTTCTTGAAAAAAAGCAAATGTTATTATAAATTTTAAAGAATATATTATTATAGAGTTAAAGAATTATTGATATTAAATCTTCCAGCTATACTCACCATGAAAACTGCTAATATGTTCAGATAATTCAAATTGACAAATGTCAGTATCAATGAAAAGAAAAAGACCGTGGCAGAGATGAGGATATTGAGATAGATGTTGGGGAAGACACGGAAAAATAGGATAATGTATTAAAGGATATGGGACATGGTTCGAGTGATATTCTATATAGACACAAGAGACACGATTACATTGGTTTGAACATGTCATGAGGAGAAATGAAGAAAAAGAATTATGAATAGCTTAGTAATAAAAGGTTGAAAAACAGACGAAGATCAAAGATAAGATGGAAGGACTATTGCGGAAGATTTGAGAGAAAAGAAACAGAATGAGGACGACACGCAAAACAGAAATGAGTTTGTATGAAATAATTTTAATCTTTTGCAAGAAAATTTATGTATGGAATTTGTACGTAACACACATGATTGACGGGAGGTAATGTGAATTAATATACAAACTTCAATATTACATACTAGAATATATGAGATTTGATAAAAAGAAAGTAACGAGGATTTTTATCTGTTTCAACTTTCAACAAGTAAATAATTTATACATCAAAAATTATTCCCTATTAGATACGAGAATAGGCTCGCAATTTAAAAATACTTCCTTAAATATTGAACACTCCTAAGCAAATAGTATTAAGTGTATTTTATTTATAAATTGAAAATTCGTAAAAAGAAATAATAAATAGTAAACGACATTATTAGTACGAGTATATAACTTCATGTATTATTTTCTTTTAAATAACATTAAAAATTGGTAAGAAATAAATAAAATTTAGAAAACGATTTCATATATGAACGAGTATGTATTACATCTTTTAATTTTGTCTTGTCCAAATCGTTTCCAATAAATCTGTTCTTTCTGAGATTTGAACCCATGCGTGTAAGAATGTTGCACTTCTTTCCATCCGTAAATTGTGTGCGTCTCGTCGCCGGCTGGGCATTGTGCAACGGAGCGGAAACCAGCTCCAGAGGACTCTCAGAGCAAAACAGCTTCCGGAAACGTATTTACAGCTCAGATTCTGCTCTCTGTGGATAGGCAAGCGACGCCAGCGATTTGTTTCGCATTACGCTCTTTTCACTCTTTAAACGTTTTAAATTTTACACGAGACCGAACCGAGGAGGAATAATAGTATACAAGTGTTTTCCCAGCGTTCACAGCGATTCGTTTCATTTTATAAAATGTTTACTTAAATAAATAAATATATCTTTCTATATAGATAAATTCTGGAGGTTCCACATAAAGACAAGGACAGAAAAGGTTATTCAAATTATTTTTATATTATTTTTTCTTCTCAAAGTACTACTTGTTCGCGAAAATTTTAAAATTATGTGTTGCTGAAAATAATTCTCGCTGGACGAAAGATGGCAGATGTAGAGGAAAGCAATTGTGTTCACTGCTTAAGGTAGTTGTCACTCGAGTATACCTATTCAAAAACTTGTTCTACGTTCAAAAAAAAAATTAAGCTAATGCAGTTTATATTTGCAATAACTTATATTTTTTAACATTATATTATATGAAGGATGACGATATTTCTGGATGTCAGTCAATCTTTATTTCAAACCGACTAGTTTCAACTCCGCATGAGTCTTCTTCAGGGGATGAGTTTTCTTAACAGTTAAGAAAACTCATCCTAAAGAAGACTCATGCGGAGTTGAAACTAGTCGGGTTTGAAATAAAGATTGAGTGAAATCCAGAAATATCGTCATCCTTCATTATCCATCCCAGTCAAGTAATTTACCAGATCATTATATTATATACACATATTGCATGAAAATAGTTAAAAGCTAATATCAAACACTGTAACAGATGAATTTTCTTTATTTTTCCGTAGAAAAGTTTTTTGTAACTGTACCACTCGCACTAACACATACACAAGTGTCGTATTTCAATATACTCACACTAAATTATGAATGTTGAAGAATAACTGTGGCAACGTCGCACCTGGACATTTATTGGTATATTCAATATACGATATTTTGAGATATAATACTTACTCTGAACTACAAATGGAAACTGCAAAACAAATTAATATATTTCTTATTTAAAATTACAAAAGTAGTATTATACTGTTTAAACTTTTTATGCTTTTCACGTAAAATACCCATTTAAATTTCTTCGAATGTACGTCTGAAATTCCTTTAACCAAAGATCACCTCTTATTTGCTAATGCCAAAGCGGGCGTTGTTAACTGATACTCCATCTGGAACGCTTGTACATGGTTGTCAAGTATAATTCTACCTATTTATCGTATCTTCAGATTATAATTTTCTAGAGGCAATAAAATTAAATCTCGGTGGTAAATAATTTTCAAATTTTTACATAAAATCCGTTAATTAATTTCTATAAAATATTAGTTTTTCGATTAAATGTCGGTATGGGTATAAAAGTTATATATAATTTAAAATGTTGTGTTTATTTTGCCATTTCCTATTCTTCATGTGTTAAAAAAGCCAAATTTAATTGCAAATATCTCAGGTACCGCGTGGTCAATTGTTTTAAAACTTGGACAGCAGGTAGATCATACTTCAGTTGAGATGTACTTAAAATTTCAATTAATTCTGGGTAAAATGGTTTCACGATATAACTACCTTAAATAACGTAATTCACTCGTGACCGCAGTCTCTTGGTCAGATTTCGGTCATTTATTTTGCTTGATAATGAAAATAACAGTTTAATTAATTATAGCCATGACTGGATTGGCTGGTTGACTTCAGCTAATTGATTGCACGCTTCGTCTCAGATAAATTGGTCTGTGCAGTGTTTACTTTTGGATTTGTGAAAAGATTCACTCTTTAAAAGATTAACTGGGTAATGTGTCACGAATCAGCGCAAAAATACAATCAATTAACAGTTGTTTTAATTGGGCAGCTGTAATTAATATAACCATAAACGTCTTTTATAGCTGACACTTTAATAAACTTGAATACTATATGTGCAGTAATAAAAATCTGATGTGGCCAGCACATAACCTCTCGCCGTATATTTTACCTGGCTGTATGCATAAAGCAAAGAATATTTTTATAAATACAAATAATATATTCATATAAATCTATGACGTATAAACTTCTTTATTATTCAATAATAGCATGTCTCAACATAAAGATATTTTACCATAAATTATGTTACAATAAATTACAAAGTAGAGTTTACCATATATAAATATTAGACTGGTAACAGCAATTTTCAATTCGAACAACCTTGTTTACTCTCTCTTCATATTCTTCTAGTAAAAACATTAATTTTGGGCGGTCTAAAATGTATATATCTGGATTGTGCATCTATTCTTATATATCTTCTTTTACATTTTATTTTTTCATACTTGTTATATCTAAATAACCTTAATTCCCTTTAATAAAGTGACGGATAGATTGCACTCCGATTATTCTTATATCGATGTGTAATTTTGTCAATATTTACAACTTACTTGAGAAGAATTTGATAGCTTTTTCGCAATTCAAAGTTACTCTAGTCTACAGTACTGGTGTACATTGTCCCATAATGTTTGAAACAAATTTAAGTCCTTCAACCTAGACTTGTCATCTCCATAATAGTCACAGATCAAGAATTAAGGGATTCTCCAAATACATTTTTCTTTCATTACTCATTATTTCTGACACTGACATTTATCTGTCAGTTACAAATAATTTAAATTTGCAACTATTTTTCATGGCATCCTTTCGGTTGTAAAATTAATTACAACATTATTTTATATATTATATTCCTTTTATCTCTAAATCTTTAAAATATGTATAAAAATATTTAAATGTACCTATCAGAAAGAGAATTTATTTTTCTTTAATATTATCAAGAAAATTTTCAAAAAATAATATTTAGAAGATTTTTTTTCAAGAATCTTCTACTTCCGGTTGTCCAATTGTTACCAAAACCTTTTCAGATCTTCCCATGAATGTCCGATTGGGAAATACGTTGTTAAACAAATTTTAAGTCTTATAGTTTTTGAGTAACCGTCCTTCCAACATCCCACACACACACACACACACACACACACACACACACACACACACACACACACATCCACACACACACACACACACACACACACACACACACACACACAGAGACATCGTAAAAATGTTAAAATCGGATTGTAGGGACCTTAAAACGTGCTTATTCAATAAAATCTGGATATGCGATTTTTAGCATAAATGCAATACCTCTCTTAGCGAGAGGTAAAAATAATATACAATTTCTCTATACTTATTCTAGAACTTTGTACAACATTGTATTTTCCAAAGTTCGCTCTAATCTTGAACTGACAGCGGTTATCCGAATTCCAGCGTTAACTTTTATTCATAAAATAATACAGAAAGTTAATAGTTATTTGTATCTCTAGTTACCTCTCGCTAAGAGTGGTATTGGCACAGACAAACATGTTTGTCTGTGGTATTGGAATCATTCTAAAAGTCACATATCCAGATTTTAGTGAATAAGCACGTTTTAAGGTCCCTATAATCCGATTATAACATTTTTACGATGATGTCTGTGTGTGTACGTGTGTGTGTGTGAGGTTGTTGTAGGTACGATTTCTCAAATTCTATAAGACAAAGACCTGTGCAAGTACAGATTCCTCAATCTAACAGTAATGGGAAGAGTTGAATATATTCTGGTAACAATTGGACAACCGGAAGTAGTAGTATTTTAACAAAAATCTTCTAAATATTATTTTTAGATAATTTATGTTATTACAAATATTAAAAAACAAAATTCTCTTTCTATATAAACCCGTCGCCAAAGCCAGCGGAAATAGTCTGATATACGGAAGCAACAAGCAATGAACAATGGGTGATATAAATAGTCTACGTGTTCTGAACATAAATAAATGTAGTTATATAAATAAATATAGTGATATAAATATTGTTTAAATAAATAGTCTTAGTGTTTAAGTATTTAATAATATTCTTAGTCTTAATTTAGTATGTATATTTGTTTAATCCATAGTGTTAGTTATTTTTATTATCTTTTTAATATTTATCCTAATTATTTATCGTTTAATAAATGTATTATTTTAATTAATAATATTTCTCTGATTTTTACACTTTACGCAAATAAATAAACGTTACAGTACAGTAAAAATTTTGAAAGATGTCCGATCAAGGTAATCTACGAATTGTATGAATTCAGATTTTTGCGAGGAGCGCCCATTCTGACAAATTCAGTAGTGTCGTTTGCTTAGTTTTCGTGAGGGTACATAAGATACTACTATTATTTTATTATTATAAAATTATATGTTACAATAAAAGCATTCAAAAATAAGTCAACTGATAACTTTATTAGCAAATGTAAAACCAAATATGTGAAAATTAAGATACTGACAGAAAACAACGTTATTCATACGGCCATGAATCAAGGTAATGTATCTGAATTAATAAATAAACTTACGTTAGAGCGAAAGTATTATCAACAACGAGCATCGTTTTAAAATGGAATGTCCTAACTTAGTCGAAACAATATGAATTTTTGAAAGACAAGCGTGTTATATCAATCCTTATCGCATACGCTTATAGCCTTTGCAAAGGAAGGAGATAAATATATGCCAATTTATTAATTCGTTTATGATATAGATGACCTTGATCGGACATCTTTAAAAAAATATTGTACATAGGTAGTTACCTGCATTAAAGTTGTTGATACGTACATCTTTAACACTCGACCATTTAATTTTATACTAAAACAATCTTTGTTTGTATAATGTATAAACGAGCATGGACGTATAACACTACAGCAACTCTTTGTGTAATGCTTGTGGACTGAACAGTACACGAGCACGAGAGGAAGGGGCTGGACTGTACATTTGCATAGATAACATCGGGGTTGACACGTGCTTATCGCCAGCTTGTATTTTACGATAGATCATCTGGCGCCATACAGCGTTAATGTTACCCTTCTTATGTTAATAAACCAACTGGATTCCCTCTTGATCAATCAATATCAACACGTACAACAGATTAAAGATTATATTGATCACGACTTTTTCGAAGAGAGGAAAGTAATTTTTTAAATATTACTTTTAAAAAGTCTGTTATGGCCAGCACAATACCTTCCGTCAATCCTGTGTATTATGTATAAATTCCATACATAAATTTTCTTGCAAAAGATTCTAAATTTCCAGTAAAATTATTTTATAAACAAACTATGCAAATTGCACTTCACTTTCACTCATTTCTGTTTTACTTGTCATTCTCATTCAGTTTTCTTTTCTCTCAAGTCTTCCGCAATACGGTCCTTCCATCTTATCTTTGGTCTTCCTCTGTTTCTTCAACCTTCTATTACTAAGCTATTCATTCTTCGTCCAATATATTCTTCATTTCTCCTCATGACATTTTCAAACCAATGTAATCATCTCACTTGTATCTTTCTAGAAACTTGTAACACTTGAGTTATTTCCTTACCTATCTTTCCGTGTCTTCCCCAACATCTACTTCAACATCATCATCTCTACTACATTAATTTACTTTTTATTTATACTGACATTTGTCAATTTGAATTATATGAATATATTAGTAGTTTCCATGTTTAGCATAGATGGCTGATTTATAAAATTTAATTTCTTTAAAGTTCTTTAACTCTATATCTATTGAATATGAGTATAAAATGCAATCAAATCGTATAGAGAATAATATATTCTTTAAGTTATAATAACGTGAAATGTCAATAAATCAAATTTAACTGTTAAATCTTCAAATGAGGCAACTTCCGGTTCACCAATTATAACCAAAATCTAATCAGTTGTTCTTCTGGATGTAAATTTGTGGAATACGAATATAAAATATAATTTTTGGAATCGTGGTATTGAAGTTATGCGATCCGAAACTTTCATCACATTCACACAGACCAACGACAATACCTTCCTTACCTATAGGTGACGGAAGGTAAAAATTGCGAAAAAATACACTTAAAGGTATTTTTTGAAGAAAAACTATCTTGAGCTTCAAGTAAACTGTCAATTCCGGTTATCCGATTGCCACCAAAATCTAATGGCTTCTTTCCATATTAGAATAAGGTAGAATAGAAATACATGGATTCAAAGGTTTCTGAATGATAGTATTTGAGTTAGAGCGTAAAGAGGATCCACACACACACGCATACATACAGACATTATCGTAAAAATGGTAAAATCGTATTATAGGCATCCTAAAACATACTTATTCACTAAAAACTTATCATTGAATTTTTTGACCAAAGACAATACCTTCCTTACCTAAAGGTGACGGAAGGTAAAAAAAGGTAAAAATATACAAAAGAAGAAAACCTACTTTCAGTAGATTCTATTAGTGAATTCTTGATTACAGGGATTCGGTTTCATTTGAGTAATCCCTTTTACAAAATTTTGATACAACACCTTCGAGAAAACTATGATGACTCTCTTATTAAATTTAGACCCGGTCCAACCAACGAAGTCTTGAAGTCTTACGATCTTTTCTTAAGTTTGAAATAATAAAACATTTATGTTCAGTACAACAAATTAATACAAAGTGAAATATATGAATTATACTTTGGTTCACGAAAGATGACTATTCATGGTCACTTGTTCGAAGAAAGAATACACAGCACTTTATACAGTAGTAACTTAGCAACATTTCATGTTAGAAAGAGAAAGATTATTTGACGTATGTTTATACAATGTATGTTGTGTGACAGATATACGTAAATGGTGACATTACTTTCCAACACATTGCAAATAATAATGACGTATGTCGTAGAGTTACAGATTTCTAATTATCTACTGCACTACCCTCTATCCTAACAGTTATCCAGTGACATTGAAATTTAAATCAAATTGTTATTCCATGGTTTTTGTCAAGTCTATGTTTTTGGGTTTTGCAAATACGTAGGTGAAGAGCATAAATCTTTGAAAAGGGCATTATTTAAAAAGAAACATAATTTTCAAATAAATTATACTTATTTTTTTCAGTTCAAATGTATCCATAAATATTTCATGTTGCACGTCTATGTATACGAAATGCAGTGAAGTTATCTGCTAGTAATATTGTACCATACGGTTAATAAATGACCTTGAACTGTCATCTTTCGTGAACAAAACTATATCATCCTTTACCATGTTATTTAAAATAAAGTATGGTCACATTAACATTTCAATATTTCAAACAAAGAAATTGTAATCCGTGAAGTAATCCCCGACTGAAAACTACCGCTACTGTACCTTGTGCAGTACGATACATTTATTATTAAATATATTCCATTTTCCATGCTTTAGTGTTTATATTTATAGCAAGATTTTGTTTTTCATATTAATATGCACTGTAATAATGGCGAGTTATTTTGTGGTTTTACGAGTGCCAAACAAGCAATAATATTCAAATTAATGCCTTGTAGAAAAATTTCAACAGCTTGGTCATTAAGCTGAAGCACCTCGTAAAATAAAATCCGGCGCATCGGGCACTTATTTTTAAATTCATCGCGTGATTTTTTTCTGAACCTCACTGGAAATGTCAGTGAGAAAGCTATTAAAGCTTACAAGTTAGATTTACGCCTGTCAGTTCTGTGTGACATTTGCAAAACCGCTCAACGTGACGTGTAACAAGAATGGCGGGAAATCACCAGCATTCCAGAGCCATCTCTTGATGGAATCCGTAGTTTATGACGCGCGGGCCCTTAACTGCGGATATGTTGTGACTCTTGATTTACGAAATTTCTTTCTTATCTTTTCGTGGACGGAGGAATGTGGTGATTTGTCAGGAGAATTTGGAAAAAAGCTTCCAGGAACAAATGGAGGATTATTGCTGGAGAGAAGGAGATGTTTTGCGGAAGGATATTGAGGTGTTTGTCATTTTATATTTAGAAATGTGTCTTTAGGGATTCACCGACGGTCTGTTGGACATAAATGTCCCGCGAAATGGGAATCCTGCCTTTTAATGATGCTGAATTATTTGTTCGTATGATACGCTGGAATTTTTCATCTTGTTTATATTATCACATAAATATTTCCTTTCTGGTTTACGTATACGAAAAACATATCACACTGTTTGATGTGGCAAGAACAATACCTCTCGCCAATTTCATTTTACTTTACCTAAGTATTGTATGTACACTCTGTTTCCTTAAGTTGATACTGATATCATTAATGTCTGCTGTAAAAATTATTTAATTTTGATCTACCATCTTTATCGTACACAAATGGCATACAGGATGTTATATTTTAGTGGACCCAGCAAATATCTCGCTTATTTATTAAGTTAGTAATTTCTTTCATATAACATGATTTATACAGCAACATGTAAACTACTTGACGGATGTACATTCATGATACCACTTCCGGTTTATTAGTAATTAATATCAACTTTGAAATTTCAAATGGAACATACTATATTTTTTACAAATTTGTAAAGTACATCAAATTTGCTTTACTATCATGTAAAATAATCCATATGTTACATTAATAAAAAGTAAAATGGCGGGCACTTTTTTATACACCTAGTCGAAAAGAGAATAGTGAGCCATGATTGTGGCTTGAAATAAAACAATGAACTAAAACAATTGTAATGACAAAAAAAAAATTATTTCGTTTAATAATAATAGATAGTCAATAATTCAATTTTTACCTTCCGTCACCTTTAGGTAAGGAAGGTATTGTCTGTGGTCAAAAAATTCAATGAGTTTTTAGGAACAAGCACGTTTTAGGGTCCATATAATACGATTTTACCATTTTTACGATGATGTCTGTATGTATGTATGTATGTATATACGAAAGTTTCGGTTCGAATAACTTCAATAGTCCTCGAGTTTATATCCAAAAGAAGAGGTGATTAAATTTTGATTAACCTCATTTGAAGATTTTAACTTTTTTTTTTAAACTCAGTTAAATATTATTATAACTTAAAGAATATATTATTCTCTATACGATTTGATTGTATTTTATACTTCAAATTCAACAGATATAGAGTTAAAGAATTATAAAGATGTTAAATTTCAAAAAATCAGCCAGCTATGCTAAACATGGAAACAGCTAATATATAAAGAAAATTCTAACTGACAGATGTATCAATGAAAAGAAAATGAATGTGGCAGAGATGAGGATGTTGGCGAAGGCACGGAAAGATAGGATAAGAAATGAAAGATGAGGATTACATTGGTTCGAACATGTCATGAAGAGAGATGAAGAATATATCGGAAGAATGAATAGGTAGGTAGAAGAAACAGTGGAAGACCAAAGATAAGACGGAAGGACTGTACTGCGGAAAACTTGAGAGAAAAGAGCAGAATGAGGACGACACGCAAAACAAAAATGAGTGGAAGAAGAAATTAAAAAATAGTGACTCCTAACGAATGGGAAAAACAAAAGAAAAAGATGTCAGTGTCAAGTGCAATTTGCATAGTTTTATTGTTTATGAAATAATTTTACTGGAAATATAGAATCTTATGCAAGAAAATTTATGTATAGGGCGCGTACAGTGACGTGACTCTGCTGACTTTGGCAAACAGGTATGGGGGCCCGTGTCAAAATACAGCTATTAATTGCTTCCATAAATGACAAATGTCATAATTTGTCATTCAAAATTTCATGATTTTCTTATTTCTTGTGGGTGGAATTCAGTTGCCGAGAAAAGGAATTATAAAATATCAAAAAATGAAATTTTGAATGAAAAATTACATTTGTCAGTCATGGACATAATTAATAGCTGTCATTCTGATACGGGACCCCATATCTGATTGTCAAGGTCAGCAAAGTCACGTGACTGCTAGCGCCCTATGGATTTTGTTAATAATACATAGGATTGACGGAAGGTAATATTGGCAGATTTTTTAACTAAACAAATAATAACATAAAATTATTTTATGTTTGAGTAATTCTACATGCTGTATATCTATCTACGTGATGAATAAACAAAATTATTGTAAAATTTGTTAAAATTGTTGGCCTCTCGTTTGTCCCATCTTCATAAGAATTAAATAAGCTACGTCTCATATCGGAATCTCTATTTCACGTTGTGTATCATTTGTTGTACAATTTTTCGTAAGAATTTCATATAGAGTAATCAAGCTACTGTGGAATTTTGAAATTACATTGTCAGCAATAGCAATATCAGGTGAAATTATATTAAATTCATTCTAAAGAACAAATGACTTCATTTACAATGATCCCACTCTCATTTTGAAACGGTTGTTCAGTGGTTCGTATTTCTAGTCAGGAACCAAGTAATTACCATGTTTTCCTCTTGGTCGTCTTATTTTTATCACTGCGAACATTAACATAACCACACTTATCAGCAATCTAAGAGTTGAGAGTCTATCTCTGTTTGTTCAACAGCAGTTGCGATTATCTTTGCAGTAAATACCAACAACAGAATAACTCGGTGGCGATTAAGCTCATAACTGAACGCGTGGAGAATACAAAAGCCAGGAACTTATAACAAAGTCGCGGTTTTAATACAGTGGAAGATAAAAGTCACGCGAATTACGCCCGTGTTTGCAGACAACTTATTTATAATTGCGGTGTGTGAGAGGTGGCCCAGGGACAAAGTTGCAATTGAGCAATAAACAGTTTATGTAAATCATCGGCTTGCTCGCGGGATCTACAAGATTTGACTCACGGAGGGTTCATTTTAAGAGGAGAAAGTCTATGAACATGCAGAACCGTATTCAGTTTCTCTACGAACTTTTAACCTTAAATTGGAAACAAGAATATAACATTGGATTTTACATCCCGCTATCCTTGGTAAGGAAGGTATAGAGATCGTGCTAAAAATCGTATATCCAGATTTTGGTAAATGACCACGTTTTAAGGGCCATAGGATACGATTTTAACATTTTACGATGATGTTTGTGTGTGTGTGTGTATGTATGTGTGCGTTTAGATCCTCTGGACACTCTAACTCAAATACTATTATCCAGAAAATTTGAAACTATGTATTTCTGCTCTATTCTAATATGGAAAGTAGCCATTAGATTTTGGTGTAAATCAGATAACCGGAAATGGCACTTTTTACCTGCAGCTAGCCTTGGTAAGGGAGGTATAGGGATCGTGCTAAAATTCGCATATCGAGATTTTGGTAAATGACCACGATTTAAGGTCCCTACAATACAATTTTAACATTTTCACGATGATGTCTGTGTGTATGTGTATGGGTATGGATCCACTTTACGCTCAAATACTATCATTCAGAAGATTTGAAACCATGTATTTCTACCTTATTCTAATATGGAAAGAAGCCATTAGATTTTGGTGGCAATCGGATAACCGGAATTGGCAGTTTACTTGAAGCTCAAGATAATTTTTCTTCAAAAAATACCTTTAAGTGTATTTTTTTCGCAATTTGTTATTATAAAAATTAAAGATTATTCTATTTTCTACAGATTTGCTTTAATACTTTTTCTGTATATTCTATGGATAAATTTATAAAGTAATATAAAAATTGTACCCCATAGGTAAATGGCGGGAGTATTGTGTTGGTCACATCAGATTTTTTATTTCTGTAGAATTGGATTTCGACCTAAGGGCCACTAATCCTTATACAGTTTACATAAGATTTATTAAGTCTATGTCAGTAAGGTAATTTATTATATTATTTGTGTGGTCCATGTTGTTGCTTAGCGCTTCCTTCATTGTGGGTGGAATACTGTGCTTCTGTCTATGGGTCGCGTATTTGTGGGATTCTGTTATGATGTGGTTGACCGTAATTGTTGTTGAGCAGATTTCGCATGTCTTGAGGTCCTTTCTACCTTCCGTCACCTATATAAGGAAGGTATTGTCTTTGGTCAAAAAATTCGATGGAAGTTTTTGATGAATAAGCACGTTTTAGAGTCCCTACAATACGATTTTACTATTTTAATGATGATGTCTGTATGTGTGTGAGTGTTTCTGCGTGTATGTGTGACTATAATTTCGGCCGCGATATCTCGAAAATACTATAATTCCAAAACATACAATTTTTACGTATTCCTCTTCCTTACATCCATATGCAGAGTTGATTAGATTTTGGTTATAATTGGGCAACCGGAAGAAAACGCTGTTAAATATTATTTTTTTACATTTAATGTTATTATAAATATTAAAGAATATTCTTATTATACAAATAGATTTTATATTTCATATTCAATGGATATAGAGGTAAAGAATTATAAAGAAATTAAATTTTATAAATCAGCCAGCTGTGCTACCCATGCAAGCAGCTATTATATTAAGAAAATTCTAATTAACAGATGTCAGTGTCAATGAAAAGAAGATGAATGTGATACGAGAATGTAGAGATAGATATTAGGGAAGACACGAAAAGATAGGATATGGAATGAAAGAATAAGGGAAATGGCTAGAGTGATAGAAATTTTTAGATAGATATACGGATTCCTCAATCTAACAGTAATTATACATAATACACAGGATTGACGGAAGGTATTGTGCTGGCCACATCAGTGATGGGTGGCTGGTCAGGCCCAATGGGTGGGTCGGGCGTCTTGGTCCAATGGTTAGGCTGGAGTCTGCTGTAATGTCGAAAAACAAAAACTGTGACTATGTTCAGAAGTGGAAACATAGCTTTACTCGACTACAACTAATATATTCACTCAAGTCCAAAAATTAGACAAATGTCGCACTCGCCACGATAAAAAAACGATTAACTAAGCTGTAATAAACCTAATTGCATATGACATACTTAATTAACTGTTTAAAATGATAATGGAATTTCGTTTTTCACGGCCTACCTGATTTTCGTATCTTCCATAGGTCTAGCGTTATGATAATTAAGAACGAATATACATTCATTGTCGTGATTGAGATTTGTATTGTTGCAAATTGCACTTCAGTACACTAATGTAATTAATGTTTGATTTAAATTTATGTCGCACGTTTTGAATAATAATCCTTAATCTGAACCGTCTTCCCCAATTATACACAAATATACTCCCCGTAAATTACTGTTGTATGATTTACGCTTTTGTTAATATCTTCTAACAATTCCAAGAATCCACCCTTAAGTCCATCTCTGCCGAGGGACATGGTGATTAGAATTGCGGCGTGCGCCAAGTCCCGCGGGATCTCATTTACAGTTTCTCCTGCTCCCCTGCAGTAACTTCCTAACTACTTCCGTGACAAGCTCAGGGCTCCGCTCTACCCAGCTGCTGACTTGCAGGACAGCGAGGACTGTGCTGTAGCAGGAGCGCAAAGTCCATGACCTTGAAATGAGTCCTTAGAACGTGATAAATTGAAGTTGAAAAGTTGTGTACAAGTCAAATAGAAGTTATACTTTTTTGTAATTAATATCTGTAGACTGTACAGTTTTACAGATGGAGCCATGTAGAAGTAATATAATAGAGTGTGCACTAACTTAGTAATAATTATACCAAAGAATCTACTACGAAATGTTCCAGAATATCTACGTTATAAAATGCAAATTCTTTAAAAAACAATTCAAGGCTAAGTCTATTATTTTATAGGCTTCATCTCGGATGTTTATTTAAGAAAATCTGTTGTGGCCAGCACATTACCTTCCATCAATCATGTATTATGTACAAATTCCATACATAAATTTTCTTGCAAAAGATCCTATATTTGAAGTAAAATTATTTCATAAACAAACTATGCAAATTCGACTTGACACAGACATCTTATTCTTTAGATTTTCTCATTCGTTAGGGATCGTTATTTTTTATTTTCTTCTTCTACTCATTTCTATTTTGCGTGTCGTCCTCATTCAGTTCCTTTTCTCTCAAGTCTTCCGCAATACAGTCCTTCCATCTTATCTTTGGTCATCCTCTGTTACTTCTACCTTCTACTACTAAGCTATTCATTCTTCTTCCATTATATTCTTCATCTCTCCTCATGACATGTTCAAACCAATGTAATCGTCTCACTTGTATCTTTCTAGAAACTTTATCCCTCGAGCCATTTCCCTTACCTTTCGTTTCTTACCCTATCTTTCCATGTCTTCGCCAACATCTATCTCAACATCCTCATCTCCGCCACATTCATTTTCTTTTCATTGATACTGACATCTGTCAATTTGAATTATCTGAATATATTAGCAGTTTCCATGGTTAGCATAGCTGGCTGATTTATGAAATTTAGAATCTTTATAATTTCTTGAATATAAAATATGAAATGCAATTACATCGTATAGAGAATAACATATTCTTTAAAATTAAATGTCAATATATGATATTTAATTGCCTTTTTTCAAGAAAAACTGTTGAAAGTTACAAATGAGGGTACTTCCGGTGGACCATGCACATATATAGATATCATTGTAAAAATAGTAAATTCGTATTCTAAGGACCCCAAAACATGCTTATTCATTAGAAACTCACTATCGAAATTATAGACGAAAGACAATACCTTCCTTACCTGAAGGGGTCGGAAGGTTGATAATTAGAACATTATCAAATAAATTTAAGTATATAAAAGAATCCATGGAAACGAATCGTTAAATGTATTTATTTCTCGGCCCATGTTCTGATTGCTCGCAAGAATATTTCAAACAAAAGATTATATCAACATATCCATTAAATTTTATTCTAAATATTATTATTATTAATCACTATACAATATTTACGAATAGTCTGTAAAACATATTTGATGGAGTTGTTAGTATTTCTGCTGGTGTTTTGTGAATTCATATTTCATAGTACAATTCATGCAACAGGCAATCAAAATTATATGTAAATTATGAAAACATATATTCTCCGTCCTTCTCGCCTGTGTCATGAGTCGTATTACAAATGTAACGCTGTGAAAATGTATTCATTACAATACTTTGTTTCAATTCTTTCGCTCCGTATGAAAATTGATTGCCTGAAAAGAGCAATAAAAATGCAGATAAAATAATTGCATCATTCTCTTCCACTTGTACAAAGCGAGCAATTCTCGCGAAATAAATGACATTATCTTGTAAACTAGAAGTTACATATTAGGTTAGCCACATGACATACATCTCACAACTTTTCATTTCTCTAATGTCGCGGAAAATGACATTTTGCTGCGAACCTCGACGTGTCAAATGTGTAATGTTGGCAGATAAATGATGGCTCTTGTTGCACCGTATTTTCCACATAAGTCAAACTAATAACGTCATGTGTACTTGTTCACTACCTTTTTCTATAAAAGTCCATGTTCATGAGTTCATGTACCGAGGAACCGAGGTGAAGTTCTAACTCGTTCGAACGACTAAAGAGACATCTGTCGCTTTGATTAAAAACCTGTCTGCCGGTAACATAACCTATGCCACGACGTAAAACCGTAAAATTGAAAATGGACGATGTGCTCTTCAAATTTCATTCCGATAAACTTGTGCTTATTCCTATCCGTAAGTTAATTTCCAATATTCTTTTTATTAACTGTTTAAAGGTACGAGTATGTATTTATATTTAACACATGGATATTTTGTAAGGAAGTTGTTAAGTCTTAGCAACGTTGCTAAAAAATTTAACCAATAGAAACAAATGTAAAGCCTGTCATTTTCATGTTTTATTCAGTGTTCGCAATAATTATTGATTATTTGCTATAGCAACGTTGCTAAGAAATAACAACTTTCTTACAAAATAGGGCTGATCATTGGATCACTAATTTATGAACAAACCATTGATTTGACATCGATTTAACATGTAACTATAGAGACTACAGATATAACAACTCGTATTTAACATTATTAATCATTATTGTGCCGAAATTTGGAAAGTTATATTTTATTCTCATTTGAAATAGTAAAAATGCTAAAAAAAATAAGATTTCGAAAAAAAATTATTAAGATATATTGTTGCTCTCGACAACAATTTGAAAGTTGTTAATAATATCACAACCAGTTACGTAATTTACTTTTTCGTAAGTAAAATATTTAAACTGATTAAATTCCATAAATCAAACCATACGAGCGCCAAAATTCAATAGAATCTGATCTTCAGTTGTTACACCATATTTAAATAATAGCTGTGACAGAATTGTCGATTATTTTAAATGCAGACAACACATTTCATTTTGAATTGTATTAATTATTGCGTACTCTCTCAATGTCACACCAAATCAGCATACATGAAACAGTCATTTGCTCAATAATTAGGTACAAGTCATGAATACATCTCCATTTGTATCTATACAAACAAAACACATCATCCCATCGACGCTAAGTGACATCTGCCCGCGTTAAATGGAACTTCATTTGACACTCTTGATCAACCATCTCTGTGATGCTATTCTCCGGGTGTTTTTACTTCGTTTCGCTGGGAAATTCAAATTTCACTTGCATATTAATCTTGATGAGCGAGCGGTTCACAGATGAACAACGATTGACCGGAGCGAGTCGAGCAAGGGTGAATAATCAGACGTGGGTGCATGCGTTGCGCTGGGACTTTAGATGCAAATGTAAATTGCCGGCAATGCAATAGGGAACAGATTAAAATATCCCTGCAAGGGGAACCGAGAATTTTTAGATGCAAATCGAGATATTATTTCGTCATTTTGGATAACTGTGTTGCAAATAAAATTTAATTGTATAGTATACAATATTCTTTCAGATTCTATTGAATTTTGGCGCTTTTATGGTTTGATTTATGGAATTTAATCAAGGTTTAAATGTTTTACTTCCGAAAAAGTAAATTACGTGACTGGTTGTGATTAATATTATTAACAACTTTCAAATTGTACAAATGTGACCCTTGTTTAGGTATAAGTGCAGACCGGCCAACAATACGAAGTTGACGAATTTCCAAGTATAGTTTGGTTCACGAAAGATGACAATTCAAGGTCATTTATTAACCGTATGGTATAATATTACTAGCAGATAACTTCACTGCATTTCGTATACATAGACGTGCAACATGAAATATTTATGGATACATTAAACTGAAAAAAATAAGTATAATTTATTTAAAAATTATGTTTCTTTTTAAATAATGCCTTTCTTAAAGATTTATGCACTTCATCTATGTTTTTGCAAAACACAAAAACATAAACTTGCCAAAAACCATGGAATAATAATTTGATTTAAATGTCAACGTCACTGGATAAATATTCGGACAGAGGGCAGTGTAGTAGATAGTTAAATATCTGTAACTCTACGACATACGTCATTATTATTTATAATGTGTTAGAAAGTAATGTCATCATTTACGAATATCTGTCACACAACATAAACTACATAGACATACGTCAAATAATCTATCTCTTTCTAACATGAAATATTGCTAAGCTACTACTGTATAAAATGCTGTGTATTCTTTTCTCGAACAAGTGACCTTGAATTGTCATCTTTCGTGACCCCTGTGGCGCACTCTCCACGCCAGCAATGAGTGCCCGTGAGGTGACCACTGGTAAGCGCCCACACGGTACAAATATTCCATCATTACCGATATCTGTGTACGAAGCAGATTGGCACACCCAGCAATGGGTAATATGCCGTGATGAAATATTTATTTATTTATTTTATTTTTATTTCAACCAGGGTCTAATACTCGAAGAATAGCACAACAACACAGAGTATCACATATGACAATTTCGAGGATATTGAAACGACAACAGTTATATTATTTTATCGACGCGTTCAGTATTGTATTGACAGTGACGGTGACCATTTTGAACATTTATTGTGACGTGGACATTTTCGACCCATGTCTTTAATCCTTCAAACAAAGATATAGAATTTTTTTAGCATTTGTTATCTGTTATTTAATATCTATTATGTAGGAGGATAGCAAATTTTATTAATAATTTAACAAAAAAAATGCCCAAATGGGTTTAATTATTATAATGTTGCATTTTAAAATGGACATTTATTAACATCTCTGTCATATCATCATTTAATAATACGCCTTATTGGTTATATTCGTATTTATATGTTTCCTGCCTTCTACTTTAAGTACATAACAAAATACCAGAATCTAAACCGAATAATTCTATCATTTTGCAATTACCCTGCCCGTAAACACAACTATACTATTTACTGTCCTGTCCTGTTCCGTGGATATCAAACAAACGTTAATCCATCAATCCGTCTGTACAACGAATCGGCTCATTTGATATTGTTTATCCAATTAATCCGGATGTTAGCGGTGTTCACTTTCAGTGCGTGACAGCCGGACTGCGTGGCTGTACTTTGCACTGGTTTTCACGTAAACAGTTGCGTAACGAACGTGTGTTATTTGTTTCAGGGCCTCCAGGTCCTCCAGGGCCACCAGGCAAACGGGGCAGGAAAGGAAAGAAGGGGGATGCAGGAGAAACAGGACCCCCGGTATGTATGGAACATGATGAAACGTGAGATGGAAACACACAATAAATAAACTAACGAACTCAGACATATGTAGTTATGAGGCTACGAGGATGATTTAGAATGTTATCTATCTAACCGGAAGGAAATAGTTATTTGTGTATGAAGAGCGCAAAATAGGACATTGTCGATTGAGAGGTTCTCTCGAAATCGACATTGTTCATTTGCGCACGAAACACACACAAGATTTTTTTCTACAGTCGCCACAGTGGGGTCCTCCATCATAAAAAATAATAAAATGTACAAATATTAAAAGAAGTTTTCAGAACTCATAATAATGAAATAAAAACAATATTTGGGTTTAGTTCTGTAGATTTTTATTTATATTTAACGACGTTTCGACAGCGTAGTGCTGTCTTCAGCAGTATTATAATAACTGTTCAATATTGTAATGAAATAATTTCTGCATTATTCACACTTCATATTCTTTAAAATAAGTAATTGTGTGTTTTCCATTTCACAGAAGCGAAAATTTTTAGTCGTAACAGAAAAGTTATCTGTATCTTGCGTTTCATCGCATCTCATTGTCGTCTGTTTGTTTTGGTTCCGCGGCCTACTACAGTTTTACAAAGATTTTATTTCTTTTCCCGTTTTCAGGGATCCTCGGGCACACCAGGGAAAAACGGCTTTCCGGTATTATATTTTATTTATCATTTTTCTTTTTCTTATTACGCATGCCGACAGCAAGGCGATCATTTGCTCTTTTCATGAATTATTTCCTTTTCGTTAATTAATGTAAACGACGCGGATACTGCTACAGATCTAATCTTGTTTTTCATCTCTCTTTGCTTCCATAAATCCTTCACTGCATTCATTATTTAATTTTTAAGGGGAAACGGATACTTTTTTTCTAAATATCTACATTGCGGGAAATAAATATATTTTAAGAACAGTGTTGTTGGATAATTAAATAGAAATATATATTTTTCAAACATCAATATCCAGAATAGTACTGTATCTACTAAAATCTTGTAACTGAAGTAATAAGTAATACTTTAATGACGGACGAGGATAGATAAAATCTCTTTAATCTCTAGTAACTTAAAGTCATAGAATAGAAACCAACAAAATTAGTATTGACAACTATAAAAATTAAATATAAAATGACATTTTTTATTTTATTTAAAAAGATATAAATGTTGGAAAAAAAACCTGTGCCACAATGTTTGTTTATAAAATACACTATCAGGCCTATTGTGTAATAATGTGGTACATTTTTAACAACTGGTTAAAATCGTTAGCTATAAATATGGATTTAACAACTAAATAAAGGGTTTTTCAATAAGGGCAGGTCGATGTTGAAATGGAATAAAACAAGCTGTGTGTGAGGTATTAACGAAATTCTTTTTTTGGTCAAATTTTCAATGAGTCTGCCGCATAAATCCGGCTGAATTTGAGCGATGGCATTGGTTCTATTGACTTTAAGGGCATCGGTCAATTGCGGCTTATTGGCATAGATCTGCGACTTCAGGAAACCCCACAAGAAAAAGTCTAGTGGGGTCAAATCGCACGATCTTGGTGGCCAATTCACGTCACCTCTGCGACATATAACCATACCCTCAAATCGTTCATGCAGAATGTACATCGTGACGTCCGCTGTCTGGCAAGTAGCGCCGTTCTGCTGGAACCACATGTCGTCTACCTCCATATAGTTCAATTTGGGCCAAAATAAATCGGTTATTATCGTTCTGTAGCTCTCGCCGTTGATGGTATTGGCCTTACCAACGTCGTTTTCAAAAAAGGATGGTCCAATCCACACCAAACAGTAACTTTTTGTGGATGCATTACCACCTGGTGAACCTCGTGTGCAATTGTGCTTGTTAACATAGCCATTCATCCAAACATGCGCCTCGTCGCTAAAGATGATTTTCGGCCAAAATTGAGGTCCTCTTCCAAAAGCTCCGAAGCCCAGTCAGCGAACAAACAGCGTTGTCTATGGTCATTAACTTTGAGCTCCTGGGTCAGTTGAATCTTGTACGGGTGTAGACCCGTCCCGACGCCAAATTCGCCAAGTTGTAGTCTGCGAAAGGCCGAGTTCTTGTGCACGGCGAGGAATTGACTGCCTCGGGTTCTCCTGCACACTTTCACGGACTGCGGCAATGTTCTCGGCCGATCTGGCGTTTTTTAACGTACGAGTATTGGCTGATTGTTTACCGAACCGGGCAACTCAAATTTGGCTACCAAACTTTGGAGAGTCGACTTTGAAGGGTCATCGCGTCTGCCGTAAAATGGGCGCAACGTTTGCACTAACGAACAGTCATTTTGATAATAAAGTTTTATCATTTGGACGTGCTGCTCAGTCGTGTAACTTCCCATGGTGGTTTGGCATCTGTGACAGAATAATAAATAACAGATTAGACAGACGCCACCAAAACAACATGGCCGCCACAGGCTGCCAACATCGAACCGCCCTAATTGAAAACCCTACAGTATAGTACAGAACGAATTTTATAATTTCTGACAAAGAAAGTCTCATAAAATGAGTCTTTTAAACTATTTTTAAAAAATTGCATCTTTATATTTATTTGCTCAAAAAAAACCATTGTGTTACAGAATAGGGCCATGTATCCTTCCCCACTTTTACCAAAATTAACTATTATTCTACACACTCAATTTACTGGAAACTCATACAATCTTTTTTGTATTTTCATCATTTCTTCATTAATTTTATTTTCTTCATGTGCCTAATTTGTTTTTTTTTTTGAAATAAATAATAATAAAATAGTAATTAAATATCAGATATCAGTCAAAATGAAAAATGCATAGCTCATAGAAAACATATTTTACAAATATAACATAATGAAAGATATATCTATTTTTATAGGTTATGATGACAAATCTATCAAATGGTGTCAGTCAATTGTCCAACAACACACACACAGACATCATCGTAAAAATGTTATTATCGGATTCTAGGGACCTTAAAACGTGCTTATTCACTAAAATCTGGATATGCGATTTTTAGCATGATTTCAATACATCTCTTAGCGAGAGGTAAAAAAAATCTAATGTGGCCAACACGAAACCTCCCGCCATTTAATTTTTATTAATTTAAATACATATATCTATGGGGTCTCATTGCCGCGTGCCTAAGTGTCTGATGGAGAATCTGGGGAACCGGATTCAATTCACCCTCGTACCATGTGTTCCAATTAGGAAAATCAATATAAAAATTGCCGGTTCCTGTAAAATTGTCCAGTTAAATAGAGGTTTTATTGTATTATAATTAGACACCTTAAAAAATAGATTTTAATTCTTTCTAATTGATGTTAAAAGTTAACTTTTTATTTTTTTAATTTCTAATTTGTATATCCAGATGATTACCCTTGCAAGTACTAAATGTGCTCATTCTCGCTTAACACAATAGGTCCCACACATATTGAAAATTTATTGTTATTTATTATTTTTTGTTAATAAATCATATGTGACTGATATCTGAAATTTATGAGGTATATCGAATCATAATTATGATCATAACAACATGGCAATATAAGTGACAAATTTACAACTGTATAATTGACTATAATTACTATATCTTCCTTGATCTTGGCTTTGGGGTCGCTTATATAGGCATGTATTTTTAAGATCGCAGCGCTGGGGTGGTAAGTTTTGAACTACAGGTTGAACGAGATATGACGTCAACCTACTGTCAAATGGGCAAACACACAATTTATAGAATTGTGTATTTCTCATAGTACTGTATTATATTTAATTTTCTTTTTATATTATTTTATAGTAGGTTTTATATTATCCATTAAGGGTAAATTAATGTAAATTCCTAGTACATTTTTATAAAACTTTAACTTAAATTGTATAACCACTTTTGTTTTAGTTGATATCTTTAAAAAAATAATTAAAATAGCAAAATTTCATGATTATATTTCGTATTCACTTGTGAACATTAGTATAGGATTTATAACATTTATAAAATTGACCTCGTTTTGAAATAAAGTTTTCTTTGAAATATAATGAATAAATCTTTAAAGTACACAAGACGGATATATTAATTTATAATTTTCTGATTCACGCACTGTATTGTTATCTTTTTTCATCTTGTCAAGCATATTTTTATTATAAACACGAACTTTTCGTTTACGCAGGAATTCGTGACAACATAATTTATTACCTTTCTAACGTGACAATGTGCACTCAAGTAAGCAGCAATAATTGTTACTCATATTACAATATACGAGGGTCATTCAATAAGTAAAGAGACAAATTCTATAATTTTAAAACTATTCAATGAATGTGTACAATCTTTTCAGGGGTGTTAGTTGGCAACCTTGGGATATGCTCCGATCAGCTGTTTCATCATTTTATGTCAACATAACCTCAAAATTTTCAGTTCACCATGGCAAGTCCACTAGAAGATTGCACCTTAGAAGAGTAGCGCTCAGTCATTAGATTTTTAGTCGCAGAAGGTGTAAAACCAAGTGAATTTTTTTCTAGAATGTTAATACAGTACGGTAAAAGTTGTATGAACCGTGCGAATTTTTACAAGTGGGTTGATCGGTTTAAAAGTGACCGAACAAGTGTAGGTGATGAACCCCGATGTGGACGTCCATCTTTTGGGACTCACAGGGTCCAGTCTATTGCGATTTCCTTGAAGATCAGCGAACTATCAATAGCCAATACTACTCTGAGATGCTAGAACACAAAGTTAGACCAGCTATCAGGAGCAAACGCCGTGGACTCTTGTCAAAAGGAGTCATTCTTCAGCACGATAACGCCCGCCCTCATACAGCCCAGCTGACCCGTGATAAGCTTCAAGAATTGGGTTGGGAGGTCTTACCTCATCCTGCCTACAGTCCCGACTTCGCCCCATCTGATTTTTACCTGTTTGGACCACTCAAAGACGCCCTACGTGGAAAAAGATTTGCTAACAATGAGGAAGTTAAGGAAGCGGTGCAAAAGTGGCTTCGGGGTAAATCGAAAGAATTCTTCGCCAAGGGAATTAGGAATCTGCAAGAAAGATGGGACAAGTGCATAACTGTGGGGAGTGATTATGTTGAAAAATAGCCTTAATTTTGAAAGATTGACATAAACTGTTTTTGAGCTATAGCCATTTGTCTCTTTACTTATTGAATGACCCTCGTATATGTCAATTTAGATACACAAATATGTATAATATTTAAACAAATTTCTAATATTACATACTAGGTCAACCTGTAGTTCATTATTTTGCCACCAGATGTCATATCGCTTAGCAATACCCGCCAATGGCTTAACATCAATCATGCTTCATCTCACCTACATCTACATCACATATATTAATTGGCATACTAATAATATATCACCGAGCGTTGTGTTAGTAACGACTGATGATTGCAGGGCGAAAAAGGCGTTAAGGGCGAGAGAGGATTCATGGTAAGACTTTCGTTTCACTTTCCGTTGGCTAACAACGTTAACCCCTAGAGTTCTAGCCATAAGCAACTCCACCTAAGTCGTGTAACCACTAAAATTGCGTATCTGCATACATCAGCATGCTAATGCCCCTACATGTCACAACCTCATCAGAGTCTAGCCCCGGTATCCGCCTCCAAGAAGTGGGACGAGACTCCCGACTGCGCCAAAACAAACTCCACGCACATGTAGACGTAGACCACCAAGTAGATACAATCATTCATACTGTTTCATTCGACGTTTTGTTTTGCGGTTTTTGTGGTTTACCTATGTTTAAGCTGCCATTTAACTTGATATCAATTATAATTTTGGGGGTATAATTAAATTGAGATTACATTATAATTAAATTAAAATGACAACATACAGGGTGTTTCCATTTTGAATTGCAAAATTGAAGATATTAGAAAAAATAAATTTATATCAACGGTTCTCAAAGTAGGGGAAGTAACTTTTTTATTTTAAATAGGAACATATATTTTTATATTTTATAATCGTTTTATATCGTCGCATAGTCTTATATTAATAATTATTATATTATAATTATTAATTAATTAACCAACAATGGGAAAAATAAATTCATATTACTTTTTTACGTAGAATTAGAATGCCATGAAAGAAATAAGTGAGTATTTTGTATAAAACATCTGATATGGCCAACACAATACCTCCCGCCATTTAATTTTCATTAATTTAAATTCATAATTACTTAGTGTAACAAGGGAAAAAGGCTATGAGAAAGAAAAAGAATTCAAATACATACCTACTACTTACTAATGCTGAAAACTAGATTAAATTCCTTTCCATATAACTATTGTTCTATTTACTATTTTCTTTTTAAAACATTATTATACAGTAGAATCCCGGTTAACCGAACTCGGGTCAACCGAAACCCGGGTTAACCGAAACAATTCCACGTATAATTATCAGTTCCACGAATGATTATGTAGCCCCACTTACTGTCCGGCTCCTTCGTTCCACTGGCGGGCCGTAGCGACGGGGAGCTCGCACGGGGCTCGCAAATGAATAGTAGAGTGGAACGTAGGTTTTTTTGTGTGTGTCTTTACGTATTGTTGTGAGATGGCATCCTAGCGGAAGCGTGTTGTGATTTCTATTGTGGATAAATTAGCTGCTATCAAAGAAGTTGAAAACTTATGTACACACTGTACTGTATCTAAAAACTGTAACTACATATGTATATTATGTAATGTACATTGTTTCAAAATAATTCATTTTCCCTACACACCCATTTTAGTACATATGTAGGCTATTTTTAGATGTTAATGGGTTAACCGAAAAAATCGTTATCCGGAACGGCTGCGCCCCCTTTATTTCGGTTAACCGGGGTTCTACTGTAATTTGAAATGATTAGTTTTTTGAAATTGACATTTATCTGTCAGTTACATAGATTTGAGATCTGCACTATGGAACCAAGGAGTTGTGTTTATCTTTAAAACATAAGCTCCGGGATTTAAAATATAAATAATATTATAAATTTATCCATAAAATATATAGAAAAAATATTAATGCACAACTGTAGAAAATTGAATAATCTTTAATTTTTATAATAACATAAATTGCGAAAAAATAATATTTAAAGGTATTTTTCAAAGAAAAACTATTTTGAGCTTCAAGTAAAGTGCCATTTCCAGTTATCCAATTTACACCAAAATCTAATGGCTTCTTTCCATAATAGAATAAGGTAGATTTTTGGTTATATTATTTAAATTGAGTGTAAAAAGATTACACACACGCACACACACACAACCACACACACATCACACATACATACACACACACTCACTCACACATACATACATACACACACACTCACACATACACACGCATACATACAGACACCATCGTGAAAATGATAAAATTGGATTGTAGGGACCTTAAAACGTGGTCATTTACCAAAATCTCAATATGCGATTTTTAGCACCTTTACCAAGGGTAGCGGGAGGTAAAAATATGATTAAGTTACAAAACTAAATATATACTAATTTCATTCATGAGGCGCTTTCCTTTTATTTACGGGTGTAGCACTATGCAGCATTTATTTCACCTATCTTTCTTCCTTTTAAATGGGGTAGACTAATACTACACGGTTACCTCGTCGCTTATTTTGTCTAGGGGGAGTTGCGAATCAGTTCAGTTCAGTGCTACTCACCCTTTTTGTACATGTAAAAGGAAAGCATATGTGGTTTTATAATTTACGTAAAAAAGTAACATGTACTAATTTTTCCATTCGTGGCACTCTTATTATACACATATTTAAATAAAAGTACCTAATATAAAACTTAATATGCATTTTTCTCAAAAAAAAAATCGTTATACAACGGTATAAAACAATTGTTGAATTCAGAAATAAAGCACAAAATTATATTGCCAATATTTATAATTTATTTACTTGGTAACATAGTAACCTTAATTTCATGAAAGTTAATACTAAATCTAGAATTTGTTGTTTAAAAATAATGAATATCGAGTTTTTCTTGAAATAAAACTGTTTTGCAATTTTAATTACTTCTCACTTATACTTCGTTTCAGTTAAGAATGAAACATCTAGATGGGGCATAAGAACCGATCGGTTTTGATTACAATAAATTAAGAATTTAAATTCGTTCGTACTATGTCCATACTTTTTTGTCTGTAAATATGTATATTGTCTTTATATTAAAAATTACTGAGATATATTCAAATTCGTTATTAATACTGTTGATTGTCAGATGACAATTTTTTCGCTATTGTGAACTTCGTTTCAATTTTGACCAATCAGATGGCTGAAATCAGTAAATCATGTCCATAAACCTATGGATCCATTCTTATCTGAAACAAAATATAGGATATTTTTAAAAGAAATTTTACATTGAATTGGAAATTACAAAAATAAAGTCAATTACTTTCATATAATTAGATTCTCTTGATCATCGGATACCTATTTTTCATAAAAACACCATAACTAGTACTTTGAACAGTAAGTACTGAAGTACTTTTTAGTAATTTCTTAGTGTTTATTCAATTTCTATGTATTGAATATCGATAAAATGAAATATTGTAACTACCAATTTTGTATCTTCAATAACTTTCTGATTATACTTGAAAATATTTTCAAACCTCTCCACATTTTAAGTGATGGAATAACATTGAATTAATTAATGATACATAAACGTATTATTCTATTCAATTCATACAGATCTCAATAAGTACAGTAAAAATTTTGAAAGATGTCCGATCAAGGTTATTTGTATCATGAACGAATTAACAAATTGGCATACATTTATCTCTTTCTTTTGCAAAGGCTATAAGCAATTGCGATAAGGATAGATATAACACGCTTGTCTTTCAAAAATTCATATTGTTTCGACTAAGCTAAGACATTCCACTTTAAAACGATGCTCGTTGTCCATAATAATTTCGCTGTAACGTAAGTTTATTTATTAATTCAGATACATTACCTTAATTTATAGCCGTACGAATAACGTTATTTTGTGTCAGAGTCACTGACATTGTGTGAATATCTTATTTTTCAAATATTTGGTTTTACATTTGCTAATAAACTTACCAGTTGACTTATTTTTGAATTTTGAATGCTTTTATTGTAACATATATTTTTATAATAATAAAATAACAGTAGTATCCCCATAAAAACTAAGCAAACGACACTACTGAATTTGTCATAATGCGCGGAGCAAAAATCTGAATTCATACAATTCGTAGACGTCCTTGATCGGACATCTTTCAAAATTTTTACTGTAATTGCATATAAAAGTTAAAACAATCATTTTATATGAAGAAATTTATTCGTAGCATTAAGATCATTTTCAGTGCAACATATATTCTTCAAGACTTTCAAAAATGATTTGATTCCTGTCACACATTCACGTTTCTCTCCTACTATCTTTCCGAACTGCACATTCAGTTCACACCTTCCTTTCATTTCTTATTTCTTCTTGTGTAACCCTAGAGTGTCCCTCATACGAGACACGGAGTACAGCGCAACCCGGTTTATGTTACATTACATTACGGTTAGCAAACCTGGTTGCATCGCCCGCTCATTAAACATGCATACCGTGAGACGTGGATCACGACACTCAAAGACAAGACGAGACTTAAGTGTACCGGAGAGGGTTGGCTAGCTACCACCGCAGGTCACTGATCGGAGATAAGATTGGAGATTTTCTCGAAAGAAGAATACCGGTACATTTAAAAGTAGCAAATTATCATGATTAATGTTATAAGAAATGTTTTAAACCGCTTTGTAGGTTCCAATACTTTCGAGATTGTTCGAAAATTCGCGCCTTGTAAATTCGGGAGATTCAGTTACTCGAATTCAATGCTGGTAGTCCAATCTTCAGAACATGGCCGTTAGATACATACAGTAAAATTTTTGAAAGATGTCCGATCAATGTCATCTGTATCACGAACGAATTAACAAATTGGCATACATTTATCTCTTTCTTTTGCAAAGGCTATAAGAGTGTGCGATAAGGATGGATATAACACGCTTGTCTTTCAAAAATTCATATTGTTTCGACTAAGTTAGGACATACCACTTTAAAACGATGCTCGTTGTTGATAATACTTTCGCTGTAACGTAAGTTTATTTATTAATTCAGATACATTACCTTTATTCATAGCCGTACGAATAACGTTATTTTGTGTCAGAGTCACTGACACTGACATTGTGTCATTATCTTATTTTTAACATATTTTGTTTTACATTTGCTTATAAACTTACTAGTTGACTTATTTTTGAATTTTGAATGCTTTTACTGTAATATATATTTTTATAATAATAAAATAACAGTAGTATCTTACGTACCCTCATAAAAACTAAGCAAACGACAGTACTGAATTTGTCATAATTGGCGGAGCTAAATCTGAATTCTTACAATTCGTAGACGACCTTGATCGGACATCTTTCAAAAATTTTACTGTAGGTACATACATACATCTAGGAATGATCCTATTATTCGTATTCATTTTAGCGGATATTCGCCACCTTTTATGTATTCGTATTCGAAACCGTATTCGTTAAATTTAGGTCGAATACACGAAAACAACATAAATAAAAATCTGTTGTGGCTAGCACAATACCTCTCGCCACTTCCGTGTTTGGTTACATAAGTATAGGGCACGAGCAGTCATGTGACACTGTTAGCCTTGACAAGCAGACATGGGGGCCCGTGTCAGAATGACAATAATTATGTCATAGATGTCAAATGTCAGAATTTTTCATTAAAAATTTAAAGAGGAAAATAAACCACATGGAATTGGAATATCACCAAATTTAGAATGAAAAATTATGATATTTGACATCTATATACATAATTACTAGCTATAATTAAGACACGGGCCCCATATCTGCTTGTCAAGGCCAACAAAGTGACATGACTGCTCGCGGCTTGTTGTATTTAGCATTTCTTGTATACCTACACTCTAAACCAAAAATTATACTTACATCTATTCTTTATATTTAGATTTTTTAATTTGAAATTCATTCTATGAAGAAATTTTGTCCTCTTTTAATTTTTCGATGTTTCCAATTCATTGTCGGGATTAACAGTATTTTTGAAGGGTATATGCAATAAACCTATAATTTTAAATATTTAACTATTAATACAATAAGAAATAATATAATGTATGTACTTCCCAGAAAAAAATCTTCAATAATGTCTCTGGATTTTTGACACTTAATTTTTCGATTGGTTTCCATAACATTATTTGGGCTGTGAGATGTATAACAGCAGATTATTATATACCTTATATTTCTCTAAATCTATAAAAGATATAATACAATATTTATATGTATCAGATAGACAATTTACTGTTCTTTAATACAAGCAAGAACAGAAATTTTCAAAAAATAATATTTTTTTAAGAATACGCTACTTTCGGTTGTCCAATTATTCTTCCAGTAATGTCCGATTGAGAAATACCTAGTTAAACAGACATTAAGTAGAAAACTGTACAATGTACAAAGTACAAATGCGACACTTGGTGAACTGCTCTGAATAATATTAATAATATTTAAATTACACTTGGCAAAGTTCACAGTGCCTCGAAAGAGGTGTCAGTACACCACACTGAAGAGCTCCAATAAGAGCGAAACGCGTCTGTGGTTCTGGTTGAGTGGGCCAGTCTCTGATAAATGACCGAGAGGTTGATTCAGAGACTGAAATTTTGTGAACTTTGCCAAGTGTAATTTAAATATTATTAATATCAGACATTAAGTATTATAATTTTTGAGAAATCGTCCTTCCAACCTCCCTACACACATACACACACACACATACATAACTGCACTGAAAAATGCCTAGAAATTTGTGAATTGATCTATATTTTTTATTAAAATTCCATTTTGAGATCTATATGGTTTAATTTTTTTAATAAAATATATTATAAACAAAGGAGTACAAAACAGAAAATTATTAAAAATAGATTTAAATTTATAGTAAGCAAGAAGCATATTTCATTATTACAATTTTTGAAATTGAAATTAAGAAAATGCGTGTAAATAATATAAAAATATTTACTATTACTTCAAAATCTAAAGCTTAAGCAACTTATTTTTGTAAAGGTAAAAGCAATATGATTACGAGTAGGTATATGTAATTATTTATCTCTTCTGAGAAAGTAATATAAATTTAATTCGAAAAAGTTACTTTCAATTTGTTTATTATTAATTATTGATGAAAATCCTCTTTGAAGATTGCTTCTTGGTATTACAAATATAATTTGAAAGTATTTCTTGCTTATATTAATTATTAGCTAAATTCCCTTGATGTTGGCAAACCTGGGATAACTGGCGGCTATTCTCTGTTCCAGGGAATGTCGGGGGTTCGCGGTTTTCCGGGATTTCCGGTTTGTTTATTTTTAATATTTATTAAAATTCTTCTCATCTTTCGCTGGTGACGGATCTCTTTATTTCTCTATACATCATCTTAGAAACTCAATTATATGTATTTTGCACTACACAGTATATGAATTAAATATTGTACAAGCTAGAAAACAATGTCTAATATAAATCAGATCAGATGTAGGCGACCAAGGGGGACATCCCATTAGAGAATAAAATATTGTTTTAAACCAGTGTTATATTAAAGTTATATAAAGTTAAAAATTTTAAATGGGATTATACATATTTTGTATGCCTATTCGAAAGCGTATTTTTTTCTGAATTCAACCATGAGATTATTTTATATCTTTACATAACAAAAATATTGAGAAAAAGTCAATTGAAATTTAAATAAATTTAATTTTTATAATTATTTTTCAATAGGCTATGAATGAAAAACAATTGAGCTTAAATTAAAATGAAACAAATATTTGTTAAAAACGTTATAAACAGTATTCTATTAGATTTCTATCCTAAATAATTCAAGTTGACAAATAGCAGTATTTGTTTTTCATGCATAACCTACTGAAATATGACTATAAAAATCAAATTTATTTCAATTTCAATCAAATTTTTTTCAATATTTTTATTATATAAAGATATAAAACTAATACATGGTTAAATTCAGAAAAAAAGGCGCAATCGAATAGCATAAAAAATATGTATAATCCCATTTGAAAAAATATAACTTCGTGTTGCAACTTGAGAACCACTGGTTTAAAAACTACTTTCTTCTTTAATGGGATATCCCCCTTGATCTACTATAACTTTGTTCTGTAGTATTTTTTTGTGACTATAATAATAAAGATAATAATGACGGTGGTCGGTTTTTGTGTTACACCCTGTATATATTCATGTCATTCCGGAAACTTTTCAATCCATCCTCGTATATTCATCACTGAAAATTGTGTAGTATTTATTATTTACAATATTATTATTCTTTTATTGATATTTCGAAAAAAAAATGCACATATTTTGTTCACCTCTTGTGCTTGTACAATGTGTCTTCATCATATTGTGTAATGGTAAACACGCTTTAGAATATGTAGAAACACTGTGTCTCCACCAAATAGGATCTTACAGAATGCAATACTAAACTAGTGGATTAATTTTATTAACTTAATTAATTTTATATTAAATTGTACATGCCAATTAATATATTGTGCTTGTGTACTTAACTAATACATATCTGTTATTAAAAACACTGCTTAATAATACGCTTATATTTCTGTAAAATAAGTTCAAATAATATGCACTAAATACTAATTTAAAAGCACAAACATTTTTGTCAAAATTTAATTATAGATGAAAATGTTTGTGAAATTAAATAAATTAAAAGATAAATTGAATCATTTGTTTTGGTGAGTTTTGTTTTTAATTTATTCAAACAATGAGAATTAAAACAAAATTATATTCAAACTATAATGTTGTATGTTTACTGATGTATATTGTTTTTTGTTAGGGGCCAATCGGTTTAGATGGACCAAAAGGTGATCCGGTAAGTGAATTTAAATACAGGCACTTCCCGACTTGTAATTTAAAATAGCTATTTATGATATTTTGTGCACTTGAATGTATGCTTAAATTTAATAATCTCACAAAAACTTGTGTTACATCGTGGGTCGCCTGTATTTTTAACTTCCTGTATAGGACTACTTGTGATATTTATTTACATTGTTATTCTAATAGGGCAGATTGGGAGAGAAGGGTCAAAAGGGCGAATCAGGCAGTCCAGGATTTGACGTCTTCTCTGCTGTCAAAGTAAGAAACTTTTCTCGTTTATTTTGGGTATTTAATTCAATTGAGACATTTATGTATAAGCAAACAGAAATAATTAAAATGTATTTTTCTTTTGTATAGCTTCCCGGAAAGGTGAGAGTATACATTTCCACTTCGTGTTTATTTTTCATTTCTAGATGTTTTTATATATTTTGTTGTGTTCTCAGAATTAAAACACTAATTCCATTATATTCCGTAAAAGGAAACCTTTTGAAATGTTAGATTAAAATTATTATGGGCATACACAAAGACTTAATACTATATTTTGCGATGTTCATCCAAAATTATACACATTGAAATTAACATGAAATGCTAAATACATTATAGAATTATATTATAAGAGCATTAATTATGTAAAGTTTAACAAAGTACAATATATCAGGGCTGGATAAAACCCGGCCCAGTCGGTTTCATTGGGCTTTTTGAGTTATTATTATTGAAAGACTGAGAAATAATCGGACACGCAGTCTTTCATAAATTATTTATACCAAATTTGTGACGTCAAACCAAATTGGTTTACTTCGCGCGGAAGGAATGATTTTGCGTTTGCAAGGCATGTGTCACGTTACTCCGCCTGGTTGTATGTTTGGAAGGCGGCTAGGTTTTAAACAGTGGAGAAGGGAGAGGTTAAAATTAAATGAACAACCCAATTAGGTTCAGTGGGCACCGCGTAATGTTCGATGGCAAAAATACGAAAACGTATTATGTAATTTCTTTTCTTACCGTGATTCTATTGTTGCCTGAAAACGACAATAAAAGGGTTTTTAAAATAATACTCGAGGCTTCAAAGAAAAATATAAAAATAAGCGTTTACTCTGTTATGGCCAGCATAATACCTCTCGCCACTTCCGTGTTTGGTTATATTAGTATAGAGCGCAAGCAGTTACGTGACATTGTTGGGCTTGACAAGCAGATATGGGGGCCCGTGTCAGAATGACAATTAGTAATTATATATATATATGTATGTCAAATGTCAGAATTTTTCATTCAAAATATCAAAATTTTCTATGTTCACGTGGTTAATTTGTCACCAGGAGTGTGGAATTTACTTGGCGAGGAAAACAAACCACATGGAATTGGAAAATCACGAAATGTAAAATGAAAAATTATGTTTGATATCTGTATACATAATTACCAGCTATCATTCTGACACGGGCCCCCATATCTGCTTGTCAAGGCCAACAAAGTCACATGACTGCTCGCGCCCTATTGTATTTAACATTTCTTCTACACCAAAAATTCTATTTATTTCTATTCTTTATATTTAGATTTTTTAATTTTAAATTCATTCTATAAAGAAATTTTGTCCTAATCTTCTAATTTTTCGATATGTTTCCAATTCATTGTCGGAACTGGCAGTATTTCTGAAGGATATATGTAATATATCTATAATTTTAAATATTTAACTAAAAAGTCTTCATTATGTCTCCGGATTTCTGACACGGACATTTATCTGTCAGTTACAAACATTATAATTTTTCAATTGGGTTCCATGGCATTATTTGGGCTGTGAGATTTATTACAACAGCTTATTTTATATATTATATTCTTTTATCTCTAAATCAATAAAAGATATAATAAAATATTTAAATGTATCAGATAGATAATTTAATCTTCTTTAATATTTACAGGAATAATAATTTTCAAAAATTAATGTTTAGCAGATTTTTTATAAGAATCTGCTACTTCCGGTTGTCCAATTGCTACCAAAACCTTTTCAACTCTTCCCATTAATGTCCGATTGAGAAATTCGTAGTTAAACAGATATTAAGCCTTATAGTTTTTGAAAAATCGTCCTTCCAACATCCTCACACATGCATACACAGACATCATCGTAAAAATGTTAAAATTGCACCTTAAAACGTGCTTATTGATTAAAATCTGGATATGCGATTTTTAGTATGAATCCAATACCTCTCTTAGCGAGAGGTAAAAATTAGATAATTTTAAAATTTAAATGACAAAGATAGTTTATCATCATAGGAATCATTTTTTGATTGGATACAATTATTACGTACAATGTTAACTTCTTTATTAGATGTATATATATTTATTTATATGGAATAAGTGTTTTAATCGAATGTTTCTAGTACCCGTGTTTGGTAGTTAGTTGCATGCTCCAGTGTTGTTGGAAATAAGGTATTAATTTGCAGGGGTTAAAGCGGTCGGTGACGACGCTGCGAGGCGGCACGCTGGGCTACGCGGAGATCGTCGCCGTCAAGGTGAGCCAAGCCCCCAGCTCTGCAGCATCACCGTAGACTTGGTGTTGGAACAAAAAATTTGAATAGCACTAACGATGTTTTTAGATTTCGTTGGTCTCGTACGCAAGCGCATAAACTACAACATGAAACATTAAAATTGATATAAGTAAAAAAAAAAACATTTACGCAAGATAAGAAATGAATCAAATTTTCTCAGACGAAGGCGTCGATTATTAACTTTATTACGATTACCCTTACGTTCCGAATTGAATATGAATCTGGACCGGAGTTGAACCCTGAACCCTAATTTTAATATTCGGTTCCGACTCCGGTTTTGGTTTGGTTCAGGTTAGCATTCATGCATAAAACATAAAATTAGAGAAATATTGAAACTTGAATCCAGTAACAAAAATCTGTTGTGGCCAGCACAATACCTCTCGCCACTTCCTTTTTTGGTTACATAAGTATAGGGCGCGAACAGTCATGTTACATTGTTGGCCTTGACAAGCAGATGTGGGGGCCCGTTTCAGAATGATAATTAGTCAGTATGTTTCATTCAGAATTTCAAGATTTTCTAAATACACATAGTTAATTTGTCACCAGGAGTGTGGAATTTACTTGTCGAGGAAAATAAACCATATGGAATTGGAAAATCACTAAATTTAGAATGAGAAATTATGATACATCTATATACATAATTACTAGCTATCATTCTGACATGAGTCCCCATATCTGCTTGTCAAGGCGCCCTATTGTATTTAACATTTATTGTATACCTACATTCTACACCAAAAATTGTACTTACATATATCTATTCCTTATATTTAGATTGTTTAATTTTAAATTCATTATATGAAGAAATTTTGTCCTCTTCTAATTTTTCGAAATGTTTCCAATTCATTGTCAGGATTGACTGTATTTTTGAAGGATATATGTAATAGACCTATAATCTTAAATATTTAACTACTAATACATTAAGAAATAATATAATGTATATGTACTTCCCAGAAAAACCCTTTAGTAATATCTATGAATTTCTGACACTGACATTTATCTGTCAGTTACAAACAGTTCAACTGGTCAACTATTTTCCATGGCATCCTTTCGGCTGTAAAATTTATTATAACGTTATTTTATTTATTATATTTCTTTTATCTCTAAATCCATAGAATATATAATAAAATATTTAAATGTATCAGATAGAGAATTTAATTTTCTTTAATATTACCAAGAAAAATTTTCAAAAAATATTATTTAGAAGATTTTTTTTCAAGAATCTTCTACTTCCGGTTGTCCAATTGTTACCAAAACCTTTTCAGATCTTCCCATGAATGTCCGATTGGAAAATACGTAATTAAACAATTTTTAAGTCTTATAGTTTTTGAGTAATCGTCCTTCCAACATCCTACATACATACACACACACATACATCCACACACACACACAGACATCATCGTAAAAATGTTAAAATCGGATTGTAGGGACCTTAAAACGTGCTTATTCAATAAAATATGGATATGTGATTTTTAGCATGAATGCAATACCTCTCTTAGCGAGAGGTAAAAAATCTTATATTGAAGCAAGTACTAATACTAGAAATATAAAATTTAATCCATTTATAGTTTTCTTTAAAGAAGTATTAATTTAAATATCAGCATGTACTTAATGAAAACCGTTTTGTTAATAATTTCCCTGGAGCTTAAGGTCCTATTATGGTCTTTAGGTAATGAGCGTTTTTGTGGTAGATGTCGTGCCGGTAAGTGGTGTGCTTTTGAAGCTCGCTTAAAAACACAACAGAAATTTACCCGGCAATGTAAATTAGTGTTTTCTTACAGTTCAAAGCAATGTGAATTAATAATTCAGCGCGGTTAAATCTAGAGAAAGTTTGAGCATTGCATAATTGAAGACGCCAGTGCTGCCCTCTTTGTGCATTTACTCCCGTGCGCTTGCGTACCAGAACAACTGAATGATTTTGTTTATTTCATAATTAACTATTCATTGTTTGTTTTGTAGATCATCGTTACGTAGCTCTGTGGGCATGCTAGTTTGGAGATGGTATTTTTTCGTTGTTTTTCATCTATGTGTTCTTCATATTAACCTGTCGTACGATTGTGAAATGAACTATGGGATAATTTCTAGGGCCTACAGGAACGGGGGCATAATATATCAGCACATACCATCATTACTCTTAAAGTGAGTTCGGACGATGAATCACTATTTTTATCTGATCTATCTCTCTTTTCAAAATCTCTAACCGGGATATTAAATTCACTCTTCTTCAAGCTAAATTAAATCTACGGTATTAATTATTAAAGTGCTCTCATGTTTTATCAAATTCGAACTGATACTGTACAGTTTCATGAAATCACGTTTTCATGCACGTATTTCACAACTTTTTTTCACTTTATCGATATGTGTATTTAATCATTAATTACTACATTGCATGTTTATCCCATCCGTATCACCAGTTTACGTTTAAACGACAAGCGTACTGTTGTTTTGCTTTAAAATGACTGCAGCTTTAAATGATCAATTCCGCTTTAACAGTATAATTAATTTTATTCATTAATGAATTTACTTCATGTTTAACACATTCAAAGAATTAAATTTATCTTTCCCTGTAGCTATAGATAGGGGGGTATAGGCGATAGGAAATAAGTAGTATGACATCTGGTGGTATATTGTGGAACTATAGTTGATGGGATAAGTTATACACGTGACATTTTCTTGGTTGTATAAATACAAGTGTTATCTATTATGTTTATAATATTTAGGTTTAGAAATATCTCTTAATATTACACACTTAATGCATAAATGCAATTAGTAAATGTCAAGTTATCCCGTTAACAATAGTTTCTTTAAAAGCCACTTTGGCGCTACGATCTTATTTCCAATCGCCTATAAGGTAAAAAAGGATTAATTGATTTTTTTTCTTTTGAAAACATATTGTTATAACAAATACCAAAAAAAGCTATGTATTTGAAAAAGTATGAACCGTTTGTCATATTTCTGTTGGTAATATAGCCACCTACCAAAGATTGATTGTCATTTATCGAGGTGATAAATATTTTTATTTCGTGTTCACTATAGATCAGAGGTGCGCAAGTGTGGCCCCGAAGGCCACTTGTTGCCCTTTTGATTTTGGAAGGTGGCCCTTTTGAAAAATTATAAAATAAATAAAAATCTCATTTAATTCGAAAAAATATAAATAAAATTAAATGTTACATTCTTGTGGTATTGGCAAGTATTGTTACGCGATATAACATCTGGTGGCAAAATAATGAACTACAGGTTGACTTGTTATTAAAGTATGTAATAATAGAATTTTGTTAAATATTATACGTATCTGTATATCTAAATTGACATATATTGTAATATGAGTAACAATTATTGCTGCTTACTTGAGTGCACATTGTTACGTTACAAAGCAATAAATTATGTTGTCACGAATTCCCGCGTAAACGAAAAGTTCGTGTTTACATTAAAAATATGCCTGACAAGATGAAAAAAGATAATAATACAGTGCGTGGATCAGAAAATTATAAATTAATATATCCGCCTTTTATACTTTGAAGATTAATTCATTATATTTCAAAGAAAACTTTATTTCAAAACGAGGTTAGTTTTATAAAAAATTTCAAAAATATCATTTAAGTTATATACTAATATTCACAAGTGAATACGAAATATAATCATGAAATTTTGCTTATTTTAATTATTTTTTTGAAGATATCATCTAAAACAAAAGTGGTTATAAAATTTAATTTAAAGTTTTATAAAAGTGTACTAGCAATTTACATTAATTTACCCTTAATGGATAATATAAAACCTACTATAAAATAATATAAAAAGAAAATTAAATTATAATACAGTACTATGAGAAATATACAATTCTATAAATTATGTGTTTGTCCATTTGACAGTAGGTTGACGTCATATCTCGTTCAACCTGTAGTTCAAAACTTGCCACTCCAGCGCTGCGATCTTAAAAATTCATGCCAATACCTACAATTTCCTGTATTATTATAAAACGTACACCTTATACAACCGATTCTTCTAAAATGCAAGTAATGCTTTTTCAGGAAAAGTTAGTGTCGAATACATTTATAAATTAATAAATCTTTACAAAAATTGGTTGCACCTCATTGTACGGTTATTAACTGACATAATTGGCAAATTGCATGATGTGCAAAAAAAGCAGATACTGCTAGTAGCAGTAGCACTAGCAGCATCCCTTATTCGATTGCATGATCAGTAGCTACCTGATTGATGTAGCTTGAGCTGAACCTTGTGCATACATCATTAGCACTGTTAATTGCATGTTCTCCGCATGTCTTGAATCTGCTAGACTGCGTCGTTAGTCATCTCTCTAGCCATCAATCTCCTTTATTGATACCAAACGTGAACGGAACTTGATAATATTTCACCCAAATTGTCGATTGTTTAGTCAAACACTTTTTTATATTACAAAATACGGCAGAATTCATACGTGATTAATATGTAAAATGGTCAACTAGCCTAAATTAAGTAAAAAGGTAAAAGGCACCTTTGTGCAAAGTTATATTTCAGCGCCCCCCATAATGTATAATTTGCAAAATAACACTCGCTTCGACAAATCTTGTATTCAATATTATTAGTTTATAATCAAAATCGTTTGTTGTAATCAACAATTTTACAGTTATAGTTTGCAGCATAACAATCCAAGAAAATTATTCGTTTAACAGAAAAATCAGTGAACATTTGATTCTTTGCAAAATGCTAGTATTTCAATATCGGATTCATTCTTGTAATCAATATTCTTGAGCTATAATCAAAATATTCTTTGTTGTAAATCATCACCTTCACATATATTATTTCAATATAAAACATTTTTTCTACGATCAGAATGATTAATCAATCTTTAAATGTATTCAATACAATTTTTGTAATTATCTACTTATGCGAGTAGTACCATGTATAAAAGTGAGAATATAATTCATTAGTCACGTGACATGTTTTCCGCCAATCAACATTCAGAATCTCCGTAGTTACATGTCTATCACAGCGATGATAAAAAACAAAGAAATTATCACCGTATTTGTAGTCGTTACTAAGGGATTTGTTTTCTTTATTTACGACATTGACAGTTAATTTTGAATATAGAAATAAGTAATAACAATAATTCAATCTCCGAAATATTAAATAAAACTCGTAAGTACTATGATTTAATTACAATATGAATATGTATAGCAAAAGTTAGGTTAGCAGCACACACAATGTGTTACAAAAAATCATTATATTCTCTCATTAAATATAATCTCGTGGTATGATTAATAATCGAAGATATTGCTCGTGAAACCGAAGCAACACATTTCATACGTCCTTAGGAATCGTGAAATCTACAACTCGGTTTCACTCAAAAATATCGATGATAATCAGTATTACTTGTTATATTACGTATGAAAATATTGAATATACTAAAAAACAGTTTTAAATTTTAAGACAAATGTGTAGTACAAATACAATTCGTCATAATGAATTCTGCCGAGTGCTGTATTTTTCATAGCTTATTTTAAAATTAGCTACTGTAAATTGAATTACAGTCTTTTGGAGATTGATTGCTCATTAGTTTAAGATGTGAATTTTTAATCATTTTTTTCACATGATTAGGCACTTTTCTCTATTAAAGCCGTGAAAAGTGCCTTTTTGTAATACAGCATTGAAATTTAATGAGATATCGTGTTAGGGAGAGCCAGGGGAACCAGGACCTCCAGGCCCACCCGGACCTCAGGGACCTGAAGGACTTCCAGGACACGATGGAAGGACAGGAATTCCTGGAGAACCTGGACCTTCGGGAGAAAGAGGGCCTCCAGGACCTCTTGGACCTATAGGGCCTCCAGGGCATGACGGGATAATGGGACCCAAGGTAAGGAAATACTGTTACATTTAATTAATTTAGGAAGGTGAATAATTTTGAAAATTGAAATATGTTCAGGAATTTTGGGCCAGATATACAGGGTGTATCACGGAAAGTGAAACATAGGCGTTTAACATAAGAAATCATTTTTTCCGTGCGCATTGCTCCCCTAATTATTTTAGACAAAAAGTTTCAAATGGATGTTGTAAAGCAAAAATTTCTACATCCGAATCAATAAAAATAATTCATTCTGGCTACTTCATAACTGCAGAAATAAAATTTAAAAATTCACGGAATTACAATTTAATAGTATTAGAAAATGGGCAATCATTATTCTGACACTGACGTAATAAAAGTTACGCTTTTGTTCGTCTCGTTTCTAATTCCATGGCTACTACTATTAAATTGTAATTCCGTGAATTTACTAATTTTATTTCTGCAGATATGAAGTAGCCAAATGTCTCTCGCTAAGAGAGGTATTGGATTCATGCTAAAAATCGCATATCCAGATTTTATTGAATAAGCACGTTTTAAGGTCCCTACAATCCGATTTTAACATTTTTACGATGATGTCTGTGTGTGTGTGTGTGTGTGTGTGTGTGTGTGTGTGGATGTATGTGTGTGTGTATGTATGTAGGATGTTGGAAGGACGATTACTCAAAAACTATAAGACTTTAAATTTGTTTAACTACGTATTTCCCAATCGGACATTCATGGGAAGATCTGAAAAGGTTTTGGTAACAATTGAACAACCGGAAGTAGAAGATTCTTGAAAAAAAATCTTCTAAATAATATTTTTTGAAATTTTTTCTTGATAATATTAAAGAAAAATAAATTTTCTTTCTGATACATTTAAATATTTTATAATATATTCTATAGATTTAGAGATAAAAGAAATATAATATGTAAAATAATCTGTTATAATAAATTTCACAGCCGAAAGAATGGCCATGGAAAATAGTTGAAAATTTAATTTTTTTGTAACTGACAGATAAATGTCAGTGTCAGAAATCCGAAGACATTACTGAAGAGTTTTTCTGGGAAGTACATACATTATATTATTTCTTAATGTATTAATAGAATTGGAAACATTTCGAAAAATTAGAAGAGGACAAAATTTCTTCATCAAAAATGAATTTAAAATTAAACAATCTAAATATATATGGAATAGATATATGCGTAAGTAGAATTTTTGGTGTAGAGTATACAAGAAATGTTAAATACAATAGGGAGCGAGCAGTCATATGATTTTGTTGGCCTTGACAAGCAGATATGGAGGCCCATGTCAGAATGATAGCTAGTAATTATGTACAAATTTCTCATTCTAAATTTAGTGATTTTCCAATTCCATGGAGCAGAATTAAATGTTAAATATCTAAGGCATACAAGTAAATTTTAAACTCCTGGTGATAAATTGACGTAAATTTAGAAAATCTTAAAATTTTTAATGAAAAATTCTAACATTTGACATCTATGTACATAATTACTAATTATCATTGTGAAACGGGCCCACACATCTGCTTGTGAAGCCCAAAAATGTAACATTACTGTTCGCGCCCTATACTTATGTAACCAAAAAAAGGAAGTGGCGAGAGGTATTGTGCTGGCCACAACAGATTTTTTTTTATTATTGATTCGGATGTAAAAAAATTTACAATATCCATTTGAAACTTTTTGTCTAAAATAATTACTGGAGCAATGTGCACGGATAAACTGATTACCCATGTTAAACGCCTATGTTACACTTTCCGTGATACACCCTATATTTGAAATTTGATTGACTTGTTGGCCGAATTAAAATAAAATCTATCGAATGAATTAAATAGATTTATAGATTGTCATTTAAAAAAATGTACCTAACCATATTTTTTTATTTTTCAATAAGAGAATGTTCCCCCACGATAGTAGATTTGGATGATTTTTTTCTAATAATAAAGAAAATAATCGAGGTATCTTGTATCCGTGAAATATCTTGTATACTTATTACTAAAATTGTGAATCATGCTGGTACATGGACCTAAAGCTATCATGGGTTTTCATTTTAACTACTTTCAATTTTTTTCTTTTTATAACTTTAGTGGTGGGATCCGGATCCGGATTTCGGATCCAAATCTCAGTGTCGGATTCTGAATCCGGATCTGAATATCGGATTTTGGATCCGAATCTGAGTATCGGATCTTGAATCCGGATTCGAATATCGAATCTTGGAAACGGATTTTAGTATCGGATTTTAGATTCGAATATGAGCAAGTCATAATAATATGTTACTTTATACGTGTAATAATACAAATTTGTATTTTTTTATTCATAATTTACTAAATAGGACTCTGTGAAATTATAAATTATTTTTCTTTACATTTGCACAAACTTCCTGTCTATTTTAAACAAAACAACGAATCTGGATTCAAATCTATACATCGAATATCCGAGGACCCGGAGCACTACTTTAAGTACAGACGAAGTATTTCGTCTATACTTTGAAGAATTATTTTATACAAATTTCAATAGGGAGACAAAGGCGACAAAGGTATCTACGGCTTCATGGGTGCTCCAGGCTACCCAGGACTTCCGGGACATATGGGTCTTCCTGTGAGCATTTCACTCATTATCATGTTAGTTCATTCATTCATCTCTTCATTTATTTAAACATACAGGGTATTCCAGGACGAAACGGCACGAAGGGTGAACCTGGAGAAAGAGGATTTCGAGTAAGTCTTTTTTGCAGTTTCGCACTTTTCCTGTGGTGCAAGGATAACAACAAAACTAATACTTGCAGAAGATGTTCTTTAACTAAGATTTAACAATCACAATGCATAGTCTTCATCTTTAACTTAAATGTATTTACAACATACTCAATGCATTGAACCAAATATAGTATAATTAAATCAATTTTTGTAAATATTTCCAAAGTAGGAAACAATTATTGTTTCAACATTTTTATCTAGAGATGTTAGAAATACGCAAACATAAAAACTCGATTAACTCGCAAACAGACATACAAAATCTAAGTATCATATACATTGGCATACTAGTGAAATACTACAAAAAATTAATAAAATAAATACGTGTTGTACCTTGCTCCTTCCAATACAAGAACCAACCCTTCGTCAGTTCTATAATGAACTCTAATAAGAATGTACGCGTTATTTATATTTTTATAGTTTGACGACATCTACAACCTCCTTCTTTTTAATTTTTTAATTATGTACAATTCATTATTTTTCAACAAATCTAAAATAGTATATTATACGCCAAGGTTGAGAAGATAATCATTATTGACCCAGCGCCAAGATTGATGTTTTCCAGAACCCTGAGGATGGTCTAATTGAGACCATCGGTATTGTTTTCAATAAATAATATTTTAACAAAGGACTAAATCTCCATTATTTTCACCTCTCCAAATTAATTGTAATAATTATTTTTGTGAAAAAAATAATAAGCAGAAAATTCATCCAATCTTACTATCTTGTTCAATGCATTTTGTGGTGTTAACATGGTTTCCTGCTAACTGTACGTCACTAATTCACATTCGCTACTAACAGACTATCCTGGAGGAAGGAAGGAGCATGCTTGTGGAAGAATATTTGTAACTTGAAACGTAGAAAGCGAACGCTGGCTGTGAGAACGTCTTTGTTTCAGGGCGACAAAGGTGACAAGGGCGAGAGAGGACTAACGACTACATTAAACGGCGACCAGTTCCCGACGGGCATTATTGAAGGTCCCCCTGGACCGCCAGGACCACCGGGTAACGTACTATTTCAGGACATTATCGCGAATAAAATAAATTGCCCAAAAACAGAAAGGATCTATCGCGCTTTTTTCTATAATATATGTTGGAAGGCAGGGACAGGGACGTAACTAGGAAGTAGTTTTATTCCTTGGGAAAACAATATATATATAGGGTGTAACACCAAAACCGACTACCGCCATTATTTTCTATATTATTATAGTTACAAAAAAAATACTATAGAACAAAATTGTAGAAGACCAAGGGGACATCCCATTTAAAAAGAAAATATTTTTTTAAACCAGTGGTTCTCAATTTGCCACACAAAGTTATATTTTTTCAAATGGGATTATACATATTTTTTATGCCTATTCGATAGCGTATTTTATTCTGAATTCAACCATGTTTCAGTTTTATATTCTTACATAATAAAAATATTGAAAAAAATGCGATTGAAATTTAAGTAAATTTGATTTTTCTAGTCATTTTTCAGTAGGCTATGTATGAAAAACACAAACTACTATTTGTCACTTTGAATTATTTAGGATATAAATCAAATAGAACACTGTTTATAACCTTTTTAACAAATATTTATTTCATTTTAATTTAAGCTGAATTGTTTTTCATTCATAGCCTACTGAAAAATAATTATAAAAATTAAATTTCTTTAAATTTCAATTGAATTTTTCTCAATATTTTTGTTATGTAAGGATATAAAATAATATCATGGTTGAATTCAAAAAAAATACTCTATCGAATAAGTATAAAAAATATGTATAATCCCATTTGAAAAAATATAACTTTATGTTGTAACTTGAGAACCACTGGTTTAAAAAATATTCTCTTCTCTGGTGAGATGTCCCCATTGGTCTCCTACAACTTTGTTCTATAGTATTTTTTTGTAACTATAATATTAAAGAAAATAATGGCGGTTTTGATGTTAAATTAAAAACCTGGCCATAGGCGTGGGAAATCAGTTTTTCCTTGCGCAAAAGTTCCCAAATTATTTTAGACTAAAATACTTCAAATAAATGTTGTAGAGAATTGAATTCTGCACCCGAATTGGTATAAGATTTTATTTTTGACATTTCATAACTGAGAAAATCAATTTTATTTTTTTCTGAAGATAGCTGATTTATAGCGGTAGCCATGGAACTTAAACAAAATTACGAACAATTGTATGCCATCTTAACTGTCAAAAAAAGTTCGTGTTTTGGGATTTTTGTTCTATAACATATTTCTTTTGTATTACTTTGGTTATTTTTGGGCCACGAAAAAATCTAGTTACGTCCCTACTAAAAGGATGCGTTTCATTTGGCTTTTTTTTTATTGGAACTTTAACGACATAGTCTATAAATTTATTTATTTCATTGAATACCGATTTGATTCCTTTTTGTGGAACTATCTATCCTTAAGTTTTACTTCCACTTTTATGCTCATGCAATTATTAAAAGAAATCCAGCAATACTCTGAAGATTTTATCACTCATAAAATTTCTTTTATAGTAAAGCTTTTTGTTTCCTTAATTTTCTACCTTGTTTAATTTAATTACAAAAGAATAGTATTGGAGTTCAGTTGTAAAGATAAAATTTAGATAAAAGAAAATGCTTTTTATGGGAAATTAGGGAAATAACGATAGGTATGAAATAAAATGGAATCTATAAAGATAGAATATTATGGGTTGTTGTGGAAATGAAATGAAGGAGAAGTAAATGGTTGGTTTTTTATGAAAGGGCCGGAAGGGCTGCGAGGTGAGAAGGGCGAGGCAGGGCCACAGGGGCCTCCAGGGGCGCCCGGCGAGAAGGGGGCCCGCGGTAGACGTGGAAAACGGGTAATGTACAAACATAACCTCAACCTCAGCAACTTTACGCCATATAGGCTATGCAACCCTATCATTTTCATACGCAACAAGATAAACACATCTTTCACGCACACTTTATTTTAAAATGAGAAATATTTTTTTGTACTCATGCATTGAAATGTGTTGTATCGCGTCGCCTAAGCAACGTCCGAAACATCATTTTCCCAGGTCTCCACCAGATAAGTGATCGGGAAAATTTGGAAAAAACACTCTCCTATTTCTAAAGCATTTCTTAAAGAACTAAATTTACAATATAAAACTATAGTTTCTCAAACACACTTTCGCTAAATGATAATAAGAGAAAATAGTGGAATATTGAATGAAATTTAATTTTAAAACAATGAATTTAGTGCATTTGGTTCACAATGTTGGCAACAATTTCTGTTCGGCGGCAAAACAATAAGAAATTTAACAATTTATTAAGTTTAAATTTGCTATATACTACAAGTGAAATACTTAAGTAATAAATAGTTATTTACATATCATGATTAACACTACATTACATAAAAATAAACATTAAAATATTTGGAATTTAAATTTGACGCATCGCTCTGAAAGTAGCTACAAAGTAGTGTATATGTAAATATGTAATAAAGTTTTAATAAATGAAATTATTTGTACAAATTACTTATTACTTATTTGTAAATATTAATCTCTTCGAAGATTTATGTAAAAGTTTTTGTATTCCTCAAAGGAATTTTTTTAACGACATTGTTAGAAAGTTTAGAATACGAGTAGTTTTTATAATATCGTATTCCGTATTATGATTGGAATAATTCCTTTATAAATTCTTTCAAAAGTACAAACAAATAACAATCTAAACTTACTTTTTGTTTTCTTTTGTTTGGATATTTAAGTGCAATTTTAAATCTTTTTATAAACATACACGGTGTATCAAAATAATGGAACAGTGCCATTATCTTCTCTGTATTCCTGTTTATGGTTTAAATAGAAATCATGTTTCTCGTATATCAAATAATCTAAATTTTGTTTTGAGAAATTGGAGAGGTTGTGATTTATCTTGATGCGTTTGGAAATCATAGGCTTCATCCCTCGTCATCAAGTCCCGTCAAATCAAATATCACTGAGATCAATACCCTCCAATGAAAACCTAATTCATATCATGACCATGGTGATGGATTAAACATATAATCCACCTGCCAAACAAACACTAGAAATTGCATAGCTTCTAAATTATGAAAGAGGAGAATTCATTGCATGAAATGTAGAATTGTTCTTGAATGTACGAACCGCATGTCTGACCGCATGTTATCATACCGATATTGATCATTAGTATTGGCACATTTTTAAGATCGCAGCGCTGGGGTGGCAAGTTTTGAACTACAGGTTGGACGATATATGACATATATGTCAAATGGGCAAACACATAATTTATAGAATTGTATTTTTCTCATTGTACTGTATTATATTTAATTTTCTTTTTATATTATTTTATAGTAGGTTTTATATTATCCATTAAAGGTAAATTAATGTAAATTCCTAGTACACTTTTATAAAACTTTAACTTAAATTGTATAACCACTTTTGTTTTAGATATCAAAAAAATAATTAAAATAGCAAAATTTCATGATTATATTTCGTATTCACTTGTGAACATTAGTATAGCATGTATTCCTGGAAGTGACGATAACTTAAATCATATTTTTGGGAACATAACCTCGTTTTGAAATAAAGTTTTCTTTGAAATATAATGAATAAATCTTCAAAGTATACAAGACGGATATATTAATTTATAATTTTCTGATTCACGCACTGTATTATTATCCTTTTTCATCTTGTCAAGCATATTTTTAAAATAAACACGAACTTTTCGTTTACGCGGGAATTCGTGATAACATAATTTATTACCTTTCTAACGTGACAATGTGCACTCAAGTAAGCAGCAATAATTGTTACTCATATTACAATATATATGTCAATTTAGAAACACAAATACGTATAATATTTAACAAATTTCTAATATTACATACTTTAATACCTGTAGTTCATTATTTTGCCACCAGATGTCATATCGCTTGGCAATATACGCCAATTGTTCCAAATATCATCAGCACTGCATGTCTTTAGTTAGTGTACATGCATTTATTTATATAATGTAGAATATTTATTTATTTATTAATTTGGATTAATTATTACTTTTAAGTAGATACTAATTTTGATTAATTGATTAATTTATTTTTAAGTACCATATTGTTCACTTATAATTTGTAGAGTCGTCTATTACACTGCACTAATTTAGCTGTTAACAGCTAATTAACATATTAATTAGCCTAATTTAATTAACGATCTCACTTGTTGTGGTGCACTGCAGCTTCAAGATTTCTGTATGTAAGTATTATTTTGATTCTTTTTATTTCTATTTTGTATTTATATTTCTGTATATATTTGTGAATCATTTGTAGTTTGTGCATCTGTAATAATTGTACTTATTAGAATCTCCAATTTTAACAAAATTTTAATTCACCATAAAAGTTAGGTTAAATTTGGCGGGAAAACATGCATATAGAAACAAAGCTATGCAACTTATAGTGCTTTGTTGTGCGTAGGGACAAGATGGCGAGGCAGTAGAGAGGGGCTTACCGGGACTACCCGGACCAAAGGGCGAGGTTGGGGAACCCGGATTTAAGGGCGAAATGGGGGGAAAAGGCGAACCAGGTCTTGCAGGTAGCCACATTACCTTGCATAGCTCTAACTACAACCAATCTCATAGTTTTATTAATCGACAGGATGATTAAAAATAGGCACAAATGACTATTTTCTTTGTTATTAATTTTGGACCTATAATTTAAAGTACAAATGTTAGGGACGAAAGATACTGAATTTGGCTTTCGCCGAAACTGGAAGCGGGAACACACACACGTCATCCTAACCTTCATTTATCGTTTCGTTCACTTTCCTAACGTTCAAATCTTTACCATGAAATTGGCGCAGAAGAACTTGGCGCGCACACAATGTAAAAAGTACACTCCGGCGTACAAAATGTACATGAAAATTATTATATTAAATTGGAGTAGGGGGAGTTATTGTTAGTATTTTTTTTAATTTGTACTGCGGAGTGTACTTTTTAAATTGTGAGCGCGCGAAGTTCATCTGCGCTAACTTCATGGTCAAGATTTGAACGTTAGGAAACTGAACGGAACAAGAAATGAACAGCGCGATGTATAAATATTATGACGCTTCATACCTAGCCCTGGAAACGATATGGTGAATATAGAAAGAAATATAACTTGTAATTATTAGTTGTTATTTATTTTTAAAAAAAGAAGAAAAAAATATACTAGTATTAAAGAAACATAAATTAATTTACAATTATTTCTAAGTCAATCTTTATTCCTTTTACCGAATATAAAATTATTTGACACATGGTCATTCTCAGTAGTGCCAACGTATGGTACGAAAATAAACTACAATTATTTCAAATAATTTTATATTCCGTAAAAGGAATAACGATTGACATGGAAATACTTGTAAATATCATTAGTATATACATTACTTAATACTAGTACTTTTTTTTGTCTTCTTTTAAAAATAAATAACACCCAATAATTTCTACAAGTTATATTTTATTTTATAAGGTTTTTTCAGGTTGATGACGTGCGTTTCTGCCTAATCATTTTCACTACATCATATTTTAACTTTGCAGTGATGTCAAATACAAAAATATATACACCATTTCATATGAAAGAAAATTAACGATGATATCGCTTCCGGCAATACGAGAAGTAGAATAATTCAGAAACTTTTCATATCAAAAAGTGATATTTATATATGCAGCCAACTTTGTAATTTAAACTATAGGTCAAAAATTAAAAACAATGTAAATAGCTTTTCCTATATCCCTATTTTTTTAATCATTCTGTATAATAGATTTATAAATACCCCTGTAAATTTATCTGATTGTATGTATCTACCAGCTAATGAATCTACTACAATAATGGAATCATTGATGTAAATATATATCTCATATATCTCTATTCATGCAGGTAGTTATTTTATATTAACGTCATTATTTTTTATGTATTTCCAAATTTCATTTCCACAGCATTCATAAAAATGTATGAAACAATGTAAAAAGTGGAAAATTCCATTTTTTTGTTTATTTCTCTTAGGTCCAAAGGGTGATATTGGTCTAATGGGACCTCCGGGCGAACAAGGACAGAATGGGGAACCTGGACCACAAGGCCCACCCGGATTACCTGTATGTACAAGTTTTCTCATTATAAAAGTACTCAAACATTTAGTACAACCATTATGAACTGAGAAAAACTTTCTTTTATTAAGGTTATTATCATTTTTCCTTTGTTTTGTAAGTTACAATTTTTAAAACTAAGTCAGGACAAACAAAAACATAATAGCTTTGTTTAAAATGGTTTATTTATCAAATTATTTCGTAATTACTTATTTTTTTTTTACTAATTGACTTGCATGCAACGTTGTAACCCAATCCGACATTAACAGATTTTAAAGAAACGATCCGACAAATTTTAAGGTGTTATATCGTGAAACCATTTTACCCAGAATTAATTGAAATTTTAAGTACATCTCAACTGAAGTATAATCTACCTGCTCTCCAAGTTTTAAAACAATTGACCTCGCGGTACCTGAGGTATTTGCAATTAAATATGGCCTTTTTAACACGTGAAGAATAGGAAATGGCAAAATAAACACAACATTTTAAATTATAACTTTTATATCCATACCGACATTTAATCGACAAACTAGTATGTTATAGAAAACTAATTAACGGATTTTATATAAAAATCTGAAAATTATTTACCATCCAGATTTAATTTTATTGCCTCTAGAAAATTATAATCTGAAGATACGATAAATAGGTAGAATTATACTTGACAACCATGTACAAGCATTCCAGATGGTGTATCAGTTAAGTTAACAACACCCGCTTGGTATTAGCGAATAAGAGATGATCTTTGATTAAAGGAATTTCAGACGTACATTCGAAGAAAATATTTTTTAAATGGGTATTTTACGTGAAAAGCATATAAAGTTTAAACAGTATAATACTACTTTTGTAATTTTAAGAAAGAAATATATTAATTTGTTTTGCAGTTTCCATTTGTAATTTAGAATTAGTATATCTCAAAATATCTTATTACTTTTATACCCGAATGTACCAATAAATGTCTAGGTGCGACGTTGCCACAGTTATTCTTCAACATTGAAATACGACACTTGTGTATATGTTAGTGCGAGTGGTACAATTAAAAAAAAAACTTTTCTACGGAAAAATAAAGAAAATTCATTTGTTACAGTGTTTAATATTAACTTTTAACTATTTTGATGCAATCTGTGTATATAATGTTAAAAAATATAAGTTATTGCAAATATAAACTGCATTAGCTTAATTTTTATTTTGAACATAGAACATGTTTTTCAATAGGTGCACTCGAGTGACAACTACCTTAAGTCGAAATTCAAGTGTTTGGTAATTCAGTCTTTCAACGATCCGTTCCATCACTTATTTTTACTATACGATAGTCTTTGACTTACCTTCTAGTCACATACTTAAAATAGTTCAAAACTAAGAATATCAGTCACAATTTCTTTCATATAAACTTAATTAAATACTTAATACGTTTTTCTCATGAGTAACAATGATTTTACTATACGACTTTTATTTGCTCCTTTTTGTAATTTTGCTAAGTGTGTCTTTGTGGAATCCTAGGGACAATCTGGCCCGAAAGGAGAAAAAGGTGACTACGGCGACATCGGCCCCCCTGGTCTGATGGGTCCTCCAGGACTTCCAGGACCACCCGGCTATCCAGGACAAAAAGGAGACAAGGGCGACAAAGGCGAATCGGTAATATACTCTTAACTTCTACTTACGACGTAACATGTTTATTTGTTATTTTTATGCTTTACAATAAGGAAAGGTATGCTCACAGCGATTATCGATATTAAAAAGTAGAAAGTAGACAGGAAATAAAATTGACGAAAAATATCAATTTCCTGGATGTAATAATTTATTGTATTGCTTCAAAAGCTCGACCGAACTTGCGCTAAAAATAAACTGTTCAATTTGTTGATTGTAAACTCTTCCAGCTTTCGAAGGAATTCTTGAGCTTATTTTTATAACACACGCGAAAAAACGCATGGAATCCACATTATTAATATTGCGAAATTTGATAGATTAAAATATAAAAATAGCTGAAAGCTGAAATATAGCTTATATCAATTTGATATATTATGTTAAGATACGAAATTACATCGCATGATATTAACTGCATTTTCTTTCTTTTTTTGGCCTCGCTTTGGACTGCAGAAATACAAAAAACTAAGACGACGACAGGTAAATATTTAAATATTTTCTATTTAAACCTTTTTTTAGATGTAGTAAAATACTATTTATATTTTTACTGTATCTTAATTTCTTTTAAAAGCTTTATGAGTTTGTATCTGTAAATAACAGCATGTGCTGAATATGACGGACAACTTTTTGTGAACTTTATACTTTTTTTTATTTTTATATACTGTTCCAGGGTGATGGCACCGGAGAAATATTGGGCATGACCGGTGAAGTTGTAAGTCAAATCATTTTTATTTCATTTAAATACTACTTCTATCCATTAGATGTGGTAGCTATATCAGAAACATGTTAATTTAATATTATTATTAACGAAATAAGTATAAAACATATTTACATATCTAACAGTTCATGAATCGTGTTCCTTCGGGCTGTGATTCACAATGTACTCATCAAAGTGATCATGATTAAGAAGAAGTATGTTTTTTCGTTTTTATTCGATATCCCCACTTTCTCATTTTGTGATCACTAGACAACCTTTCCCTTTAGATCATCCTTTTTGAGTGATCACACAGATTCATTTCAGAGCAAATTTAAAAATCTGTTGTGGCCAGCACAATACCTCTCGCCATTTTCATTTTATGTTGCATAGAGCGCGAGCAGTTATGTGACTTTGTTGGCCTTGGCAGGCAGACATGGGGGCTTGTGTCAGAATGACAGCTAATAATGTACATAGGTGTCAAGTATATTCCATGACAAATAAACGTCAGAATGTTTAGAAATTTTGAATGAAACGTTATGACATATGACAATTGTGACATCTATGTAAATAACTACTAGCCGTCATTCTGATACGGATCCTCATCTGCTTGCCAAGGCCAACTAAGTCACATGACTGCTCGCGCCCTATAATTAACGAATTTAACATTTCTTGTATACACAAATAATTGAAATTGTATCTCTTCTTTCGTTCTATGAGAAATTTTGTCCTACTATTCTAATATGTTCAAAATTCTTCAAATTCATTGACGGTATTAGCGGTATTTCTTAAGGATATATGTAATATAACCATACCAATACATATTTAATTAAGAATATAATAATATATATTAAATGTAGTCGTACCTCCCAGAAAAATCTTCCAGTAATGTTATTAAAACTGCTGATTTTTGACACTGACATTTTGCATTTATCTGTCAATTACAAACATTTAAATATCTCAACTATTTTTTGGGCAACGAGATTTATTACAACAGATTATTTTATATTATTATATTCTATATCTCCAAACCTATACGAGATATAATAAAAAAAAATTAAATGTGTCAGATTGAGAATTTAATTATCTTTAATATTTGTAGTAACAAATTTTCAAAAAATTATATTTAGAATTTTTTTTTTTAGAAACCACTTCCGGTTGTTCAATTGTTACCAGAACCTATTCAACTCTTCCCATTACTGTTAGATTTGGGTATCCGTAGTCAAACAGCTTAGTCTTATAGAATTTTTAAATTATGATTCAAAAGGATCACGATTAAACTAATCAGGATTCACAAAATCACAATCACAGTCCGAAGCAACACGGCTATGATAAATTTTGAAAAATGCTTTATATTCTTCTTTGGAGGAACAGTATTGCTTTTTTTACTACTTATAAAATTGAACATTAAACTAAACATCTACATCGTCATGTTAGATCGTGGGGCCCCCCGGTCCGCCAGGTCCAGCAGGAAACCCAGGATTACAAGGCCCACCAGGAATTAAAGGCGATCGAGGCAACGACGGTGTCAAAGGAGAACCAGTAAGCTTCATATTCTCTCTTGCGTCTAACCTTACTAAATCATTTTTCTCATTATAGGGCGAAAAAGGATCGAAAGGTGATCCAGGACCAATGGGATTACCAGTAAGTTTTTAAAATGTCAATTTATATTTAGAGTTTATTATGTTTGCTTTCAACGCGGAGAAATTCGATTGATGAACTTTAATTTCAAGGTAGAACATTCAATATTAAAATAAACTCTCAAATTAAATTTCTCGAATTCTAGAATTATTGAGAATGAAAGAGAATATTCTCTTACTGTTATATTTTTTTTTATTTTTACTCGATTAACTAAACATAAAGTTCTCTGGTTAATTCCATATTTTCTGTTAAATATACTTTAAAGTTAAAGAATTGTTCTATCTACAGTTTAATTTTTATAGAAGTCCGATCAAAGTCATCTGTATCATGAACGGAATTAACAAATTGGCATACATTTATCTCTCTCTTTTCCAATGACAAGAAGGCTAGGTATTGTTTGGTTCACGAAAGATGGCAATTCAAGGTCATTTTCAAACCATCTGGTATACTATTACTTGCAAATAACTTCACTACATTCTATACACATAGGCATGCACCAGGTATAATATTTGTGGACACATTTTAATCATTCAAAATTAAATGTTAAACGTCTACACATTTTCAAAGATATATTTATTTTCATATAATAATGAACATAAAGATAAAACACCTATGTATAATTACAAAAATACTGAAAACAATGATATAAATACATATTTTGAAAATAAGTAATAAACTACTTACTGTTAGCATACATTTCATATATTATTCTTCTAATTGCATCGGTGTTAAAAGTATCAAGATCACCTGTTGCAGTTGATTTTCTGGGTCTTTTTTTCCAGAAGTTAATTGTTTTTCATTTTCGATATTATTAACACGTTTTAATACCCTGTTTCAGTTTGCCTTCGCATAGTTTTTCCTTTCTCTCCCATGATTATGTTCAATTACATCGCGGAACAAAATTAGAAACATTCGTTGATTTTGATTAAACGTCAAATTGTGCGTCAAATTCAAAAAACAAACTCCGCCACTGGATTTGCTTTAACATAGAGGGCAGTTCAATAGATAATTGCACATCAGCAACTCATCGACATACGTTCCTATTATTTTTAATGTGTTAGAGAGCAATGTGAATATGGAACGTATATCTGACATATAGCATAATTCACGTAGACATACGTTAAATAATCTATCTCTTTCTAATACATAATGTTGCTATACTACCGCTATATAAAATGTTGTTTATTCTTTCTTCGAATAAATGGTATTGAATTGTCATCTTTCGTGAACCAAACTATATGAAGCATCATAATGTTTATATATCGCCCTGTTCATATCTTATTTCGTTCTATTTCATAACGTTCAAATCTTGACCATGAATTTAGCGCAGATGAACTTCGCGCGCTCACAATTTAAAAAGTACACTCCGCAGGACAAATTTTAAAAAAAGTACTAACATTAACTCTACCTACTCCAAAAATGTAATAATTTTCATGTACATTTTGTACCCCGGAGTGAACTTTTTACATTGTGAACGCGCCAAGTTCATCTGCGCCTTGATCAAGATTTGAACGTTATGAAACTGAACGAACTAAGAAATGAACAAGGCGATATATGAACATTAGGATGATGTGTGTATTTCCCATCAGTCATACTTATTTGACTCTAAAAAGGTCTAAAAAAATAATAGTACAAATTTTGTTTTTCACGACCTACCTGATTATCTTATTCTCAATATTTCTAGTGTGACCTCATGTTAATCCAAAATACGAAAAAATAAAAATGTATGCATCTGATATTTTATTCTACATTCATACAGTGTTCAAAAAATTTCAAATTTAAAAATGATGCCTTGTTCATACTTCGTACAAATTTAGTATATGGTTTTCCATGTAAAGTGCCAGAGAGTGTTTTGTGGTAATGTGTGATTCTTGGGTGCATTCTAGGGCCCGATGGGCCTTCGGGGAGAAACGGGAAGAACGGGTGATATCGGAAAACCAGGTGCCATGGTAAGGAACAAACATTTTCTGACATAAGTGACCACTGTTTTAGATGGACGTTTTGGATGTTAATTGTAACGAATTAACAGTTTTCTCAATATAACATTTTTTCTCTTTTTTACACTAGCATTTTTAATATAATATAGTTGTGTACATATAACAAAGACAGTTGTAGTCATTTTTGTACATTAACATGATATTTACTTACGTAATTTATTTATTAGTTCTACTTTTTATAAACGTGTCATTGTTATATGTATCATTTATTTTGTAGTACCTAATTAATTTGTTTACAACGAAAAGGTTACTTAGTCAGTTTGCGAGTACTTGATACATGAATTTTAATTTATTAACAAATAGATGAATTACTAATATATGTCTGTAATTAGTAATATTTATTTTCAATTGGAATTTTATTGTTTTAGAAAATTTTGTTATTGTAAAAATCATAAAAAGTCAAATGTTTATATGAAGAAAGGTATATTTCTGTGCCATAATTTAACAGAATATCAAAATGTAAGGAATACAGTGTACCTATTTACATAATTCAATTTAATCTTATTTGATACCCGTGTGAAGTTGGCACCCCCACGTAGGAATTGAGAAAAAAAAACTTTTGCATAATTTTGCCCAAGTTATGCCCAGTTTTGCCCAACTCTTATTTTTTGCCCAGCCCACCATAACCCATGAGTCGAGAGTCATTTTTTTATGGTGTGGCACCCCCATAAGCGAATACGACAAAATCAACTACGACATAATGTTCCCTCCTTTTTTATAAAACCGGTAGAATTCGTCACAATGGGGTCATTTAAAAAAAATCGTTTTTTTTATAAAATCGTGAAATCCGTCTCATTTAATAAATATAGTAATATAAAATAATTTGCTAAGAAATTTTCGCGGCTGTATAATTCGTGACACAGACATTTCTCTCACACACACACATTTACGGTCCACGTGGTTTCCGTTTTCCGTAGTAAACAAACTAACCTAAAATTGTGATAGGTGACAGCAGAGTTAAGAGTAAAGGTATGTAAATAAAACATTTATTAAAATAAACACCAAAAAGTTGTTGAAATATGTTTTTAGTTAACAATATGTTGCTGTCACAAAATCAAACTGACAAATGATAACCCAAACAGTCATAGTTCCAAACATAACCGGTAGAGCGCCACTGCCTCATCCGCCAAGCTGTGACGTATAGCCGTGACATCGCGTCCAAATATTTGAAATTAAAGACAACTTTTAAATAATCATATCTCTGATTCTAATGACTTGTAAGGTGTAAAACATACACCTACATATTTAATTTGACATATTTTTTCAAGAAAAAATAAATTAGAAAATGTGAAATGACACCATTGCAACATTAAGTATCTAAATTATTTATTATTTCAGCCTTTACTTTGTGATACATTTTTTGAAGATTAACTTTGTTAATATCACTTTTTATTTTACACAATTTTTGTGACTAGTTTCAACCATTTCGGTCATCATCAGACAATGAGCACAAAAAGTTTTTTGCATGCGAATTTATATGTCGTAAAAGTACCGTTAAGTATCTACCTAATTTAACCCAACCTAACCTCGTTTATGTGGATGCCACATCCTTTAAAATCGACTTTTGAGTCATTGTTATGGGGGCTGGGCAAAAAAATAAGAGTTGAGCCAAACTGGGTATAATTTCGGCAAAATTATGCTATAGTTTTATTCCCTTAATTCCTACATGGGGGTGCCAACTTCACTGGGATGTATTTGAACACGGAATTGAAATTTTTAATGAATTTTTGTTGGACGTATGGAAGCTATACGTACACAAATGTATTTATAATAGATATTATTTTACAATTACATGTAACTGTATTTATATTAAAGCATTAGACATGTGCAAGAAAAATGAAACACATTTATATGAATTACAATATAAGAACGCTTTGCATTTATATTAAGTTAGTTAAGTTTTTCCTTATTCTTGCACACTTCTAATTTGTACTTGACGTTCAATTGTACCTAAAACAGATTTGTTTATTTTAATATTAAAAGTAAAGTTACAAACTGCATACACATAATTTTATATGAAAACACTACGAGAACAACAGTTCTAATTTGTACTGCCTAAGAACACTCCATTTTTTGACAGTGCATAAGTCGTAGTAAAATATCTACTTCAATAATATGTGATAAGTGTTTATATCATAGATAGTTCAAATGTAAAAAACAGTATTCAATTTTGTAATGCCTCTAGAGATAAAAAGTATTTGCGTAAAACAATATACATACTAATAATAACTGTATACAATATGGTACTTAAATAATGAAGATATTGCTCCATAATGAAAACATGAAATGACTGATATTTTGTCATGTAATATAAGCAGATAATTGAAGAGCATTTTTATGATAAGCAAGTGTACATGGTCCGAGTAATGCATTCAATATCGGTTATATTACGTGACTTTATTAGAGTTTAGCGAGTTTACCAAACTCGGAATTATGTAAAATAATTTATTAAAATTACTATAAGCGTCGGTGTATTCATGACATGTACGAAAATAAATGTATGTGCATGTGCTGTATATTACAAGCTTGCGTTATGGCTGATGATTGTTATTGCCTGCCTCCTGACATTGTTCACAGATTTTTTGGCCGTATTGTGCTTTCTGCCTGCGGTCATTTTGTTTTTTGTTGGTGGAAATGCGGCCGAAGGAGAACTCAGACAACATTCTTAAATTAATTAAATCGACATTGACATTAACAATCACGAGTTTTACTCAACTTAAATACAGGTGTTATATTTTAATGGACCCAGCAAATATCTCGCTTATTTATTATGTTAGTAATTTCTTTCATATAACATGATTTATACAACAACATGTAAGCTACTTGATGACAGATGTACATTCATGATACCACTTCCGGTTTATTAGTAATTAATATCAACTTTGAAATTTCAAATGGAACATACAATATTTTTTTACAAATTTGAAAATTACAACAAATTTGCTTTAGAATCATGTAAAATAATCCATATGTTCATTGTTTTATTTCAAGCCACAGTCATGGCTCACTATTTTCTTTTCGACTAGGTGTATAAAAAAGTGCCCGCCATTTTACTTTTTAATAATGTAAAATATGTATTATTTTACATGATTATAAAGCAAATTTGATATCCTTTTCAAATTTGTATAAAATATAGTATGTTCTATTTGAAATTTCAAAGTTGATATTTCTAATAAACCGGAAGTGGTATCATGAATGTACATCCGTCATCAAGTAGCTTACATGTTGCTGTATAAATCATGTTATATGAAAGAAATTACTAACTTAATAAATAAGCGAGATATTTGCTGGATCCATTAAAATATAACACTGTATAGTGCATGTTGGTTCTTCGTTATGCACAACAGTTTAACATTGTCGAGACAGTTAACATTGTTGATAGAAACTATCTGTTTTTACTATTTTTTGAACATGTTTTTATTTTATTTCAATTTCTCCTTCACAGGGTCCTCCTGGTCTTGATGGCATGAAGGTAAGATACTGTTCTTTCAAACTTGAATACACATTATACAAAATACAGTACATTATTCTAACCTAGTTGTGTGAGAGAGTATTTAGTTTATAATTCCTGTGTAGGGCGCGCAAGGCGAACCTGGAATTAAAGGAGATCGCGGTGATCCTGGACTTCCCGTAAGTTACACTTGAACTCTTAACAAGAAACTAACATATTAACATTATAATTTATTTTAGGGCACAGATGGCATACCTGGTTCAGAGGTACTTTAACAGACACTAATACTTTTTAATCTTTAACAATTAAAACTAACTGCAATACATATTAACAATGTTTTAAATATTTTAGGGGCCTAAAGGAGAAAAAGGATTAAAAGGAGAGCCAGTAAGTAAAATCTATTTTACATACAAAAATTCTTTAGCTGCTAGTTCAAAAATAGTAAAAACAGCTGTAAGGGTAAGGTGAAAAGTTCTCTGCCTGACCCAGAGATAGCGCTCCAATCAGCAAAAAATTATGTTTCGTGCCTGGGTGCACGTGTCATTAGTTCGTATGACAAGTTTCAACTTGTTCGCTCAAGTAGTTTGTTTACACGAATTTTTGCAGTGGACGTCTTGCGTATTATTCGTTAAAATGGATAAACTTGAATATCGTGCGGTCATAAAATTCTTCGTTCTGGATGGATTAACCCCTAAGGAAATTCATCTGAAGTTGACAAAAGTTTACGGGGACTATGCTCCTTCCATGTCAACCGTTAAAAAGTGGACAGTTGAATTTAAACGTGGTCGCACGTCCCTCGCAGATGACCCACATGAAGGACGGCCAAAAACCGCCACCACACCGAAAACCATCGGAAAGGTGCATGATATCGTGTTGGACGATAGGTGAGTGAGATAGCTGAGGCTGTGGAGATATCGGAAGAAAGGTTACGAAACATCTTGCACAAAGAATTAGGGATGCGAAAGCTCTGCGCAAGATGGCTGCCGCATTTGCTGAATGCCGATGCGCAAACGACATTCGCAGCAATGTTTGGACTGATTCAATAAGGATCCGACCGATTTTGTGCGGCGATTTGTCACCATGGATGAGACATGGGTCCATCACTACACGCCAGATACGAAACAGCAGTCCAAGCAGTGGGTGGAACCCGGTGGTTCAGCGCCAAAGAAAGCGAAGTCGATCGCATATGCCGGAAAGGTCATGACCAGCGAAAGGGATCCTGTTAATTGATTACCTTAGAAAAGGCTGAACAATTACAGGCGAATATTGCTCCAAGCTTCTTGACCAGCTGGATGCCAAAATTCGCGAAAAGAGGCCTGACTTGAAAAAGAAAAAAAAACATCTTTCACCAGGACAACGCACCTGCACACAAGGGATTTGGGATTCAATTTGCTCGGTCATCCCCCCTATTCTCCTGATTTGGCACCCTCAGACTTCTATCTGTTCCCAAACTTGAAAATATTTGTTTCTGAGAAGCGCTTCGCGTCCAATGAAGAAGTTGAGAGGGCCGTAAATGAATATTTTCACAGCCTTCCAGACTCTCACTTCCGAGAAGGAATACTGATGTTGGAAAAACGCTGGACCAAGTGTGTTGAAGTCAAGGGAGATTATATAGAAAAATAAAACCATTTTTTAACTGAAAATCGCAGTCTTTCATTGTCAGGCCGAGAACTTTTCACTTTACCTCGTACACACCATTACCAACATCGCTTTGAATAAAACTTCTAATATAGTGAATAGAGTAGAAGAATTTTTGTATTCCTCAGTGTGTTTACATCTGTGTGAATAGGTGATTTATCTTAATTTATTTTAGGGTCCAGTAGGAAAACGCGGGCGTAAAGGCGACAAAGGTGATAAAGGAGACCAGGGCGTCCCAGGACTGGACGCGCCGTGTCCGCTGGGACCTGATGGTCTGCCGCTGCCCGGCTGTGGCTGGCGAGGGCCTAAGGTACGCACATCTCGTTATCGAACGAAAATCAAGCCGCATAACCTAATAACCACTAAGGAATTATACCCCAAACTGTAATTAGCGATTTTGTTCCAACTAAATTATTTGTAGTTACTTCATACAAGATAAAATACTACCTCAAACAGAAAGTTACATATATTTTGCGTATTTTAAATGAACCAAAATTATACTGTAATAAACTAAAAATAATGAAACATACTCGAAAGTTCAGTCAAAAAGCATTTATTCTTACTATACCGACGTTTCGGTGCACCCTTGCACCTTCTTCAGGGTCTACAACAATTATACAATAAAAATGTAATACCTACAAAATAACTCAAAAAAAATCGTTATGTAAGAGTATAAAAATATATCACTGAATTCAGAATAAAATTATCCAATTAATGAGCAAATAAAAAATTTATGTTCTCGAGTTTGTTGTATTTTTTGATTTTTTGCACGTCAAATAATAATAAAGTCCTGAAGCAATAACGTACGGATCGTGCGTATTATTTTTTTGTTACTTCATTTGCGTATATTATGAAAAAGTAAACTACACAAAACAGGACAAATATACTTATCGTTTCTAAAATACAACTACAGTAAAATGATCTATAATTCTATAAGAATTGTACGAAGTTAACTACAATAATATTTAGGCATATTATTATCTAATATCGCTAACTACTGTGTTCATTTGTGGCTAATACTGCTTAACATCTCATCTCACCCACCATAATTCGCTTGGCTTGTCGTTTACTAATCCTTTTGTAGGACTTCTTCCCGGGAGCCACGACTCCTGGATCGGATATTTACAACAACTACAGCCAAGAAATGACGGACGAGGGCGGCGCCGAAGATGACTACGACGCCGGCGACAACGAGGAGGAGGAGGAGTACCCAGAATACCCTGAGCAGGGCAACTCGGCAGGACTTGGAGCGTCCGCTTCGGCCATTTAACATTTACTTTTTGCTCTTGCAACTTGTGTGTCTAACTTACACTAACGAATTTTCATTCTGTACATGTTGTATTTTAAATAATATAAGGTAAATTTACATGATTGCACAGCAAATCGACAAATAATGATTTTTTATTAAGGTGGTTCTTCTAGTTCGAGGGGGGGCGGGGTTACTTTCAATCAAATAAAATGTGTCATAATGTTCTTTGAACTTCCATACATACGTTAAGCTATGACTCAGGGTAGGCAACCGTACAAAATTTTAAAGAAACATAGTTTGAAAACTACGACATACGTCATTAATATTGTAGTGTGTTATAGAGAATTTACACTAAAATTTTTGAAAGATGTCCGATCAAGGTTGCTACGAATTGTATGAATTCAGATTTTTGCTCCGCCCATCATGACAAATTCAGTAGTGTCGTTTGCTTAGTTTTTATGAGGGTACGTAAGATACTACTGTTATTTTATTATTATAAAAATATATATTACAGGAAAAACATTGAAAATTCAAAAATAAGTCAACTAGTAAGTTTATAAGCAAATGTAAAACCAGATATGTTAAAAATAAGATACTGACACAATGTCAGTGTCAGTGACTCTGACAAAATATAACGTTATACGTACGGCTATGAATCCAGGTAATGTATCTGTATTAATAAATAAACTTACGTTACAGCGAAAGTATTATCAACAACGAGCATCGTTTATAAATGGAATGTCCTAACTTAGTCGAAACAATATGAATTTTTGAAAGACAAGCGTGTTATATCCATCCTTATCACACAGTCTTACAGCCTTTGCAAAAGAAAGAGATAAATGTATGCCTATTTGTTAATTCGTTCGTGATACAGGTGCCCTTGATCGGACATCTTTCAAAAATTTTACTGTACATACATACAGTAAAAAGTCATCTGTATCATGAACGAATTAACAAATTGGCATACATTTATCTCCCTCCTTTACAAAGGCTTTAAGCGTGTGCGATAAGGATGGATATAACACGCTTGTGTTTTAAATATTCATATTGTTTCGACTAAGTTGGGACATTCCATTTTAAATGGAATTTGTCTGAACTACTACACAACCTGCGTAACTTTGGCTATGACATCAGCGCCAAAAAGCTCGAACTAATTTACCGACAGAGTTCATAAATAAATAAAAATAAATTACATATTTTAAATATCAACAATTAATAGTGTTTTGAACTATTTATTCCCTATATATATATAAACATAAATAAAAATCTTAACAATCGTTAGTATCGTTTATTCAGTGAGGTTTGACATTTGATATTTTTTGACATAACATTTCAGCTATGCTACCAACTTTAAAAATAAATTGTACTAGGCTGTTACAACACTCAAACGAGCTATTAACGAACTCCTTTGGGTGCTGTAATAGCTTTGTTACAGATGCAAAATAGAAAAAATATATTTTATATATCATTACGAGGATTTTTCACACCTATTTCTATAACTCTGAATTGACTAGGACTAGGGAATACCTGAAGAACCACCTTAAATGTGAACTTTATGGCCTCATATTTAAAAATATGTATTTAAAATTAGTTTAAATAAAATTAAAAATTTAAGAATGGTATTATGACGTCATTAGGCGAACATTTCACATCTTCACATTCTTTATCCTATTGGGTATTTATTTTTTCTTATCTATTATTAGAAAAATAAAAAATTGAGGTCTTGTACTAATATCAGTATATTGTCGATTTGGCGTGGAAATGACATTGTATAATATTTTTATTATTTTGTATGGTGAATATTTAAATGTTTTTCTTTTCTTTTCAGACATAAAAGCGGTATTGCATAACATTTATGTGACAGACTTTTACAATATAATGAAAAACTTTTAAGAAGTACTTAGTGTAAAGTGACTAACAGTGTAAATAATACGTGTCTTAATTTATGTATATTTGTAGAAATATTTATAAACAGACATTTAAAGTGTTATGAACAGTTCGTAAAATTTAGTAAATTGTATTATATAGTTAAGAAACGCTGGAAATGAATTTGTTGAGCTTTATAAATAAATTTATAAAAATATATTGTTAGTATAGTTAATTAAATTCATTTCACAGCTTTTCAAATAATACAATATTATTGTAAGTGTTTTTACTGGTATCTAAAATTTAATAAAGTTATCAAAATATACATTATCATAGTGAATAAGAAAAGAAAATAAATTTAAGGAGTTACGTGTTCAAGTTGAATAAAAAGTATTATAGTTCCATGCTTGCGTAATTCATAAATAATTCCTATATGTTATATTTACATATAAGATGTATAAAATTATACAAAACTGTAATAATTTATCCGTACCTACATACTTTTCTCTATTAGTAAATGATGTATATATTATTTTATAAAATAGGTATTATTATATTTGCTGTTTTATAAAGTAATTTTGTGTAAAAATAAATTCTAAGTTATGACTTTTTAAACGTTTTATCTTAATTTAACCAGGTAAGATAACCTTTTTGTAAATTTTAGAAGATAGGTAGTTTTCTTTAAACTGTAATTTTTAGTAAAATCGTATTATTTTCTGCATGATAGATGAAAGCAACGACGAAATATAACTAGACAAAACTTCATTTGGTTTATTTTGATTTCGGCTGTCCAGACAAAGACAACTAGAAATAGAGATAAGTTTAGTCTCGTTGGAGCATTGCTCACTAGAGGCACAAATGTTCTTAATAATATATTCTTTGGAAATAAATAATAAAACTACTACTACTACTAACAAACGAATTATAATCCAATATATTATAAGTCGATTAATTCAGTACCTACATACCTTAGTAAATAAGATATCGGGATAAAAAAAAACTTCTTATTCTTGTTACAATGTTTACAATAACTTTTGTTTCGTGGGGTATTCTAATTTTAAAATTAATATCTAAAATTAAATTTAATAATAGTGTTCTTGATCAAGTATATAATTCTGCAAAGGTGTTACAATATCTTGTAGCAAATTTCTGTTTTTCAATATTTGGATTTGGAACCAAATGGGGAACTGCTAGTGAATCTCGTCACTTATAAAATGTATTTAAAAATATCTTGTCGCAATAATAAGTCCGAAAAGAGTTTTCGACTATTTAGAATAATATGTGAAAGAAAAATAAAGGAAATTTAGCGTAACTTTATAAGAAGGACTGATTTGTCGATTGTGAGGTTAGTTTGTTTTCGTAGATGTTTATTGTTCGATAAAGTCAATAATTTTGTACTTTTTAATTATAATATATAATTAATAAATATTTTACGTTGAATTTTTTTTTATTTTTATAACAATAAACCTATTTTTCATCGTATTGGTGCTTAAATTTGACTTCAACACTGGATGGCAACTTACCTTATTGTTTTGTTGAATAGTGTATATGGTCGTGGTTTTGTGGATGGTATCTAGTGAGAAATGCTGGAACGAGACGAAATATAACTTTATCTCTAGTTGTCTCTTTCTGGCCAGCCGAAATCAAAATATTCAGTGAGGAGGGGTAAAGAATGTTTTGTCTAGTTATATTTCGTCGTTGGATAAAAGCATGGCACACTGTAAACGTAGTATGAAGCGGCTATTTTCTATATAAGTGGTAAATGTAAACGCGCTTTGACTTGATTCAGTAACAAACCGTAGATAAGAAACGTAGTAGATTTTAGTAACGATTTTGACCGTCCCAGGAAAGCACCGCAAACCATTTCGTTCTCTTCTAACCTAACAAAAGTAGCGGCCAGGTGTGTAGATTTTACATAAAATAAGCAAAAATGAGTACAATATCAGATACCGAAAGCCCTCAACTTCATCAAATTGATCTAACTACCTTAAATATTCCTCAATTGAGACAATTAAAACAGCAAATAGACCAAGTAAGTAGATGCATGTATCACATCTTTGTAGCAGTAACAAATACTTCTATTTCAGGAATTAAATATATTTCAAGAATCTTTACAAACTTTAAAAGTGGCACAAACAAAATTTCAGAATTCGGGAGAGAGTTTACAGGACATCAAACCAGAATCAAAAGGAAAGTCTATTCTTGTGCCTCTTACGGGATCTGTATCCTTTTTAGGAAATATTGAGAAAAACTTTATATGATTTATATTTTTCTCAATAATAATATAGATGTATGTACCAGGAAAGTTATCTGATACAACTAATGTACTCATAGACATTGGAACAGGATATTTTGTGGAAAAGGTTTGTTTTTAAAGCGATATTAATGTTATGTATTAAATTAATTTACTTTGTAGGATACAGATGATGCGAAGGACTATTTTAAGAGAAAGATAGTGTTTGTAACTGAACAAATGGAAAAAATTCAAGTAATGCTAATTAAGAAAAGCAAAATTAGAGATGCTATTATTGATGTTATGGAAATGAAAATGCAATCACAACCTCCTGCACAAAGCTAAACATTCAGAAAAAATATTACAAAGTTTGGTTTATCAGTTTATAACTTCTGAGTCAACTTCAATGAAGCCATCGTCGGAAGTCGGCCAACACAACAAGTAACAACAGACGCGTTTCGCACTATTTGGTGCTCATCAGTAAATAAATAGTATGAAACGCGTCTGTGATTATTTGTCGTGCTGGCCGTTTTTCCGACGATGGCTTCATTGAAGTTGACTCAGAAGTTCTAAACCGGTGAAACAAGTAACTCCGTAATATTTTTTTTGTTTCATGGAGAAATTCGCAATTTGCTTCTGCAGTTTGCATTTTTATTAAACATTTCAGATTATTTATTTTGCGCATTTTCAACACAGCTTTACTATTTCTGAAGAACTAATTTATGTTTGTTTTACATGAGATCTTTTATGTAAAAAAAGTCAATAAAACTAATTTGTAATAAGTATGTTTGCAATATTTATTAAAACTGTGTTTATACAATTGTACAATTGGTAATAGATTGTTGTTTACAAGTTCTGAGTTCTCCATTGGCTTCAAATTCTGTAATTACTTTTGATATATCTTTAAAATCAAGAAACGCCATTGTATTTAATTTTGAATACACTAAAGTATTAACTTTTACTTCAAATAAAGCTTAAATATAACGAAATATTAGCCTAAAAAACAAAATATTATTGTTTATACCTCTACGACCAGAGAATCTTGCACAAAGCTAAATTAAACATTTCAGTAAAAATATTACAAAATTTGGTTTATCAGTTGTCAACTTCAATGAAGCCATCGTCGGAAGTCGGCCAACACAACAAGTAATCACAGACGCGTTTCGCACTATTTAGTGCTCATCAGTAAATAAATAGTGCGAAACGTGTCTGTGGTTACTTGTGCTGGCCGACATCTGACGATGATTTCATTGAAGTTGACTCAGAAGTTGTAAACTGGTGAAACATGTAACTTGTAATATTTTTATTGTTTGTTTCATCGAGAAATTCGCAATTTGCTTTAGCAGTTTGCATTTTTATTAAACTTTTCAGATTATTTATTTTGCGCATTTTCAACACAGCTTTACTATTTCTGAAGAACTAATTTCTGTTTGTTTTACATGAGATCTTTTATGTAAAAAATCTGATATGGCCAACACAAAACCTCCCGCCATTTATTTTTTATTAATTTAAATACATATATCTATGGGGTCTCATGGCCGCGTGCCTGAGTGTCTGGTGGAGAATCTGGGGAACCGGATTCAATTCTTACTATCAAATATTTTAAATGGCACATAACTAACCCCTGTGATGCACTCTCCACGCCAAAACTGAGTACCCGTGAGGTGACGCATGGTAAACGCCCGCACGATACAAATATGTCATCATCACTACCGAAATCTGTGTACACATTCAGCAATGGGTAATATGCTGTGATAATATATTTATTTTCTTATTTAAATACATACCTGCATATTTACTAATACTAGAAATTATGTATGTTAACTTCCTTTTCATTTTACTATTGTTCTATTCACAATTTTCGTTTTAAAACATTATTATTAATTTGAAATTATGTATATTAAGTTCCTTTCCATGTAACCCGTGTTCTATTTACAATTTTCGTTTGAAAATGAGTGTTATTAATTTGAAATGATTATTTTTTTGACAGTGACATTTATCTGTCAGTTACATACATTTGAGCTGAACTGTGTAACCAGAGAGTTGTGTTTATAATATAATTTTTATATTTTATAAATTAACCATAAAATATATAGAAAAAGTATTAATGCAAACCTGTAGAAAATGGAATAATCTTATAACAAATTGCGAAAAAATAACATTTAAAGGTATTTTTTGAAGAAAAACTATTTTGAGCTTCAAATCTAATGGCTTCTTTCCATCTTACAATAAGGTAGAAATACAAGATTTCAAAATTTTCTGAACGATAGTATTTGAGTTAGAGCGTAAAGAGGATCCACACACACACACACACACACATACATACATACACACAGACATCATCCTGAAAATGTTAAAAATGGATTCTAGGGACCTTAAAACGTGGTCATTTACCAAAATCTCGATATGCGATTTTTAGCACGATCCCTATACCTCCCTTATCAAGGGTTGTAGGAGGTAAAAAAGTCAATAAAACGAATTTGTAATAAGTATGTTTGCAATATTTATTAAAACAGTGTTTATACAATTGTACAGTTAGTAATAGGTTGTTGTTTACAAGTTCTGAGTTCTCCATTGGCTTCAAATTCTGTAATTACATTTGATATATCTTCAAAATCAGGAAATGCCATTGTATTTAATTTTGAATGCACTAAAGTATCATTAACTTTTACTTCAAATGAAGCTTAAATTTAATAGAATATTAGCTTAAAAAACAAAAATTATTATTGTTTATACCTCTACGACCGGCGAATCCTGTTACATTAACATTAGATTTAGTTTCCAAAACTTGTCTCATTTCTTCAAATTTTGCAGCGTACCCGCAGGTACCGCTAAAAGAAGCAAGGTTAGCCAACAATAAATTGTGTTTTATTTATTTCATACCAATACTCTACATTGACATTTATAACCATTTTCAGCATATATTTTAAACTACAAATTTATTACTATCATAACCATATTTTTTAATCACGTTGCTAAACTTCACTACAGAAAATCTGATAAAAGATAAACGTCAAAAATATTTTAAAAAATTGACAATTGTTATCTAATAATTAGAGATAAAATGCGGTATAATATTTTATAAAGACCTTGATATCACTTTGCGCAGACTCTTACGGCCGAGCGTAAGAGGTACGGCTGAACAAGTCAGCTGTTTGGCAGTTCCGGTAGTGGAACCGATTGCTGGTTCATCAAAATGTTCGCGGTTGTTCCTCGTTGTCTGGTGTAAGTAATTATATTTCAATACTTATAATCTGTGTTTATTATACTAAAAATTGTCTTATATTTATGTCAAGCAATATCCCCATTGTATTGTCGTAGACGTAATTATTGTTTGTCGCTGTTACATCAGGTGTACCCGAAAATAGCGCGAGACTGGATCAATAAGAGTCAAAATATTTATGAAAAATATTTTTTACTTTTTAATAATAAATGTACATTACATTTTAATATCCTTTATTAATAATACGTTTAATTCGTGACAAAAACGAGAAAAATGCCATTGTTATTGACATTGTATTGCAACCTGTATATTTGGCTATTTGAATCACAATGGCATAGTTATGTTATGTAATTTCGTCTAGAATTTTTTATTATTGTTCATTTTTAGAATTACAGGAAAACAGTTAAAAATTATATTTCTTGGAATGAAAATGTGAATGTACCTTAGTTGCAGGTTAATTACATTGCACGAGAAATATTACTCATGTAAAATTAATAGAAATTACGACATTTAAATTACGCTCATTAAATTGTTAGTTCCTACAGTGACTAATGTAATGTATATGTAAATAAATATAAAATAGGATGCTTCACAACTGCTTATAATATTATTAAACATGTGTCCGAACTGTCATTATGTTTGTTTTGAATAATTATCAAAAATATTGACAACAACGATTGAGAGCCACTGATATGTTTCCACTTCCTTCAAGAACCATATGTAATATGCGGCCTAATAAATAATTTCATTACACTTATATACCTGTATTTAAATTACATATGCCCACTTTGTACCGCTGACGTTTAAATTTTGTGTTCCATAATTTAACAATATCGTATCGAAACGTCAAAAATAGAATATTGCTGTCAAAATTTCGATTTGCATTTTTTTTGTTAAGCCAGGCAATATTAACATGATATGTACTTCTCTTTTGAGATTTTATTTTTTGTTTCTTATGAATTTCCGTTTCCTTTTGATTTTTTTCCCTTATTTTATAAATTTCTGTGAAAATCACGTGACCAATTTATGCTATTTGGTTTCTCAGGAATGAGGAAATCATAAAAACCACAATTTATGCACATATTTATAAAAAATGTTTAATAGGTCATATGGCACCATACGACCCACCGTCTGGAACAAACAAGCTGTCCTTGGGGTTCTGAACAAATTGCAGGGCTCCGAATCAACGAATGTCAATGTCACTCGAGAATATCATGATGTAATGGGAGATGTAATTTGTCCCTCTCAAATAATGGGCATTAGCCATCTTCGGGACCCCCGTTTAAATAAGGTAATATTGTACACGTCGTTAGAATCATTATTGCAATATCGTTATCTTTTAAAAAACCATATTGCAACAATAATCTCAAATATTTTATCATTTATAGATAATTTGTTATTGTTTTAATACATTTTTTATCATAAATGTATGATATTCTTATCAATTTTAACACATTGTGAGTAAAACACTGGGATATTTGTTTGTTTATAAATTAAAATAGAAAAGTATTTTTTTCTACTCTTGCTTTGAAAATACAATTTTTTGGTTTGGTTTTCATGCTCAGTGTTGCCACTACACTATTTTAGAAAAGTATTATATACAACAGAAAAATTTGTAGAAATAGTAAAAATATCTGTAATCCATACAATAATAACATTAATTTTGTATGCCTTGTAACGACAGATATTATGTATGAAAATGTCGAAAATCACATCAAAAATAGCAATAGCCATGGAATTGAGACAAAATAAATAACAAATGTCTAACGGTTTATCTGTCACGTTAGGGTAATTTATTTTTATTAGATATTATTTCTAATTTCTATTTCAATTAACAATTATCTGTTAATTTAAATTGATATTTGTTCACTTGAACAGATTTTACAAATAATAATGAAATTAAATTAACCTACCTTGACAGATGTGTCGTTAACATTTGTTATTTATTTTATCTCAATTCCATGGCTATAGCTATTTTTGCGGTGATTTTTCGACATTTTTATACCTAATTTTTGACGGTACAAGGCATACAAAATTAATTTTGCTTAATGATTTAGAATTTTGATATACATGTTCATATTGTATTAAAACATGGTACTTACGAGTTTTATTTAATATTTCGGAGTTTGAATTATTGTTATTATTTATTTTTATACTCAAAATTAACTCTCAATGTCATAAATAAAGAAAACAAATCCCTTAGTAACGACTGTAAATACGGTGATAATTTCCTTGTTTTTTATCATCGCTGTGATAAACGCGTAGCTAGGGAGATTCTGAATGTTGATTGGCGGAAAACATGTCACGTGACTAAGTAATTATATTCTCTACATTATATGCTCATTAAATAATACACTGTTATTTACTTATTTTTATCTTGAAGGAGTAGAAAAAATAGTGTGTATAACACGTGTTGACAGTCTTTTGTTGAGCACAAACGATTACACTTTCGTTTTGGCTAGACAAAAAAACACTTTCAGTACTTGGTATAAAAATAACCCAAATAACTATTGTAAGCAAATGTGCGTTAGGTCTGGCGTTTACTTTAGAAAAACGACGGGTTGTTTATTATGATAAAAGTCTGATATTCTTATCAATATTTTAACGCCTTGTAAATATAACACTAGGATATTTATAGTTTTATTATATATTATCAGGGTCTAGCCTTTACTTTAGAAGAACGACAAGTACTTGGAATACATGGATTACAACCTGCCAGATACAAAACACAAGAGGAACAACTCGAATTATGCAGACTTTCCATCTCCAGATATCAAGAAGATCTAAACAAATACTTATACCTAGTTGAATTACACGTTAGTTGTTTAATCAGTATAATTAATATAATTATATTTACTTAAAAAATATTTTCTGAATAGGATCGTAACGAAAAATTGTTTTTCCGTCTTGTTTCCGAAAATGTGGAACAAATGATGCCTATTGTATACACACCAACTGTGGGTCTGGCGTGTCAGAAATTCGGTTTAATTTACCGAAGACCTCGAGGTCTTTTCATTACGAGTAATGATCGACATAATGTATTCAACGTAATCAAGAACTGGTAATGTAATTGTTGATTACAGGGCCGTTCCTAACAGGCGTGCAATGCGTGAACGTATAGATATCATAACTAAAATATTATAACGTAAATTATTTGTCAGATTACAATATGCGCGAGAATGTAGCAATATTATTTTTTTTATATATATACAGGGTGTTAATATTAAGTCGTTACACCCGAAAATGGTAGATAGAACTCATTAAAACAAACAACTTTTCTTAGCTCAAATTTTTGATTTGAAGCCCCAGTTCATAGTTATTGGCGTTCTCTTGTTTTTCGAAAAATCGTCATAACTCCCTTATTTTAAGGAATATTTAAAAAATACAAAAACTTTCAGCATTTGCTTTCGATTCTCTAAAACACGTGTATTTACAATTATTTTCTATTTCATCAAATAACAAAATGGCGACCAATCAAAAATTTCAAAACAAGATATTATGAAAACCATCCCATCGATTTTCGAAAATAAAACATTTTTAAAATCCTTAAACTTTCTATTACAATATTTGTCTGAAACATGTTTTTCTATCTGTCCAAAAAAAAAGTATTTAAAACGAAGTAGCTTCTCCCAAACCGATTGAATGGTGAAAATTATTTTATTTTCTTGGATACTGTGCTGTCGGAACTACTTGAAGACTTGCCACTAAACATAAGACGGAGACTTTGGTTTAACATGATAGGGCACCGGCTCACACAACGCGAGAAGTCACCTCTGTTTACGAGACACCGGTGAACACAGAGTTAGAACTAGTAGCTAGAATCGTGGCTGCAGCAGAAGATATAAAAGAGAAGCAGGCAGTTCTTGCGAAGGTCTCCACCAACATCAAAGCACGCTGCCGGGCTTGCGTTGCTGCGTATGGTGGCCACTTTGAAAATCACATTTAGTCCCACTCTTGTTGTTTCATTGTTTATTGTTTTATTTTTCTTGTTTTTCTTGTTTAATGGCAGCAAGCCTACTTTGTTTTAAATGATTGTTGCAGTTTGTTAAAATTTATCTTGCAATTCAATTTGAATAAAAACTTTTTTTGGCCAGATAGAAAAAAATGTTTCGGACAAATATTGTAGTAGAAAGTTTATGGATTTTATAAATGTTTTATTTTCGAAAATCGATGGGGTGGTTTTCATAATATCTTGTTTTGAAATTTTTGATTGGTCGCCATTTTGTTATTCGATGAAATAGAAAATAATTGTAAATACAAGTGTTTTAGAGAATCGAAAGCAAATGCTGAAAGTTTTTGTATTTTTTAAATATTCCTTAAAATAAGGGAGTTATGACGATTTTTCGAAAAACAAGAGAACTCCAATAACTATGAACTGGGGCTCCAAATCAAAAATTTGAGCTAAGAAAAGTTGTTTGTTTTAATGAGTTCTATCTATCATTTTCGGGTGTAACGACTTAGTATTAATACTCTGTATTAGTTAATAGGTTTATGCGGATTTTGTAGATAGCAACTCGTAAATAAATTATTATAAATAGTAAAAATTGTGTTTTTATTGGGTAGTTATCACTTAGGGGCGGCGAATTATATATTTGCACGCAAGCGACACCCTAGGAACGGCCCTGGTTGATTATTTTACATTATTTTATAATTATAATGATTTTAGGCCAGAATCGGATGTTCGTTGCATCGTTGTCACAGACGGTGAGCGTATTTTAGGTCTTGGTGACCTTGGAGCTTGCGGTATGGGTATTCCTGTAGGGAAACTTTCCTTGTACACTGCTTTGGCTGGTATTAAACCTCATCAGTGCTTACCTATTACTCTGGATGTGGGAACTAACAATCAGGTATTTACTTGTCTCATTTTCTAAGAAAATATTCATATATTTTTTTTCCAGAGTCTTCTTGAAGATCCACTTTACATTGGTCTTCGTCAAAAACGTTTGATAGGCCAAGAATATGACGATTTTATTGACGAATTTATGAGAGCCGTTGTTATACGCTATGGCCAAAACACTCTCATCCAGTTTGAAGACTTTGCCAATCAAAACGCTTTCCGTTTCTTAGAGAAGTACAGAAGTCATTACTGCACATTCAACGACGATATTCAGGGTACAGCTGCAGTAGCTGTAGCTGGATTATTAGCTGCTTGCCAAGTCACGGATAAGAAGAAGGTTTCTGAAAACACCATTCTCTTCTTGGGTGCTGGTGGAGCGGCTCTGGGCATTGCCAGTTTAACCGTTAACCACATGGTAACAGAAGGTCTTACAGTAGATCAAGCAAGAAGAAGAATTTATATGATAGACATTGACGGACTTCTCGCTGTAGGGCGACCAGAAAAGAATATGGATGGACACAAACAAGAATATGCTAAAGAGCATCCACCTATGAAAAATCTTATTGATATTGTTAATTCCGTCAAACCATCAGTTCTTATTGGAGTATCTACAGCGGGAGGTGCCTTCACCCCCGAAGTTTTGCAAGCAATGGCGAAATATAACAAAAACCCCGTTATTTTTGCTCTGAGCAACCCTACGAGTAAATCAGAATGTACTGCCGAAGCCGCATACACGAACACAGATGGTCGGTGTATATTCTCTAGCGGATCGCCGTTCCCACCAGTGACGTACAAAGACAGAACATTCAAACCTGGTCAGGGTAACAATGCGTACATCTTCCCAGGTATTGCTCTGGGAGTTATTTCTACTGGAATTCATCATATAGAGGATGAAATATTCCTCCTTGCTGCTCAAGAAGTTTCAAAATTGGTCACCGAATCTGATTATAAAACCGGTAGTCTGTACCCTCAACTTTCCAAAATAAGGGAGTGCTCTATTAATATTGCGATGCGCATCGCTCAATTTGCTTACCAAAAAGGTAATTAACATGGATATTTCGTGAATAGAATACGATTCAATGCAAAAAAAAATCTGATGTGGCCAGCACAATACCTTTCGCCAATCCTGTGTATTATGTATAAATTCCATACGTAAACTTTCTTGCAAAAGATTCTAAATTTCCAGTAAAATTATTTCATAAACAATTATTTTCTTCCACTCATTTCTGTTTTGCGTGTCGTTCTCATTCAGTTCCTTTTCTCTCAAGTCTTCAACCTTCTATTACTAAGCTATTCATTCTTCCAATATATTCTTCATCTCTCCTCATGACATGTTCAAACCAATGTAATCGTCTCTCTTGTATCTTTTTAGAAACTTGTAACTCTAGAATTATTTCCTGACCGTATCTTTCCGTGTCTTCCCCAATATCTACTCATATCTGCCATATTCATTTACTTTTCATTGTACTGACATCTGTCAATTTGAATTATCTGAATATATTAGTAGTTTCCATGTTTAGCATAGCTGGCTAATTTATGAAATTTAATATCTTTATAATTATTTAACTTTATATCTATTGAATATGAAGTATAAAATGCAATTAAATCTTTAAGTTATAATGTTAAATGTCAAATAAAATTTAACTGTTAAATCTTCAAGTGAGGCTACTTCCGGTTTACCAATTATAACCAAAATCTAGTCAATTGTTCTTCTGGATGTAAACTTGAGGAATACGAAAAAATATAATTTTTGGAATCGTGGTATTGAAGTTATGCGATCCGAAACTTTTGTCACACATACACGCACACACACACACCCATACACACATACATACATACAGACATCATCGTAAAAATGGTAAAATCGTATTATAGGGACCCTAAAACATGCTTATTCACTAAAAACTCATCATTGAATTTTTTGACCAAAGACAATTCCTTCCTTACCTAAAGGTGACGGAAGGTGTGTGTCTGTGTGTGTGTGTGTGTGTGTGTGTGTGTGCGTGTGTGTGTGTGTATATTACATCTCGAAAAATTGGAAGAGTAGGACAAAAATTTTTCATAGAATGAATTTAAAATTTTAAAAATCTAAATATAAAGAATAAATATAAGTAAATTTTTTGGTGTAGAGTGTAGGTATACAAGAAATGTTAATTACAATAGTGCGCAAGCAGTCATATGATTTTTTTGGCTAGTAATTATGTACATAGATTGTCAAATATAATTTCTCATTCTAAATTTAGTGATTTTCCAATTCCATATGGTTTATTTTTCTCGACAAGAAAATTCCACACTTTTGGTGACAAATTAACTACATGAATTTAGAAAATCTTGAAACTTTTAATGAAAAATTCTAACATTTGACGTCTATGTTCATAATGATGCCTAAATACAGTAAAGCTATTACTTGGCTTGAAATAAAATTTATCAATTGCAATATTTTTTTTTTCCTTTTTTAGGTATGGCTACCGTATATCCAGAACCAGAGGATAAAAGAAAATATATCGAGGATCAACTTTACAACTACAACTACGAATCATCGCTTCCAATTACGTGGAAGTGGCCAACGCCTCCTTACATACAGACTAGACCAATGGAGCCCGTTCCAATAGATCCCAAAAAGTAAACGACAAATTAAGAGTACATATGTAGAGATGCAACATATACCCAGTATTTATCTCTTTATTATTTGACTGACCATCTCTGATCTGATATCAGTTGGTCACCAAATAAAAAATAAGTTTAGTTGCTGCAACGGAAACAGACAATGACTCAACTAACACACGGATACTTCTATATTTTTATTTTCTGAAACTTCCAAATATTTATGTTACAAATCCAAAAATTTGAATTTTAACGGATGTGACGTAGAAGGAGCTGATGACATTTAGAAATAAAAAACTTGTAACAACATCGTAATAAAACTAACATCAGCAAGACAGTTCCCAACGCGTCAGTGGCAGAGAAAATATTTCTTTTTAATGGTGTAGTTTTATACACTAAATTTGGTAGAAATATTGTCATGCAAATGCAGTGTTGCCAACCTTATAATACTTATTGTACATATAAGATAATAATTCCGATGAACAAGTTTGAGATAATATATAATTCTGAGTATTAATTACGATAACTTCAATGTCCGTAAGTTCGTTACACCTGAACATAAATTCGTTTGACTGGAAACATAAAATTTCGATTTCAAATAAAATTTAATATGCACCTCGGCACTGAAGTTCCTTTTTATCAACCAAATTCCACAGTCGTGATAAAAAGTATAGCTTCAGTACCTTGATGCATAAATAACTATTTCTACTCCTGTAAATTTGGAAATAACGAACAAATATTTTTTCCGTAGAAATGTATTTCAATATACTCACACTACAGTGTGAATGTTGAAGAATAACTGTGGCAACGTCGAACCTACACATTTATTGGTACATTCGGGTATAAAAGTAATACGATATTTTGAGATATAATACTAATTCTAAACTACAAATGAAAACTGCAAAACAAATTAATATATTTCTTTCTTAAAATTACAAAAGTAGTATTATACTGTTTAAAGTTTTCATGCTTTTCAAGTAAAATACCAATTTAAAAAATATTTCCTTCGAATGTACGTCTGAAATTCCTTTAACCAAAGATCACGTCTTATTTGCTAATACCAAGCGGGCATTGTTAACTTAACTGATACTCCATCTGGAACGCTTGTACATGGTTGTCAAGTATAATTCTACCTATTTATCGTATCTTCAGATTATAATTTTCTAGGGGCAATAAGATTAAATCTGGATGGTAAATAATTTTCAATTTTTTACATAAAATCCGTTAATTAGTTTTCTATAACATACTAGTTTTTCGATTAAGAAAGAAACATAAAGAAACGAAATACAATAGATTTTATGTCAAAGTGGTTTGAGTCAAAAAAAGGAATATTTCAACGGCGGCCGTAGCGTCGAGACCGTTCGTACCGTATGATTTTAACCAATCACACCACATAACAGTGAGCAATTTAACGGTGATAATAATCAATTCTCACTGAAGTATTTCTGGTGGTGTGCCTGGCGCAGTTCTCCCCATCATTCTTAATATCCATTTTAACATAGTTTAACACTTTTCAAAACGATAGAAATCGGTTTGAAAACGTAAACACAAAAATATAAACGAGTGACAACATTGACAATGACAAAACTGTCGGTCGGTCAAAGAACGAGTAATTGATTTCTGATTTTGTGATTGGACGAGAAGAATGAATTATGGCTATTAATCGAAAAAAATGAAATAATAGAGATATATTTTTACAGGAGTAGAAAAAATATGTTTCTAGTCGAATTTTAAGAAAAAGAAATGGGAACACACACATCGTCCTAATGTTCATACATCGCCCCGTTCATTTTTTGTTCCGTTCAGTTTCCTAACATTCAAATTTCGACCATGAAGTTCGCGCAGATGAACTTGGCGCACTCACAATTTAAAAAGTACACTCCAGAGTACAAAATGTACATGAAAAATATTTTTTCTACAGTCTGCATAGAAAGTAGCCATTTGCGCTTTCTTTTGTTAACGCAAAATGTCACTTTGCCGCGCGACAAAGTAGATAAAACGCTCGCTGTCCAAATTTCTAACTATACACAATGTTGAGAAATGTTACTTGTCTTCATTCTTAATGGAAATGTTTAGTCAGGAACTAATGGCACTGTAGTGACATTTACCACCTTTACAAATCAATCTGACATATAACTGCTCTGTCGGTATATTACATAACCAAAAAAAAATATGCATTATTGTGAAAATAAAATAGGGCATTCATTTACAAAAACGAAAGTATAAAATGTTCAGATTAGATTGAAGCAATAAGCCACGAAGAATGGGAAATAACGATAAATTAAAATTAAATGTAAAAGACGTTTTTTCTTTATATTAATCCTTATTAATTGAGTAGTAGTGTAAGTACAAAGTGTACATTTTATTATTTTTTGTTATGGTGGAGAACCCCACTGTGGCGACTGTAGAAAAAATCTTGTGTGTGTTTCGAGCGCAAATGGACATTGTCGATGTACTGGCTATTGTACGTTTACGAATGTTGAAGAAATGTTTCGCGAATCCCCACCACAAAGTGTATTACTACAGTACTTGCGTCCGTCCCCACCAGGTTACATTTCCCTTGCCCATAGTTCAAATTTATGCTCCTTATTATTCCTACTTCCATGGAGTAGGTAGAGTTGTCAGTTTTTTTTTAATTTGTACTGCGGAGTGTACTTTTTAAATTATGAGCGCGCGAGGTTTAGCGCTAACTTCGTGGTCAAGATTTAAACGTTATGAAACTGAACGAAACAAGATGTATAAACATTATGACCTAGCCAAGTGACTCCATTAACCCATTGTGGTCTTTCAGGTTGCGGCAACTATAAAATTCATTTTCACAATAACCAGATAAAATGCAGTTTTATAGATTCAAAGCTGGTGATCAAAATTTATTATTAATAGATTATTCTACATAAATATATTGTTTTTCAGAACTGCGAAGATTCTGTAGAAGATTTTGTTAAGGTGCAAAAATACTTTTGCTACGCTATGATAAGAAGCTAAAATATGCAGTCTCCAAGAAAAAACACTATGATACTGAATAAATGTATTGTTTGTTGCATCACTAATAAATAAAGTGAATTGGAATTGCAGGTTAACGTAATAAACTCTTAGAAATCTGGAATAGTATTGAACATATTGACGTATTATGTTGCCATTATTTATTTATTATAATTATATTTTGTGCATGTGAAATTTATTATTTAAGAGTAAACATGCATTTTCGTACTTATATTTAAAGTATTAAACTGTTTAAACAACAGTTTTTGCTTATAAAGTATTAAGTTTTAAAGTTTTATTTATATAACTACGTGTTATCATAAGTATTATTGAATCAGTATAATCATACAACATATTAAATACTTCACCAGGATGGTTGCCCAGTTAAATAAATTAATTAATAACACAATAATTATTAATTTAATTCATTAGGAATAGCAATAAATGTATTGTTACCAAGTTGAGTGATTTTTATGAACTGTGAGTAATAATGTAATTTATGTTTAAAAGAGAATTGTGTTTTGTCTTTGATTGTAACAATGAAAAATAAACAATATATGACATGTGTTATATGTTACATTTGACAAATTATGTGTATTATTTATAAATCATGGTGTATAATGTATAAATGGTGCGTAAGAGATCAACTACAACCAGTATGCCTGTTGTGGGAATGTACGTATTATTTCACTCTCTGATTTGCTCTAATTTCTTTTGCAATGTCGGTCGAAGTGATTGTACATGATACAGTGTATGAATTCATACAAATTTGTAGCTTGGGTAGAGAAGGACATAAAATATTAAACTTCTACAGTTAATGCTAGTCAATGCATTGCATGACTTAACTTTGATGTGTGTGTGCGAAACATGGGGAACTCCGCAGCAGTTGCTAAGTTTTGTTTTCGAAAAGCAGACGAGGATGTAATTGACATCAAAATAAAGTATGTATTGATTATTGTACACAATTTGCCTACTAGTATACAGACTAATATATTTTTAATTTGGAACAATAAACAGATAAAATATCTACACAAAATTGTTGAAAGTTAAATTAAAAATCTGTTGTGGCCTGCACAATACCTCTCGCCACTTCGTTTTTTGGTTAAATAAGTATAGGGCGCGAACAATCATGTTACATTGTTGGCCTTGACAAGCAGATGTGGGGGTCCGTTTTAGAATGATTATTAGTAATTATGTACATAAATGTCAGAATTTTTCATTAAAAATTTCAAGATTTTTTAAATTCAGGTAGTTAATTTGTCACCAGGAGTGTGGAATTTACTTGCCGAGGAAAATAAACCACATGGAATTGGAAAATCACTAAATTTAGAATGAGAAATTATAATATTTGACATCTATATACATAATTACTAGCTATCATTCTGACATGGGCCCCCATATCTGCTTGTCAAGGCCAACAAAGTCACATGACTGCTCGCGCCCTATTGTATTTTACATTTCTACACTCTACAGCAAAAATTCTACTTATATCTATTCTTTATATTTAGATTTTTTAAATTTAAATTCATTCTATGAAGAAATTTTGTCTTACTCTTCTAATTTTTCGAGATGTTTCCAATTCATTGTCGGGAGTAACAGTATTTCTGAAGGATATGTGTAATATACCTATAATATTAAATATTTAACTACTAATACATTATAGGAAATAAAATAATGTATGTACTTCCCAGAAAAAGTCTTCAGTAATTTCTCCGAATTTCTGACACTGAAATTTATCTGTCAGTTGCAAACATTTTAATTTTTCAACTATTTTCAATGGCATTCTTTCGGCTGTAAAATTTATTACAACAGATTATTTTATATATTATATTTCTTTTATCTCTAAATCTATAGACTATATAATAAAATATTTAAATGTATCAGGTAGAAAATTTAATTTTCTTTAATATTACCAAGAAAAATTTTCAAAAAATAATATTTAGAAGATTTTTTTCAAGAATCTGCTGCTTCCGGTTGTCCAATTGTTACCAAAACCTTTTCCCATGAATGTCCGATTGGGAAATACGTAGTTAAACAAATATAAAGTCTTATAGTTTTTGAGTAATCGTCCATCCAATGTCCCACACACATACATACATACATCCACACACACACATCATCGTAAAAACGTTAAAATCGGATTGTAGGGACCTTAAAACGTGCTTAATCATTAAAATATGGATATGCGATTTGTAGCATGAATCAAATACCTCTCTTAGCGAGAGGTAAAAATATCTAGCTAAATTGTCAATAATCGTTATAGTTCTAATATTTATGAAACAAAATCTGCCATAAACTTGACAAGTTACAAGATATTTTTATTGTCATTTATTGTTTTATTTTTAATTTATGAAGCATAATTTGGTTTATACAAATGGAAAAAATATTGAAATTGAAATTTATTAATACAAATTTAATTAAATTCTTCAAATATTCGTCTTCAGTTAAACCGCAAAGGTAATTTTAAAAATATTTTGACATAGATAAGGTGATATCATGTTTATTTTCCCATAATAAATATTTATGTTGTGCTAGCACTATATTAATATTCTTCACGTCGTAATATTAAACGATGATTGGAAGTTCTTTGACAATCCTCTGTTATTCGCTGTCTAGTCATAATGTGCACTTTGATCGCTGAATTGTTCATGCAATGTTTGTTATTGTTTATTTTCAATTAATTTTTTGGATTTGAATATAATTCCAAGAAATTGATAACCTACACCCAAGGAGATATATTTTGTATAAATACATCTTTCCTTGTCTGTAATGTAGTTAGTCGCTTATTTACATTTTGCAGCGTGGTACCCGGTATCTTCAACAATGGGTAATATGTAAGTATGCCGGGTTATAGTTTTATGGTCTAATGCGAAACCTTGAGAATAGTCCAAGCATACAATTTAACTTTATTTTGAATTCACAGAATTAAATAATAGAAGAAAAAACTTTCACAAAGGAATTTATAATACTCATTTAGCATAAATAATAAATGTATTATTGAAAAAGAAAAATATTGATTGTTAGTGACCGACATTCCATTGTTAATTTGTTAAAATTGTATACATTATGCATATGAAAGTTAATTTGCGTGAAATTAGTACAAAATTGTTCTTACTTTAATATAGCATAATATGTATTTAATTTACACGAATTATCGTAATTATATGTATTAAAAAATAACAACTGATTGTCTTTATTAAGTTTGATAAAATATCTGGTCTGCATGATGACATTTAAAAGTGAGAATAACCGCCTGATGATGACGCGTCTCTCACACCACACCATGCGACCTAAGTACTTGCGCACTGCGTAGCGCACCTGAAAGCGCCGGTCTCTCGAATCATATAACTGACAGTTGTGTGTTTAGGAGCCGAGTCGCAGAGAGCGAAGCGGAAGAGCAAGTTTTAAAAGTTCAGCAGTTGAAAAGCGGTGTTACCATGGAACAAGATCGTTTAGGACAATGGGCCAACGGAGACAACGTCTGCCCCAGCATACTTAGAGGGCTAGACCGGCTCAAGAATCCCGGCCTCAACAAGGTAAGCAATTGTGAGAAATGTCATTCCTTTTAAATGTAACCCACTTTCACTAAACATATAAATCCGCTCAACAAAAATCATTAAATTGGTTTAGAAATATAAGTCACTTAAAAGTCACGCGCGCCGCACTAGTCTATTATATTTTAATTGACAGGTCGCCAAGGATTTAGATTATTACAGTAACAGTCATTTTTAAGGTCAAAACCAAAATACAAGAATTTCCCATGACATGCACTTTATTGTTGCTTCGGCAGTTTTGTGCAATGTCATGAATTAACAACAAAACAAATTTGCACAACAACGCTCAATACAATAGCTCGTTGCTAAGTAACTTCAGTAATATGATATAAACACGATTTTCGAATTAATTACATTAGGTAGAAATAATAGGGTGTAACTTCAGCATTCTTCTTAACCCACTCAGTAGAATGTAGGGCAAATAACTTGGAAAATTGTATATCGATTCGACGCCAGGCGTCGTTGATCGCAGGGTACCATGTGGCGACGTCTTCCAAACTCCAGTTTAAAATCTCGGTTCTCGATACAGTTCAGAAGCATCTGTGAAGCGAATTGTTTACCGGAGATAAATATTTAAATTGTAGAACGTTTAATGATTATGAGTAAGCGAAAAGATAATATTTGTGCTTTATCGAATTAAACAGGAAATTGCAGTTTCCGCGTTACATGTAATAATGAGCGAGGAAAATAATTGTCTGTAAAATTATCCTTTGTTGATATGGAACCCGGGTACGATTGGTGGGATTTTACCCCTCAAAAACAGCGCGTCGGGATTCCAGACAGCCTCGCTGCGATTGAAGGATTGGTAATTTATTCATTTATTTTATTTGCACTGATAGAAGAGCACTTATCTTTTAATATGAATATACAGGATAGTGACCGCGACCCCGGAACATTGGACTTTAACATGTAAATCATACTTTCTTAATTTCTTGCTTCCCTAATTATTGCTTCAAATAAAAGTTGTAGAACATGAAATTCTGCATTTGAATCAATAAGCAACATTAATTTTGTGGGCCTTGTAAAGACAGAAATTAGGTATGAAAATCACCTCAAAAATAGCAATAACCATGGAATTGAGACAAAATAAATAACAAATGCCTAACGGTTTGTTTCAATTAACAATTATCTGTTAATTTAAATTGATATTTGTTCACTTGAACAGATTTTACAAATAATTAAATTAAATTAACCTAGCTTGACAGATAAATCGTTAACATTTGTTAATTTTTTGTTTCAATTCCATGGCTATAGCTATTTTTGCCGTGTTCATTTCTAATTTTTGACGTGCCGTGTGTCTAAGTGTCTGGTCGCGAATCTGGGGACCCGGGTTCGATCCCGACCGACGTCAAAAAGTGCTTCGAATTTTAATGGCACTAAATTGACCTCTATGGTGCACTCTCCACGCCAGTATTGAGTGCCCGTGAGGTGACGCGTGGTAAGCGCCCGCACGGTACAAATATTTCATCATTACCGATATCTGTGTACAAAGCAGATTGGCACACCCAGCAATGGGTAATATGCCGTGATGATATATTTATTTAATGATTCAGATGAACAATTTTATGCCCTACAGCTTTTATTTGAAGCTTTTTTTATCTAAAATAATTAGGGAAGTAGGAATTGTTTACGATAACACTTAATATATGCTTTTATGATATTTTTCCATATTGTGACGTCTATTTGATTTCCATTTTTTGCACTTCAAACAGCAGGTATTGATATTTTACAAGGATAAATTCAAAAATAGACGTTTACGTAAATCCTTATATCCTTAAAAATATTTGCTTAGCTTAGCACTGTTTCTTTTGTTATTATATAACAGCAGGAAATCATACCAATCTGGATTGTAGACTAGAATACAATAAACTACAACAGACGTCACTAACTCTGATAAATACTTTAAAAGGAGGTAAAACCTAATTTGAAATTCATTATTACATATTACAATGCAAACATTTCCTCTATATCACATGTTGGTCTAAAGGTTACATCATAAAACAGTTGAAGATGTAGACGATTCGACGATCCCTAATTAACATATCGTAAAATTATTGCGAAATCAATGTACATGGAACATTTTATTAAAGTGCAGTATGCGGCAGTATTGCTAAGCAACATTTCATGGTCATAATGAATTTCAATATTGAGTAGGAAATACTTCATTGCGCCTATTACATAATTCAGGGTTTGCCTGTAAATAAATATAAATTTTCCAAAAATTAGTGGAACAGAAAATTGGAAAATTTAATTGCTAAACTTTCCCTAATAAATGATACAAAGTATTATTAGTTTTGAAATTACCGTCTTTCAATTTCAAAATATTACGTTACGTCATACATTTTTTCATAATTTCATCAACTGTTCATGAGATATACATGCTCATATTTTTACATTATAGTGTTTATATTTTATTCATCTTGTTTTGTTCCGGCTGATTACATCATAATCGTATCGTAGCTATGTGAAATATTAATAAGGTATCGGAATCAGCTGATGTAAGCGCTAGGATTCCGTGAACTTTTCGTGCTCGATTTGTGATAATCACTATTCTATGTTTACGTTTTCATATTCGCTTCATTTTCATGATACTATTGCATGCAGATTTTTAAATATTTTTTAATTAAAAAAAGCTAGATTTGTGTGAACAGTTTAAAATATTTTTGAGGATTATCATAAGATAAATATTTCGACAGTAGAAAAGATATTTGGTCAATAAGATAAATATTTCGGCAGTAAGACAAATATTTCAACTACATTATTTGATTGGCCCGCCGCCCGCAATATTTTTTTAAATATATTTACAAATTCGACTGATTCGTTTTACTAGTAAATAATTCATACACTTATCATTAATTTTGGCTAGTTACATTTTAAAGTAGCATTTGCTAAAAACTTAATTCCTTGTACAGAAAACAGATTCGTTGCATAAGACACACTGGTTGTCCACAATCAGCTGTTCATCCGCCATGTTGTGACGTAGGTGCAAGCAAGTGCCCTATGGGAAAACAGATTACGGTGTTTATACAAATAAAAGTAGCCGATAGTTTGTCACTTGTTAAATTGTATGTACTCTGACGTCACTTTCTGTTTCAGAACTCGCGATTTTTTCAAAATATCACATAAATTTCAATATTTAATTGTATCAAATGGATTTCCAAATTTAAGGTTATTTAACGAACAATATCTATTCAAATTTAGTATTTAAAAGTCATACAAAAAATCTTACAATAGTCCTATTGTCTTTTGTTTTTTATTAATTTGGAAAACATCTCATACCTTAATTATTATGAGAGACACGGAAAAAACGTTTAAACGATTTTTATTTGGTATTTTATGTATAAGAATGTAATGGTATCATTTGGGTTGCGTTATGTATATGAGACATTCATTTTTTTTTAATTACTTCTAAGAATTTCTATAGTTAAATAAAAACTGTATTTCATATATGAAAACCCAATTTAGGTTGGTAACAAACCAGACAGATCGTAGTTTGATATGTTTCCATATATCTAATATTTTAAATCTGAAAATATATGCCTTTTTTGCCGATCAGTGTATAAATTTGCAGTTTTCAGAAAAGTTTCTGTATGTTATGATACGTGCTAAATATAAAAATCTGATGTGACCAACACAATACCTCCCGCCATTTACCTATGGGGTCTCGTTGCCGCGTGCCTGGTCGCGAATCTGGAGAATCCGATTTGATCCCGATCAACGCCAAATAATTCGAATTTTAAATGGCAGAAAATTAACTCTTGTAGTAAACGCCCGCACAATACAAATATGTCATCATCATTACCGAAATGTGTGTACAAATCAGATTAGCACACCCAGCAATGGATAATATGCCGTGATAATATATTTATTTGTTTCTTTATTTAAATACATACCTGCTAAAAATTATGTATTTTAAGTTCCTTTCCATAAAAATATTGTTCTATTTATAATTTTCTTTTAAAAACGACGTTAGTAGGTATAACTAATTTGAAATGATTATTTTTTTGACTGACATTTATCTGTCAGTTTCATACATTTGAGCTGAACTATGTAACCACGGAGATGTGTTTAAAGCATAAGCTCCGAGCTATAATTTTTATATTACTTTATAAATTTATCCATAAAATATATAGAAAAAGTATTAAAGCAAACTTGTAGAAAATGGAATAATCTTTAATTTTTATAATAACAAATTAAGAAAAAATTACATTTAAAGGTATTTTTTGAAGAAAAACTATCTTGAGCTTCAAGTAAACTGCCATTTCCGGTTATCCGATTGCCGCCAAAATCTAATTGCTTCTTTCCAAATTAGAATAAGGTAGAAATACATGGTTTCAAAACTCTGAATGATAGTATTTGAGTTAGAGCGAATGAAAATGTTAAAAATGGACTCTAGGGACCTTAAAACGTGGTCGTTTACCAAAATCTCGATATGCGATTTTTAGCACGATCCCTACACCTCCCTTACCAAGGGTAGCGAGAGGTAAAAATAAATAAATGAATATATCATCACGGTATATTACCCATTACTGGGTGTGCCAATTTGCCTTGTCACATATATCGGTAATGAAGATTCGTACCGTGCTGGTGTGGAGAATACACCACAGAGGTCACTTTTATGCCATTTAAAATTCGACCAGACATTCAGGCACACGGCCCGAGACCCCATGGATATTATAATTAAATTTATTTTAATGTAGGAGTATGTTATGCAAGCATATATTTTTTTTGCACTGTTGTCTAATATTTTAAAACGATAAGGAAACAATTATATATATTAATTATAATCAAATATTTTATTTACAGGGAAAAGGTTAATGTTTAATTATCTATAAATTCTCATAATTTTTAATTATCGTGACAATATATTCTGCCTTTTCAGTGACCGATAACGACATATCATTTTGTTTCCGTCCTCATGTGATGGTTTTTTTTTTCATTTTATCATTACAGAATTTATGCAATATATCGAAATCATTACAGAATCACGAATTGAACACGATTAGTGTCTTACTGACACAATTCTCTTCTAACAAGGTGAAAGATAGGACAATTTTTGAGCTAGAGTAAACTTTTTAACCTTGTGAATTGTGGTCATTGCAAAGGACTTTTGTCTTTAATAACTTTATATATTTTTTTTGCCAATTTGATTATTTTTAATTAACTTTAGCTTGGCAACTAATTCTCGTTACGTTATGTATCTTTTCATTAGAATGGTGACATTTATTTATCGTCTTACATTAGTTAATTAATTATTTTAGAGTAATAATTTCAAAGTAAGATAATAAAATGGCAAATTTAGTTATTCATTTAATTTTCTTTTTCAATATAGATATGGATATCAAAATTGTAATATATTATTATTATAAATAAATAAATACAGGGTGTAACAGCTAAACGATATATTTCTATATTATTAAAGATACAATAAAATACTATAAGACAAATTTATAGAAGACAAAGGGGGACATCCGATTGGAGAATATTTTTTTTTTAAACCAGTGGTTCTCAAGTTACAATACAAAGTTATATTTTTTTTAAATGGGATTATATATTTTAGGCCCAGTATTTTTTTCTGAATTCAACAATGTGATTATTTTATATGCTTACATAACAAAAATATTGAGAAAAATTCAATTGAAATTTAAATAAATTTGATTTTTATAGTCATTTTTCAGTAGGCTATGTATGAAAAACAATTGAACTTAAATTAAAATTAAACAAATACTTGCTATTAACATTATAAACAGTGTTCTTTTTAATTTCTATCGTATAGTTATTTAAGTATTAAGGGCAGTAAGTGCACCTTACCGATTGAGGATTACATCCCATACCGGTAAGAAGCACTTAATGCCCGCAATGCTTATTATATTTTTTGCACGATCGTCCCAATAATAACAAATTAAAGTTTAGAATTATTTAAAAATTATTTTGACATTTAAAAAAAATATTTGTCATTTTTAAGTAAGCTATGATCGTTGTTTTGTTATCGTTAAAGCTTTAAAAATTGTACATTTATTTTTACCTCTCGCTAAGAGAGGTAATGGATTCATGCTAAAAATCGCATATCCAGATTTTATTGAATAAGCACGTTTTAAGGTCCCTACAATCCGATTTTAACATTTTTACGATGATGTCTGTGTGTGTGTGTGTGTGTGTGTGTGTGTGTGTGTGTGTGTGGATGTGTGTGTGTGGGATGTTGGAAGGACGGTTACTCAAAAACTATAAGACTTAAAATTTGTTTAACAACGTATTTCCCAATCGGACATTCATGGGAAGATCTGAAAAGGTTTTGGTAACAATTGGACAACCGGAAGTAGAAGATTCTTGAAAAAAAATCTTCTAAATATTATTTTTTGAAAATTTTTCTTGATAATATTAAAGAAAAATAAATTCTCTTTCTGATACATTTAAATATTTTTATACATATTTTATAGATTTAGAGATAAAAGGAATATAATATGTATATAAAATAATGTTGTAATTAATTTTACAACCGAAAGGATGTCATGAAAAATAGTTGCAAATTTAAATTATTTGTAACTGACAGATAAATGTCAGTGTCAGAAATAATGAGTAATGAAAGAAAAATGTATTTGGAGAATCCCTTAATTCTTGATCTGTGACTATTATGGAGATGACAAGTCTAGGTTGAAGGACTTAAATTTGTTTCAAACATTATGGGACAATGTACACCAGTACTGTAGACTAGAGTAACTTTGAATTGCGAAAAAGCTATCAAATTCTTCTCAAGTAAGTTGTAAATATTGACAAAATTACACATCGATATAAGAATAATCGGAGTGCAATCTATCCGTCACTTTATTAAAAGGAATTAGTGTTATTTAGATATAACAAGTATGAAAAAATAAAATGTAAAAGAAGATATATAAGAATAGATGCACAATCCAGATATATACATTTTAGACCGCCCAAAATAAATGTTTTTACTAGAAGAATATGAAGAGAAAGTAAACAAAGTTGTTCGAATTGAAAATTGCTGTTACCAGCCTAATATTTATATATGGTAAACTCTACTTTGTAATTTATTGTAACATAATTTATGGTAAATATCTTTATGTTGAGACATGCTATTATTGAATAATAAAGAAGTTTATACGTCATAGATTTATATGAATATATTATTTGTATTTATAAAAATAATCTTTGCTTTATGCATACAGCCAGGTAAAATATACGGCAAGAGGTTATGTGCTGGCCACATCAGATTTTTTATTTATGTAATTTCCACCGCCTCCAGATCGATAGGTAGTCACATCACTTACCGGTCAGTCACATCACTTACTGATCAGTACCACATCACTTACTGGTAAAGTTTAAAAAAAACCTGATCGTGCAAAAAATGTAATTTAAATTGACAAATAGCAGTTTTTGTTTTTCATACATAGCCTACTGAATAATGACCATAAAAATGAAATATATTTAACTTTCAATTGAATATTTTTCAAAAAATTATGTAAGGATATAAAATAGTCACATGGTTGAATTCAGAAAAAAATACTCTATCGAATGGTCCTAAAAATTGGGTATCATCCCATTTAAAAATATATAACTTTGTATTGTAACTGGAGAACCATTGGTTTAAAAAATTATTTTCTTAAGTCGAATAAATTGTAAATTTGTTTTATAGTATTTTATTGTATGTTTAATAATATAGAAATTATTTTAGGTGGCTCGTTTAGCTGTTAGACCCTGTACATAATCACGGCATATTACCCACTGCTGGGTGTGCCAATCTGCTTTTAACAATATTTGGACCGCGCGGGCGCTCACCTGGCATGGAGAGTGCACCACAGGGGACAATTTTGTGCCATTAATATTCGAAGTAATTTTTGGCGTCAGTCGGGATCGAACCCGGGTCCACAGAATCGCGACCAGACACTCACACGGCCACGAGACCACATATTATTATTATATAATTTTTCGGTACATTAAAGTTTTTTATTTGAATAATCTATTAAATATAAAAATATATTATTACGACTTTTATCGTTGCTGGGTATACCAACATTACCAAACTGCTATTTTTGTGAGGAATAACTAGGGGCGGATTCGTAAAAAAAAAATATGTAAGCAGTAACTAAAAACACTTCTTCTTTAACAATAAAGAAATGACAAACGCAACGAATTAGGCAATTCAAGCATAGCCTAGGGGCTGAAAAATTCCAAATTAAAATATACCACAACCGCGTCTTTCGTCTGTATTGTTTCTCCTCTTCGGTTTTACCTGTTATGAATAGCAGTGTTGTATAAAATGCTTGAAAAAACGTATTTCAAATACAAAGTATAAAATACTAAATACAAGCATTTCATGTTTGATAAAATAGAATTATTTGTTTAATATTTCAAATATACCAATATTTCAAATACTTTTCCTTTCAATTATTTAAAAAATGATAAGATGTTATTGTATTGTAAAAATGTTTTTCATATTCAACTAATTCGCGTATTTTTATTTGTATTAATAAAAAACTCCTACATTAACATAGGCAACTGTTTATTGGAGGTTTGTATTTCAAATACATAAATGTATTTCAAATATTTGTGTATTTTAAATACAAAAATCTATTTCAAAGAAAAAAAAATATATTTCAAATATTGGAAATTAGTTTTTCATATAAATAATAGTATTAATGTATTAAAATTAAAATATAAAATACTTTTGAAAAGTATTTGAACTAAATATTCAAAATACTTTTATTTTTAGGTATTTCAAAAACATCATTAAAATACTTAATCTATTTCAAATACTTCTTATTCTTAATACATATTTCAAATACTACAACACTGATGAATATAGTCGTCTTAGCTAATTTTAACATTATTAAAGTATTATATCAATTTATAATATGGGGTCTCGTAGCCGTGTGCCTGAATGTCTGGTCGCGAATTTAGAGACGATACGATCCCAACCGACGCCAAAAATTACATCGAATTTTAATGGCACAAAATTGACCCCTGTGGTGCACTCTCCACGCCATCTATTGGCACACTCAGCAATGGGTAATATGCCGGGATGATATATTTATTTATTTAATATGATTACTTCTATTCCGCATTGTAATCAAATTTGGAAATAATCAATAATAATTTTCTCGACAATTTTGTTTTGCGCATGCTTGGAAGAGAGGCATTAATCCTGCCAAAAATTTAAATAAATATATAACGGCGCATTACCCATTCTGGGTGTGCCAATATGTTTCTATTTGCAGATTTTGGTAATTAATGACGATATATCACAGGTTCTTAAAGTTGATGTGGAAAGAACAGGAAAATTGTTTCAAAATTTGGGAAAAGTGTATTTACAAAAACCCCATTTAATAATATATTAATGGCACTTTTTATGCATATAAAGTCAAATAGTTAAGTCAAGGTAAATGTTAAATATGTTTACCTTCATAACCAGCGTATTCTGGTAATTTCTTACAAAAAAATCTACAAAGAAAGTAATTTGGTTCCCAAGACAATTATGTAACTTTAAAATCCTTTCCTAAGAAATGATTATGTAATATATTTGCGTGTGTAGTTTTATTGTAGTAATCTGCAGGTGTAACAAAACACGATCATTACAATCGTGATTCATTTGTTCAGCCCACATTGACCTGCATCCAGCATCACTTTTACTTTTAAGTCACGTTTAGGAAAGAAAAATGTACCATTAACAAACTAGTTCGAGTTGTTTTTATTAGACAGCTTGACGCCTTCGCCAATCTAAAGCGTTCTATTTATATAAAGTAGGAGATTAATGGGTGCTTCTGATAATGAAATATATTTGTAATCTCAGTATGTTAGTAATTAATAATATTGAATTTGCTAAGCCCATATGTTTTGGGTAATAATTTATTGTGAAACATATGTTAATATTGTATACGATCGTAATATTTGTTGATATATTAAATTACATCAAATATGTAATCATAGATACGAGTTTTCGCAATATATGTCAATTATAATTAATGTGATATTTTTAGATTTTTATCACTTATTGCATTTTATATTATATTGAAACAATAACATCAGTGGCGGCTTGTCAGGGTAGTGCCTCACCAGAAAATAAATAAAGCTGCAAGTAAAGTAGTATGTAAATTAAATATTAACTTATTCCGTTAATGCTTGTCTTTATAAATATCAAAAGAATAATTTAAGCCACCACCATAACTAATATGTAATGCAGTTAACCTAATTTACACCCTATAAAGTGCTTCTCGAAATGAATAGTATAACTGCCTAATGTTTTTGATAAAGCATTCATTCCGGTAAGAAATACGTGCGCTAGACAAAGAGCTGTTTGAGGCACTGCGTTAAATGCTAAATGCAATGAGTGCGTAAAGGATAAAAGATAGTCACTGTACTTTCCAAGCGGCCCTATAGATATTCTTGCAAGCAAGATTAAATAATATTAGTTGCAAATTGCATTTGACAATAAACATAACATAACCTGTCTTGTCTAGCATTTTTATTATAATAGGCTCTGGTTTGCGACTGATACGTATTGCAGTAAATATTTAAGTCTTTTATTTTTTTCGTTGTTTTTATAGTTTACCCACATATTGTTTTTGTAATTTGAATTTTAGTTGAAAATAAAAAACAAATAATGGCTTCGACTTCAACTTTAATTGAGTGACAATATAAGTAATTCTGAAGATATTGTTAATTTTTTAATTAACAAAAATCCATTTAATCAACTGTCTGTTCTGTGATCTGGAAATTTATTTTTGTACATGAGAGGGGAAAAATAAGCATTTGCACATCCCTTGAAAAATGTAACTTTGACCTTGAATGAAAAAAAAATTCTGGATATTTGCGTCACCAAAGTATTAGTGCACGAGCCGCCACTGAATAACATGTATAAATTACTCGGTTCAATATAATTTATAATATGACTAATATTTGTCAACAAATTTGATTTGCTTATCGAAACTGTCTTCCTTGGTCTTATCAATAATTTGTAAATAAAAACATCTGACTGTCTGTGATTTCATAAATAGAACGAATTATAAACCTTGAAACACCTGTGCCTTCTACAATAAAATTTAATTACATTCAATGACACATTCACAACGGAATATACCAATTACAGTGTCGAATCTATAATTACAATTTATTTGTTTTTTTCAGGGAATGGCTTTCTCCATTGAAGAAAGGCAAGCTTTAGGAATCCATGGCTTGTTGCCACCACGCGTGAAAACCCAAGATGAACAACTAATGCTATGTAAAATGTCCGTCGATCGTTATGAAGACGATCTCAATAAATATATTTATTTAATGAATCTTTTGGTGAGTTGGAGACGGGCTATTTTATTTTTAAAGAAAAAATACTTATATGAAATAAAATTTTGAGTATTTATATTATTGCTGGAAGTCGCATTTCATTACTTCTTTAAAATATGATTAATTTACTTTAAGACTCATATTATTTTTGTATCGTAAACAAATAATGAAATTGATAAAATGTATATTTAATGTATAGTTTCGATTCTTTCAGTCCATTGTTTCAATATTTATTTGTCATTTTAATGCGTACCTAAAACTATTTTTACTAATGCGAATTAATCTTCTGTATACCCTAATTAAAAATAATTTATAATAGGGGTTTCCAACTCTACCGTTCATCATGTATAAGTAATATTAAGGTGAATATAATCGTGAATTTTCTGATTTTTATTATATTAATATCAAAATGAAACAAATACATTTTAAATCGATCGCATAAAATTTAGTATGAGTCATGTTTGTAACGTGATGGACACTGGTAAATGCTATGGACCCCTTACACAAACTGAGAGAAACAGTAAAAAGTGAGATGTTTTCAATGCGCAGCTGATTTTCTGCGTATATAGGTGGTGAAATGAAATGTTTCTATTTTAAATTGAAAAAGCCATCATGTCAGTATTAACATCAATAGTCTGGACAAAAAATTTGGAATTACTACATGATTTTATTCACAGTATATCGATGGTGAAGAATGGAAACCTCCTATGTCAAAAATCGCTATTGTTCAAAACATTTAAAAAACATATTTATTAAAGAACTCTTATACAAATAAAATTATAGCAACATTAAACTTTTAATAATTATCATCCGTATTTATGTCACAATAAATTTTAATTATACTTTTAACATCAAACGACTTACAACAAGCGACAACAGACAAACGACTCAATTGTAGAATAGATCTAATGGATCCAGCCCATTTATTGAAATTTTAGTAATTTTTTCTGGCGTATTAGAAATTTTTCGGCGAAAATACAAAATACGAGTCAATATGTACAGATTAACATATAAAAAAAATGAAAAAAAAAATCTTGGAAACCCATATAGGCGATGGGAAAGGAGATCGTAGCGCCAAAGTGGCTTTTAAAGGAACTAATGTTAACGGGATAATTTGACATTTACTAATTGTATTTATGCATTAATGTATAATATTAAGATATATTATATATGTAAACGTAAATATTATAAACATAATAGATAACACTTGCGTATAACTTATCCCATTAACTATAGTTTCGCAAAATATCACCGGATGTCGTATAGCTTATTTCCCATCGCCTGTTTTTCAATATAACTGAGAATAATAATTGCAATAATAGGAGAAGTCTAAGGTTAAATTATAAATAAAACTAAAAATTTATGAGAATAATAATTGCCAAAAAAACGCCCGTTTTCCGTGCCGATCAGTGTATGTTAAATAGTTTTCCTCATTATTTAATATTCCAGGATCGTAACGAGAAATTGTTTTACCGTCTCGTATCGGAGTATGTTTCCGAAATGATGCCCTTGGTTTACACTCCAACTGTTGGTCAAGCTTGTCAGAAATTTGGTCTGGTTTATCGCAGACCACGAGGAATATTTATAACCATCCATGATAAAGGACATATTTATGAAATATTGAAAAACTGGTAAGTAATTGAAAATTTTAATTGTGTATTAATGTATTGAATGGATCATTATCATATATTACCATTTTTTTTTAAAGTAAAATTTTTACTGACAGCATTAGTCTATTTATAATTTATTTCCTTATGAAATTTAGAAAACTGTAAAGTTATTGAAACTTTTAATTGAGTATTTATACATTAAATGGATTCATTATCGTATATTAACATTTTTTAACTGTTTGAAATTTTTGCTGACGGTAAATATGAGACAAATATAATAGTCTATTTATAATTTGTTTACTTCGATTTTAATTACTGTTCAGAAAATATTCCTTTCTGTATGCATTAGTATGACTCACTTTGATGTTCCTATAACTTTTTACAAGTTTGTCGGAGTAAAATAACTAAACTTTGTTTATTACTAGGCCAGAAACAGATGTTCGTGCTATTGTAGTGACTGACGGCGAACGAATCCTCGGTCTAGGTGACCTTGGCGCATGTGGAATGGGTATTCCCATAGGAAAACTGTCTTTATACACTGCTTTAGCCAGTATTAAACCTCATCAATGCTTACCTATCACAATTGACGTAGGCACTAACAACCAAACTATGCTAGATGATCCTCTCTACATAGGTTTAAGACATAAACGAATTCAAGGACAAGAATATGACGAACTCATCGAAGAGTTCATGAAGGCCGCTGTAAGGCGATATGGTCAAAATACTCTAATTCAGTTTGAAGATTTCGGAAATGCCAATGCGTTCCGTTTGTTGGAGAAATACAGAAGTCAATACTGTACATTCAATGATGATATTCAAGGAACTGCTAGTGTAGCATTAGCTGGAATTCTTTCTTCTCTCAGAGTGACGAACACTAGGTTGTCGGAAAATAACATCCTTTTCCAAGGAGCAGGAGAAGCTGCTATTGGTATTGCCAACTTATGTGTAATGGCGATGATAAAGGAAGGACTATCTGAACAAGATGCCAAAAATAGGATTTGGATGGTTGATTCTAAAGGACTCATTGTTAAGGATCGTCCAGAGGGTGGCATCTCTGAACATAAAGCTCATTTTGCTAGAGTACATCAACCTGTGAAGACACTTGCAGAAGTGGTTAAAATTGCGAAACCTAGTATTATGATTGGTAAGTAAATGAACAGTTGAATTAAAAAAATCTGTTTTGGCCAGCACAATACCTTCCGTCAATCCTGTGTATTATGTTTAAATTCCATACATAAATTTTCTTGCAAAAGATTCTAAATTTCCAGTAAAATTATTTCATAAACAAACTTTGCAATTTGCACTTGACACTAACATCTTCTTTTTCTTTAGTTTTGCCCATTCTTTAGGGGTCGCTATTTTTTATTTTCTTCCACTCATTTCGGTTTTGCGTGTTGTTCTCATTCAGTTCCTTTTCTCTCAAGCCTTTCGCAATACACTCCTTCCATCTTATCTTCGATCTTCCTCTGTTTCTTGAACCTTCTATTACTAAGCTATTCATTCTTCCAATACATTCATCTCTCCTCATAACATGTTCAAACCAATGTAATCGTCTCTCTTGTATCTTTCTAGAAACTTCTAACACTAGATTTATTTCCTTTATTCTTTCATTCTCTACCGTATCTTTCCGTGTCTTCCCCAACATCTATCTCAACATCCTCATCTTTGCCACATTCAATTACTTTTCATTGATACTGACATCTGTCAATTTGAATGATCTTGAATATTCAAGAAAAACTGTTAAAATCGTCAAATGAGGATACTTCTGGTTGACCAATTATAACCAAAATCGAATCAAATGTGCATATGGATGTAAACTTTAGGAATGCGAAAAAAATATAATTTTTGGAATCTTGGTATTGAAGTTACGCGATCCGAAACTTTCGTCACACACACATAGACACACATACATACAGACATCATCGTAAAAATGATAAAATCGTATTATAGGGACCTTAAAACATGCTTATTCACTAAAACTCATTGAAAAGACAATATCTTCCTTACCTAAAGGTGACGGAAGGTAATAATAATGGGATGAAATAAATTGCTAATAAAATTATTTATGTTAGGTGCTGCTGCAATCAGTGGAGCATTCACGCCGGAAATTCTTCAAGATATGGCTAAATTTAATACAACGCCCATTATTTTTGCTCTTAGTAATCCAACTACTAAAGCTGAATGTACTGCAGAAGCTGCATACACTAATACAGAGGTAAGTGTTGAGGATTGCATTTATTACATAAGTGAAACTTAATAACTACGTGCAGAACTGGGTATTTTAAATTTAAATTAACCTAAGAAAGAATTTTAATATTCTTCAAATATATATTTTCTCTATATATTTTTTATAATAATGCGACGGAACGTGGTTAAATTTTAATGAAATTTTTATTTGTTTACAATATATGATTCATAATAAGATATATACTGTAATAAAATTCGCCGTTTATTATGTAAATATTTAAAAAATTATATGATTCAAATCGACCTCTTCTCTGTGACGTCACGCTTACATACTTAAAGCCGCAAATGTCGCTAGTGTCGTTTGACAGCGATGAGATGTGACATGTCAAAGTGACAGTTGATGGTGATACTGACGCCGTGGACATAACCTTATTTCTATTTATCAACTGTAATATAAAATGTCGTTATAAACTTGCTCAAACAAAAATAAATAAGTAAAAATACGTGCTAGACAGCAATCTAACCTAACAAACAAGTTCCCTTTCCCCGCACGACGTACGTCGCAAAATATCTTTCTCATACTTTGAGCCGAACTAAGTTGCAACGGAAGCGGCAAGGGTAACGTCACAGTGGCGGTATTTTCAGTATTTTTTTCTCATGCAAAATAAAAAATATGGAAAATTTAAATTAAAAAATACTTGCTTCTAATAAAAAAAACAAAAAAGGCGAAACTACCCCCATTCTAACTTGTGTTGTGATTTGTGTTTTGCAGGGAAGGTGCGTCTTTGCCAGTGGCTCGCCTTTCAAGCCAGTTACATACAAAGGCAAAACTTATTATCCAGGACAGGGAAATAATTCCTATATCTTCCCAGGCATTGCATTGGCTACTATCGCTGTCGGAATCAGAACTATTCCTGAAGAAATCTTTTTAGGGGCAGCAGAAGTAATATATAATTTATATAATAACAATAAAAATTCTAATGTTAATTTATTCTAGGCATTATCAAGTCTTGTTACGGACGCAGATCTTGAAATGGGTAATTTATATCCTCCTCTTGAGCAAATTCAAGCATGCTCACTACATATAGCAACAAAATTAGCCGAATATGCATATTCGGAAGGTATTTCATGCAACAAATATTATAAGAACATGTAATAATGCTATTTTATTTTCAGGACTGGCAAGTGTATTCCCTGAGCCAGCTGACAAACGAGAATTTATTAAAGCGCAAACTTACGATACATCGTACACTCCTGCAATGCCTAGTATATATTCATTTCCCAGTAAATTTTAATTCATTCAAAAATTATTAAATTATTATCATTTAAATAGTGTAATGTAATATTTTGATGCTTGCAAAGCAATAATTCTGTATGAATGGAAAAATATTGTAATATTTATATTTCTTGATTTGTATATTTTATTAATATATTTTCTTTTTTTTTTGGTTTTATGGTAATGTAAGTCAATAGTTAATAATATACGCATAATTATTTATTAATAATTAGAAGTATAGTGATGATTAAAATATGATTTGAATTGTACCGCCAGATGGGTCCAAACTTGATCTAAACTTTTTAGATCTACTTTAAAAATCTGCTTTTAGAATGTATTGTTTCGATCAAGATCAATGTATCAAATAATAAATATGACATGTCAAAATTGACAGTGTTAGTATTTAGGATAGAATGTTTAAATTATTTATAGAATTTTATCATTCCTATGGGTGAATTTATAACTGTGCAAGGTACTGCAATAGACAATATTTTGTAACACATGGTAAAATATACTAATTGTAGTTGGACAATGTGGAAATCAAATTGGAAGTTTATTTTGGCCACTCGTGTTACAAGAATATGGTTTTAACAACGTTCCAGGTGGTATACAAAAACAAAACTGTGCATCGAATACAAAAATCAACGATAATGAATATATGAAATTGCGTGAATCATTTAACAGTTTCTTCTTTATGGAAAATAAAGGTGATTCGGGGACCATCATATCAAAATGTTCAGATTTAAAGATATATAACACAAAAGCAAGGGTAGGTAATTGTTTTCTTAACTTTATAGGCTGTCTAGCCACCCGGCGCCGGTATCCATATGACAATAACCTCAACTTGCCCCGAGTTTTCCAAAATTCCCCTCAAAAACACGTATTTCGTTTAGAAACGTTTTCAACAAAAACAATCAAGAGGTCAAACCGAACCTGAACCCAGAACACAACTGCATCCGAACCCATCTCTCAAAAAACTAATTAACCTGAACCTAACCCAGTTTTTGGCGGGTTCGATGCCCTGTGTATTACCACCCCTTTAAAACTTGATAAGAATAGAAACATCTGTATATTTTATTTTGCGATAACCGGGGTTGTTATGAATCCCAAACAGTGACAACCGGAATTAATACGGATACCGACGCCCATTGACCTGTATATACAAAATGGACCAGCGTTTATCCGGCATGCATCCACCTCTTTCTCTATCTAACACTTGAGTATAGCTGGATCAAGCAGATTTGATCACATTTTATCCATGTATCTAATTTAAAAATGCATTGAAATATAAATCGAATTGGCGTAAAATTGAATCACCGAGCACGTTGCAGACATGGAAATGACAAATAATGTCAAGCCAAGATGATACCAAACTTAACTGGATGTATTTTTTTTTTCATTGTCAATTTATCGAATTGGTACTAACTGACGCATGCATACTTGTCACTGTTAGAAAGAGATAGCGATCCCACCATACAGCCTATGCCATTGTAAAGATATGGGAGTCGCCGGTCCATTTTGTATAGAGAGGTTAATGCCGGCGCCACAGCCAATTTATAGATACATTTGTGTAAATTACAATTTTGAATTACTAATTTTAGGCAGTATTAATAGACATGGAAGACAGTGTAGTAGACAGATTTCATGTAGGTCCACTGAAATATTTATTTGATAAATCTTGTACAGTTAGAAATTATCCCGGTTCTGGAAACAATTGGGCAGAAGGTTTTTATGCACATGGGATGAAATATCAGGAAATAATTGAAAATACTCTAAGAAAAACAGTAGAAAAGTGTAATCATTTATTAGGATTTCTAATGATGTATTCAGTTGGAGGTGGAACTGGATCTGGTTTAGGTTCTTTTGTTCTTCAGCTACTGGAAGAACAATACCCAAATATTGATAGGTAATTTTAATATCCTCGTGGTGAAACTGTCGATGTACTATTTCACTATTGGTCGTGCAAAAAAGGTTTGTTTTTGTATACAAAGAAAATATGGCCCGTATTCTCACCTCTTCATTGTCAAATGTTAACTAATAATAAAAATGGGTGCATACTCAACGCCTGAATTTTCAAGACCAGAATACCCAAAGCCGGAATATTCAAAACCAGAAATGCATGCTCAGAATCATTCAAATCCCGAATATTCAAAAACAGAATCGCGCATTGCATGAAAGCGTATCTTACTTAACCAAACCTAACCTATTTGAGGAAAAATAAAAAATACGGGTCAATTATTTTTCATTACTCTATCGATGAAAGTTAAAAGTGAGGTAGTACATTGACAGTTTCACCATCCTAGTATGTTAAAAATAAATTATAATATTTTAAGATTTGTTACTTGCGTATATCCAAATGGTACGGAAGACGTAATAACGTGTCCTTATAATGTGGCCTTAGCAACGAAATATTTAACAGATTGTGCTACTTGTGTCTTCCCGATAGAAAATAGAGCCCTTTTGGATATTGTTATGAAACAAACAAAACAAAAAAATCATTTAGGCACAAGCAAGTATGTACGATCTTGTATACCATTTCAAGATATGAATACCTTAATCGTGAACATGTTACTGCATCTTACAAGGTGAGAATGATTGTTTAAAATTTAATTCTTAGCTGATAAGGAATTCGTTAAATAGTTAAATAGTTTTTGTTAGTGGATCAAGATTTTCAGGAGGTTTAAATGTTGATTTGAACGACATAAGTACAAATTTAGTTCCATTTCCAAAAACGCATTTTATATGTAGCAGCGTTAGTCCCAATTCGGTTTCATTTGATCGTATGAAAGCACATGAAAGTAGGTAAATTACAAATAAAATTTCGCGTTTAAAACATTGCTAATATATATTTTTTGTAGTAAAAGAATGCGTAACGAGATATTTTATGATTGTTGTCATAAAAAGAATCAATTGCTTAAAGTTGATCCGTTAGGTATGTACGAGATGGTTTGAAAAGTCCGTGCAAAAATGAAAACTACTTAATTTTTCGGGATATTTTATTATTATTTTTCAACGTAGTCTCCTTTTTGATCCCTTCCAAATAATAAGATTGGTCCAACTCTGCAAAATAGGCTTTCATTTCTGCAATCACCTCCTCGTTTAAATAAAATCTTCTTCTCGCCGACCATTTCTTCATATTGGGGAACAAGTAGTAGTCCGAAGGAGCCAAATCTGTAGAACAGGGAGGATATGGAACGAGTTGGAAATTTAATTCCATCAATTTTGCGGCTACAATCACAGATGAGTGAGCTGGTGCGTTGTCGTGATGGAAAAAGACTTGTTTGTGGACCAATCGTGGACGTTTTTCTTGCAGGTCGGTGTTCAAACGGTCCAATAACGATGAATAGTATGCACCTGTTATAGTTTTACCCTTTTTCAAATAGTCGATGAGGATTATTCTGAAGTAGGGACCTTGATAGGGCGTCCAGGACGTTCAGCGTCACTTGTGCTCATATGCGCACTCCGAAAATTTTGAAACCACATATAAACTGTTCTAATTTAAGGTGCAGATTCACCATAATGTTTATCAAGCTTCTCCTTAGTCTTCTGAGGCGAATTGCCTTCCATAAAATAATGTTTGATCAACACACGAAATTCTTTTTCTTCCATTTTTTGAAAATCACTCAACTTTCTCAATTTAAACGAACGTCAAATACAGAGAAACATAACCTCGATACGTACCAGTGTTGCCATCTCTCGAACTTTGCACGGACTTTTCAAACCACCCTCGCAATCAAAAATTGTCTTAATTTAAGATTTTGTGAAAGCATTTTTGCAGGATTAAATTCTACACTGCTAGGTGTATCATTAATAGGAAGAGGAGAATTCAGCATATCAGATATGAGGTATTATGTTGATCAACTTCACAATCGCGCGCATTTTACACCATGGAGTCAACAAGCGATGAAAGTAGGAATATGTGGGGTTCCTCCCACTGGTCACAGATCTTCAATGTTAGGCCTTTTTAACTCTTCAGCGATGTTGACATTATTTGATGAAGTGTCCCAACAGTTTCAAAAATTATATCAGAGAAAGGTAAAATATTGAGGAAAAAATTGAAATTTATAATTAATTTATTTTTGTGTAGGCTCATGTACATCATTATACAAAAATCGATGGTTTTGATCTTAATGTTTTCGATGAATGTAATGAAACTTTGTTGTCGAACATCGAAAATTATAAATCGATAAATGCTGTTAAAGAAATAGATACTCCACGAATTAAAGTGTTGTAGCAAACAATATATTTAAAACTTAGAAATACAAATATAACAATACAGCATAATAATAAATGTATATAATAATGTGAAGCGTGTAAATTTAATTGGGAATTTGCGGCAATCCATATTCATCTACCGGGATACCATCCTTGTTCTTAGCGGGTTCAGCACCAGGATCTTTACTTGGCGCCTCGGGTGCTTTGACAACGTCGTCCAGGTAACTAGTGTCATCATCCAAGGCAATTTCGTCCCCAAGAGCGTCTAATTCTGCTGCCAACTCGTCGTCATCAATTTCTGGAGTATTATAAGTACGGCCAAGTGCCTCTTGCACTTCTTCACTTTGTTCTAGTAAATCGGCCATTTCGTCGGTAACATCCTGTGAAAAACAGTCTTAATATGATTAAATGGTTAACAAATGAAAAAAAAAAACATTCCGTCACCTTTAGGTAAGGAAGGTATTATCTTTGGTCAAAAAAATCAATGATGAGTTTTTAATGAATAAACAAACACGTTTTAGGGTCCATATAATACGATTTTACAATTTTTACGATGATGTCTGTATGTGTGTGTATCGGATCGCATTTACATTTGCAAGAAAAGGTGATTAGATTTGAAGATTTTAACAGTTTTTCTTGAAAAAACGTAGTTAAATATCATTTATTGACATTTAACGTTATTATAACTTAAAGAATATATTATTCTCTATACGATTTGATTGCATTTTATACTTCAAATTCATTACATATAGTCATTTCACAATTCCAATTTATTTTTTTCTTGAAAGAATAGGTCAAATTAAATATGTAGGTGTATGTTTTACACTTTACAAGTCGTTAGAATCAGAGATATGATTTTTTAAAAGTTGTCTTTAATTTCAAATATTTGGACGCTGACGTCACGGCTTGTCGGATGCAGCAGTAGCTCTCTACCGGTTGTATTTGGAACTATGATTGTTTGAGTTATCACTTGTCAGTTTGATTTTGTGACAACAACATATTGTTAACGAAAAACATATTTCATACAACTTTTGGTATTTATTTTAATAAATGTGTTATTTACATACTTTTACTCTTAACTCTGCTGTCACCTGTCACAATTTTAGGTTAGCTTGTTTACAGCAGCAAACGGATACCACGTGGACCGTAAATGTGTGTGTGAGTGAGTAACAAGCCATGACGTCACGAATTTTACAGCCGCGAATGTTTATTAGCAAATTTATGAATGAAAAGTCGCATATTTCATGTTATTTTATATTACTATATTTATTAAATGAGACGGATTTCACGATTTCATAAAAAAAAACGTTTTTTTTTTAAATGACCCTATTATAAAGATATTAAATTTCATATTCAGATAATTCAAATTGACAGATGTCAGTATCAATGAAAAGAAAATGAAAGTGGCAAACGGAAAAATACGGCAAGGAATGAAAGAGTAAAGGAAACAACTCTAGTGTTAGAAGTTTTTAAAAAAGATACGAGACAATTACATCAGAAAGTAGACGAAACAGGAAGACCAAAGATAAGATGGAAGAACTGTATTGCGGAAGACTTGTACGGAAAGGAACTGAATGAGGACGACACGCAAAACAGAAATGAGTGAAGAAGAAAATAAAAAATAGCGACCCCTAACGACTATTCGTTAGCTAAAGAAGATGTCAGTGTTAAGTGTAATTTGCATAGTTTATTTATGAAAAACTTTTACTGGAAATTTAGAATCTTTTGCAAGAAAATTCATGTGTGGAATTTATACGCGTGACATTAGACAAGGCATAGTTACGTATGTTTCAAAATCATCTGCGCGATTTTGAACCTTATTGCAACGCCAGAATCAGCTGAATCGGTTCTTTTGTTTAACGGTGGATGACTCTTATTGACATTGAAAACTTATTCGTTCGACTGCACACGTATGTAACACATCTGACCGACTAGCCAGATTCAGCTGAGGCGTTGCAATAAGGTCGAAAGTCACTAAAATGATTTGGAAAGTCTTCTATTCTTGGTCTAAGATTTCATCGACATGTTTACTTTCATAAATTTCAAGTTATCTTTAAATGTCACTTTGACGTTTAGAACCTAATGTGAAAATCAAAATGGCTGTTGATATTGAAATGTGACGTCACTGGCAAGGGACGGGGCGAGTAAAATCAGCCGCTTTTTGAACAATGTCATTTTTAATTTCAATTTCCTCATTATTAAAGATCGATGAGGAAAAATAAAAAATACGATTCTATTCTTTTTCATTACTCTATCGATTAAATTTAAAAATGAAAAAATACGTACATCTATATCATCAATATTAATCTTCTTAAATTCTTTTTTCATTTGTTTAACCCCATCCTTCATTGCTGCTACAGTTGCATGGGTATCTTTTAGAGTTTGATGAGCATAATTAGCCTGCTCCATGTTAAAAGACTGGGCTCGTAAATTGTCAAGTTGTTGTTCATACCTAATTAGAACAAAATTTATAACATCTACTGTATGAGTCATTCCATTAACCTTACATTTTCTTCTGTTTGAGAACTCTCACAGCTTTAGCTTTAACATTGTTTTTCCCCGGCCCTTCTCTCATTTTATTCATTTGATCCTTATATTTTCGTAATTCATTTTCCAAGGCATTTACTTTTTTCTCTATGTTCTCGGCACGAGTGTCAACCTGAAATATTTTGTAATAAATATGGTAAAACGCTTAAATAGTTTATTTTACCCCGGTAATACAGTCGTTAATGCTAGGACCAGGTTCTTTTGGTTTTCCTCTTCCAAACAATCTATTCATATTAGTAAATTATAAATAAAATTTTTGTAATGTAGAACACCAACAACTTTGCTTCAATGTCACTGTCAAAATTTTTCAATCATCAGCGACATCTTTTAAATCAGGTATCGCATTTTTACTAATTTTGCAATGGGTTAAATATGACTCAGTTCAAGGTTCAATAAAAGCTCGAATACTTTTACCATATGCTTTATTGCCTTCATCAAATCATGATCTATAAAATATGTTATGGTTTGTTCACCATCACTATATGGACTATTGGGCTTCCAAATTATCAAGGGATGGCGCTGACAACAAATGTCAAAATCATGACCAAAGGTGTACACTATTCGCTGGCTTCTATAAGAGCGGCATTGCTGTTAGAGGAATTCTCTTGGTTTCTTGAGTTATTTTGTGTTTTATATTAATTTCGGTAGAGTTTAGTTTAAAGTTTCCCGTAGTTGTAGTTTTAGTAATATTTTCATTTAATAAGGATAATTAATAAGTAATTATAGGTTAACAGTATCTTTAGTATAGTTCATATTAGTTTTTTATATTAATTTTAGGAAAAAGATGAAATCTAGTTTCCTATTATTGCGTGCCGTAGATATAGTCATAATTGGCACATGTTTTTCTATTTTTTGTAGTTTTTTTGGGTGAAAACTATCATAACATTAACCTCTAATACATTTTATTTCACTTAATTTGCTTATTAATTTAAATTGAAACAGGAACTTACCTTTTATATTAGCGGTTATTCATATATTCTCTTTAATATAAAACAATTATGTTCACTTTTAGTACTTTTTACAGCGAAAAATCTATAATTACATTGACATAAACATAAATGGATGTTTTTCTAATTTACTTATTAATTTTAAATTAAACAAACACACCTCTTATTTTAACAGAATTTTGTATATTTTATTACAATAAAATAATTATAACTCAATGAAAATCTTATTTCAATCCACAAAGGTAAATATTACAAAAAATGTAAACATGTACCTTACTATTAGTTCAGAATTCTTATATTTTGTTATATAATAGATATTTATACACAAAGTGAGTTAAGATGATGTTTATTCATGAAAAGAAAGTCTTACGGGCTCGTGGGTGATTGTCTAATAAAGATGTGGTGAGTTATTTTCATGCCTGATATTATTTTAAATGCATTATTTGTTGCAGATAAAGTTAAAATTTTGTGGGAGTTTTTTTTTTTAATTTACTGGTAAATAAACAGTTACTTATTGCACTATAGGGGTTATTTTTGTGCCAATTAAAATTCGAAATATTTGGCGTCAGTCGGGATCGAACCCCGTATATAAATTTAATTTTAAGTATTTACATGAATAAAAATGAAATTAAACGGCAGGTATTGTGTTGGCCACATCAGATTTTTTATTAATGATATAAATGATCTGTAAGATGGAAATAATACAATTAATTGTTATATGTATATTGAAAACTATTTTACAAATTGCATAATACATAGAAATAATTATATTAACTAGGCGAAAAAGGCAATTCTATCTTACCCCCCCTTTCATTCACTGCCTGCCAACACGTGCAATTCAGACTTTTTCTGTCCATCGTATCAGTATACATTTTTCCATCCAAGTGTTCCATTTCGTGTTGAATTATTCTTGCTGTCCATCCATCCGCGTCAACTTGTATTTCTTCTCCATTTTCGTTGAATCCTAAGACAGTTCTTTGAGTAACAATTAATATTATATTACGATCTTACCGGTAATTTGAACGGCAGAATATCTCGGTACATCTGCACTATATCCTCGAACGCTTTCGCAAGCCTCAGGTAAGATAATTTTTTTATAATCTGTTACTTTTAATTCAGGATTTACAAAAACCTGAAAATTTGGCGAAGTTTAACATATTAGTGGTATGCATAGGGAAAACTTACAGAAAAGGGCACGATAGTCATTTGTCTGTTGTTAAAAATCTCTTTTGAAAATTGTTTTTGTCTTTTTGGGCCAAATTCCATAACAAACACTCTTAGGGGTATACCTATTTGAGAAGCTGCTAAACCTACACAATCATATCGGTGTAAAACAGTTTTTAAGAGTGTGAATAAGAATTGTATTTCTTCTGATTTTATTTGATCAACCGGTACCGGCTCTGCGACTTGTCGCAAAATGGGATCTCCAATTTGAACTATATGGGAATAAGGTGGATCGTTTTTACCAGGTTTATGTAAACTTGCATACCAATTAGTTAATTTCCGAAAACGTATATTTCGTGTGAATATTTTATTTATTTGAAGAGTCATTATTACGAGTATTGAAAAATAATTATTTACCAAAATTTTATATACACAAATATGTTATAATTAGTTTGCAGGTTTATTTGCGATTACTTTAAATTATGTGTAGAATTAAAGTGAACATAACCTAACTTATTTAATACTTCGGATCAGTGATGGTAAGTAGCGGAATACCGGTAAGGCATTTTATTTTCTTTCGTTATATTTAAAACTATATTTTTCAATCAAAAAAGCATAAACTTTTTCTTAAATATTTCGTATTAATAAATTAATAAAAAGAATAAAATATATATTGTAAATTTTAGGTAAATTTGTTATTTTCCGCTTACTTCTTTCAGTAACAGAAGTAGATGAAATAGTGGTTGGTTAGCGTGTTCATGCAACGAATTTGTTGGACATAAATATAAGTATTTTATTTTTAAACTCTGTGTATGTATTTTTGAAAGTAATTTTATGTATTAAAGAAGTCTTAAGCATAATTTGATACTATAGACCGCAATGTCTGCAATTGGAATGTGTGAAACACCAGGATGTAAATCCACCGCCAAACTTCAGTGTCCCACGTGTATTAAAATAGGAATTCAAGGATCGTTTTTCTGTTCACAAGAATGTTTCAAAAGCAACTGGAAGACTCACAAGATTATTCATTCTTTAGCTAGTAAGTAAGGTTAGGTATGTACGTTGAGAAGATTCTGTCATGATTCACATTATAAGATTTTTAAAATTCTTCTCTCCTTACCGTAATGCAAATAGTAAAATATTAATATCAGCTAAATGAGATACTTCAAATAATTTCTATATTATTAAAGGTACAGTAAAATACTATAAGGCAATGTTACAGAAGACAGGGTGAATTGCATAAAATTAGGTTAACAGTAAACTCAAACGTTAGTAGTTAACCTTTAGGGTATCTTTTTCCCTCTTAGAAAATAGTAGATGGCACTTGAGAGCCGACCGTTTTTACATGCATTAAATAAATAATTTAAATTCGTGAAACCAAATTTTGTTAATAAATATTTTATCAGTAAAAATGTACAAAGCCTGAATAATAAACAGCAAATCGTGGTTAAACTTTACGTATTTCTGCAGATTTTATTTGATAACTGACAGGTGATATTTTTTTTCGTTTTTGTAAATTAGGTTTGTATTCAGACCAGTCAAAGAGCAGAATTCATATCCCTATCTAAACCAACGCTATTTTAACGTTGAATTCAGGAAAAAATACTCTAACGGGTCTAAAAATATACATCATCCCACTTAATGTAGTTAGAGCATGAAGTGAAATCCATAAAATCTTAATAATCTTTGGCATACAGCTAGATTAAGTATTGCTCGATGTAAATCCAAAATTTTGGTCAACTTGCCCAGTTCCGATCAGAGTATTGACTCCAAAGTTGGAAGATTTAACATGGCGAGTATACGGAAACTCAAAAAATCATGGACATAATTGCCTCTAAAATCGCGGAAACCCATAAACTTTTGACTAAAAACTAGGTGAATATAAATGAAGGTCTGGGGGAAAAAACTAGGTATAAAGATATTTTCAATCTCTGAAATTTTCACGTACATTGTTAGTAACACTGCCGCCCACGTTTTGAGACACATCCGCGATGATTTTTTTTATTTTGTTAACCTAACGAGTGTAAATGACCTGTGCTCACGATTACAACCATTAGCTGATATCTAGCAGAATAAACATAATATGCCAACCTTTGAAATCCGTAGTGTCATACCAACGATCACAAATACACTAGATAAAGCTTCGTAGCAGAAAGAGACAACGAAGGATAGAGATATATTGAGTCACCTCCTGGAGTAATCGCTAGATGTCAATGCTTGTTCTTGTACTATATTTGAAACACTTGAATTATTAACGAAAATCAATTATAAAATGCATTAAACAAACTGATATTAGTCTATTCTATTGATTTTTAAACGGTATAATTTTTGTATAAATGCTTCTTATTCTATTTGTACTTTATTTACATTTTATGGTGAATCCGGATTTTGATATAAATGTCTAAAAATTAAATTGGGTAATTTAATGCCATGATTATTTAATATCCGCGTGCCTAAGTGTCTGGTCGCGAATCTGGGGAGTTGTGTTCGATTCCGACCGACGCCAAATATTTCGAATTTTAAATAGCAGAAAATTGGCCTCTGTGGTCCTCTTTCCACGCCAGCAATGAGTGCCCGCACGGTACAAATATGTTATCATCATTACCGAAATCTGTAAACAAAGCAGATTGGCACACCCAGTAATGGGTAATATGCCGTGAATGATATATTTATTTATCCTGATCCAGCATAATATGGTTATGAAGACAGTCTAAAACACCCGTAGGTAAATTTCTCATGGTAGTATTAATTAAATAAATAAATAAATCATCACCGCATATTACCCATTGCTGGGTGTGCCAATCTGCTTTGTACACAGATATCGGTATTGATGAAATATTTGTACCGTGCGGACGCTTATCGGGGACTCATTGCTGGCGTGGAGAGGGCACCACAGGGGTCAATTTTGTGCTATTATTATTCGAAGTAATTTTTGGCGTCAGCCGGGATCGAACCCGGGTCTCCAGATTCGCGACCGTTTGCTTTTGCATGTCTTATGCATTTTTCTGCAGTCTTGCACACGTCTATAATAAAATCAGATGCCTGCTGTAAATTGCCGTACAAAATGAATAAGAACGTGAAAAGTTTTTAAAATTATGCACACCGAAAAACAAACAAAACAGAACGACTTCACAACTGTCAAAATTCAAACAAAAGAGCAAAATGTTACAAATGTATTATAATGACCGCAGAAACATCTCTCGACAAACTTTAGAGTAGGTTTTATATATCTGTATGTTTAGTTGTCTCTTTCTGTCGAGCCGAGAACATAACGAACAATAGTGAAGTATAGGGCATGTTTTGTCTAGTATATTTGGAGCCAACTACCTTGAATAAATATAACTTTGTACTGTAACTTGAGAACCACTGGTTTAAAATAATATTTTCTTCTGTAATCGGATGTCCCCCTTGGTCTTGTATAAGATTGTCATAGCATTTTATTGTATCTTTATTAATATAGAAATTATTTGAGGTAGCTAGTTAAGCTGTTGCATCCTTATATACTTATAATATAACTTATTTCCAGAGGGTGAAAGTACAGACGGCAAAACTTCAACCGATTACTGCCCATGGCCGAATTATTCATTTACCGGCAAGTTAAGGCCGCACCGTCAATCAATTAAACGTGCTGTGCCTGCAAGCATTGTCAGACCAGATTATGGTGACCATCCTAGCGGAATTCCAATTTCTGAGCAAGCTGTTAAAGGAACTGCTCAGATAAAAGTTCTAGATGATGAAGAAATTGAGGGAATGCGAGTTGCTTGTAAACTCGGCCGAGAAGTCTTAGATGAAGCAGCAAGAGTATGCGATGTCGGAGTAACTACGGACGAAATCGACAGAATTGTCCATGAAGCTTGTATTGAACGTAATTGTTATCCATCTCCATTAAATTATTACGAATTTCCAAAATCATGTTGCACTTCAGTCAACGAAGTTATTTGTCATGGAATTCCAGACCAACGGCCGTTAATAGATGGCGATATTTGTAATGTTGACGTAACTGTTTATCATAATGGATTTCACGGAGATTTAAACGAAACGTTTTTCGTTGGTAATGTTAGTGATCAACATAAGAAATTAGTTCAAGTTACTTATGAATGTTTAAGTAAAGCTATTGATATAGTAAAACCAGGAGAAAAATATCGTGAAATTGGAAATATTATTCAAAAACACGCACAGGCTCATGGATTTTCTGTTGTTCGTAGTTATTGTGGACACGGAATTCATCGTTTGTTTCATACTGCCCCCAATGTCCCTCACTATGCAAGTAAGTAAAAAAATATCATGTAAGTCATTAAAATTTATTCAAAAAATATTATTATTTTGGATCTCCGCCAATTATCTATCTATTTTAAGGCCGGTGTTATAAACGTCCAGTTAAATTTATTTCCCAACTAAATTTAATTATATGAAGAAATTCGAATTGGTTTCCTTGTTCTTAAAGGGGGTGTAAACCAAAAAAAAAGAAAAAAATCTGTTGTGCTGTCCATACATAAATTTTCTTGCAAAATTATAAATTTCCAGTAAAATTATTTCATAAATAACCTATGCAAATTCCTCTTCTTTAGTTTTTCTCATTCGTTAGGGGTCGCTATTTTTATTTTCTTCTTCCACTCATTTATGTTTTGCGTGTCGTTCTCATTCGGTTCCTTTTCTCTCAAGTCTTCCGCAATACAGTCCTTCCATCTTATCTTTGGTCTTCCTCTGTTTCTTCAACCTTCTATTACTAAGCTATTCATTTTCCTTCCAATATATTCTTCATTTCTTCTCATGACATTTTCAAACCAATGTAATCATCTCTCTTGTATCTTTCTAGAAACTTGTAACACTAGAGTTATTTTCTTACCGTATCTTTCCGTGTCTTCCCCAACATCTACTTCAACATCCTCATCTCTGCCACATTAATTTACTTTTTATTTATACTGACATCTGTCAATTTGAATTATATGAATATATTAGTAGTTTCCATGTTTAGCATAGCTGGCTGAATTATAAAATTTAATTTCTTTAAAATTCTTTAACTCTATATCTATTGAATATGAAGTATAAAATGCAATCGTATAGAGAATAATATATTCGTTAGTTATAATAACGTTAAATGTCAATAAATCATATTTAACTGTTAAATCTTCAAATGAGGGTACTTCCGGTTCACCAATTATAACCAAAATCTAATCACTTGTTCTTCTGGATGTAAACTTGAGGAATACTCATTTTTTATTGTTTTACTTTGTGTATGTCTTTGTACAGTGTGTTCAATAAATAACTCGGAGTAGGCTATGAACAGAGAAACGTATGTCTGATCATTATTCAATGTCTTGAAATGTAATTTTAAGGAGAAAAGATAATAAAGAAGGATTCAGTATATTATCATTCGCCGTTTTCTAATTTGTTTCCATTTCTAAAATAAGATTCAAGAAGAAAAGTTTTGATTTTTTTAGATAACATTTTTGACAATATCTCGTGTCAAATTGACATTTAATTAAATATTTTTAAATTGATGTACAGTAAAAAAAATTAAAGATGTCCGATCAAGGTTATCTGTATTATGGACGAATTAACAAATAGGCATACATTTATCTCTCTCCTTTGCAAAGGCTGTAAGCGTGTGCGATAAGGATAGATATAACACGCTTGTCTTTCAAAAATTCATATTGTTTCGACTAAGTTAGGACATTCCACTTTAAAACGATGCTCGTTGTTGATAATACTTTCGCTGTAACGTAAGCTTATGTATTAATTCAGATACATTACCTTGATTATTGATTATTTTTCACGTATTTGATTTTACATTTGCCAATAAACTTACCAGTGGACTTATTTTTTAATTTTGAATGCTTTTATTGTAACATATTTTTATAATAAAATAACAGTAGTATCTTATGTACCCTCATGAAAACTAAGCAAACGACACTACTGAATTTGTCTGAATGGGCGGAGTAAAAATCTGAATTCATACAATTCGTAGATGAACTTGATTGGACATCTTTCAAAAAATTTACTGTCCGTTTATTTTTTCATAATCTACTCTTATATAGTCAGGTATTTTTTTAACGCGCTGTATTTACTTGTATTGGGCCCTGCCTGTTTAAGTAATATTAAATAAATAAATAAATTTATTTAAAATGTCTTTCCTTTCAGAAAACAAAGCTATTGGCGTTATGAAGGCTGGCCACTGTTTTACCATCGAACCAATGATTTCAGAAGGAACTTGGCGTGATGAACAATGGCCAGATAAGTGGACTGCAGTCACTGCTGATGGTCTGTGGTCCGCTCAGTTCGAGCAAACACTTCTTGTCACTGAAACGGGTTGTGACATCCTCACACGTCGAAGAAATAATAACGGACAACCACATTTTATGGAAAAAATGTAATAATTATAACTAATGAATAAAAAGTTTTAAACGGGACGCGATATTTTCAGCTTGCAGTGTCAATGAATATGATTAAATGGTGTTACTTTCTGAGTATGTTTTTTATATTTATGTAATTGTATAGTTTACAATAATTCATACTGTGTTAAGAGTTTAGTTTTCATTTACCAAATAAATCTCTTGTTATTTCATTTCGATTTTATTTTGTCAAATAAATAACATTATAACTTTTCTATCCTAATTAGTCTTACGCTATTATCTACAATCTAACAAATAAATTAAAATATAAAAGCATTTACAGTAGAGTCGCGACATACTGAACACATTGTATAGTAATAAACACAAAAATAAATACATTGTTCTCATACTGAACTCCACATAGAGAATAATGAATGTTTCAATATAGTGATGGTCTCTTGAGGAACGCGCAGTTTAGTTGTGTGTGAAAACATTTGAAATTGAAAAAAAAGACGAAAATATGTGTAACTAAATCGACAAAAGGGCCGGTATTTTCACTTGCGAATAAAGTTATAGATAAATTTAACCTTCGGATAAATATTTTTGTTGTCTTTTCACTTGCAAATAAATTTATTCGAAAGAATAACATCTGTTATTCGCGGAATAAATTATTCACTAGTTGGGTAGTGAATAAAGGGTTTATTCGTATGTACATTACATTTCTACATAGTGCAGATTTATTAACAAAGTGGATATATTAAATATTTTTAATGATTTTGATGATTGTTTGAACTGTGAATGAATAAATACTGCGAGAAATCGAAAACGCACGATCAGACAGCGACCTAACCACCCACATCAAGGAATTCTTTGACAGATTTCGATTGAAAACAAACTGTTCTTATTTTATTATTACAAATTGGGGTTTGTATTTGATCTCAAACAGTGCTAGTAAAATATTTTCGGATTTTGAATTATAAGGACAATTTTACAATATACATTTCATTTACCGCGTATGATTACTGTAATACTCTCCCGGGGCTAAAATGCAGAAGGATATAGATGACATTAAGGATGTCAAACAAAATTTTGACAAGTACGGATTTAAAAGAAGTTGACACATTTCATCCTTGTCTGCTTAACGTGGCTAGGCAAAACTCCATCCTTCTCCACTGACACAAATTCATTCTGCAAGGTTACCAATTCACGAATGTAAAAAATATTCGACAAATAGCTATTTGTTTTTGTTAAATGTGTGAAAAGACTCAATGGCGTTATTCGTTGAATAAATATATAGAATAAATTTATTTAACGTATACTTATTCGAAACTATTCGGAAGTGAAAATACCGGGCCTTGAATAAAAAATAAAAGGATACAAATTATGAAAAATGTCGATTGTACTTTCACCGGACTTAGAAAAAGGAAAACATTAAAATCGGCATATATCCTAAAATGGAAAAGGCTCTTTATAAGTGGTTTTTAAAACAAAGAAAACAAAATGTACCAATTGATGGAGACATGATTAATGAAAAGGCAAAGAATTTGCACCCTAAATTTTACGATAAAATGCATGCATTTCATGCATGGCTACAGATATTTAAAATTCAGGGCTGAAGGAAACGCATATGAAATAGTTTTCTAAAATTCAAGTTCCTCAGGATATACGATCTAAAAATTAATATTTTGATATTTAACTTGTATTAAATTAAAGTTGTAATTATTTCGAAAAAGTGAACAAACTCGATATTGTGACATGACCTATATTAATTAGTTCACTGTATCGAGACTATACTGTATATAGGGTGACGACAGGCACAGCCGAACATAGGACTTTAACATGAAAAATCAGACTTTCTTAATTTCCTACTTCCCTAATAATTTAAGTTAAAAACCTTTAAATAAAAATTGTAAGACATAGGGTGGTTGCACGATTTTTGTATTTATAAAATTATATCCTCGTTATTTTGCTTATTTAAACTTCATTGATAATTGAATTATTAAAAAATGCATATTTTCAAATATATCACGTGATTAAAAACAGAGTGTGACGTCAAACGGCTCTCGCGGCAGCGCATCCAAGGAAACAACTTCTAATATCAAGTTTTGTTTACAAGCTACGGAGATAGAGAAACACGCGATGAACAAGAAAGGTTGCTTGAGTTCAGGCAGCCAATAGTAATAGATGCATTCTTACGTCATACGAGTGGGGGTAGTTTTTGTCTAGAGTCTGTAGCGCGATTCTTTTTTAACAAATTTTTATACTCCGATGTGTAAAGTTGATACTTTACACACTGCCGATAATGTGTAAAGTAAACGATTTTCGTATTTTATTTTCACTTTACAGGGCTACCACCATCAATACACGTTTGGCATTTAAATTGTCTTACCTAAATTTAGTTTCTTCTATACATTCGTGTTGGTTATACTGACAGAACTGAAGTATTAAACTTCAGATCTGTTATCTATTAAATGTGAATGTAAACTCGGTATTTGGTGTGTTCAAATTGTCGTATGCACGTCTGTCAAATTTCTAATTTGTTTCGGGAATTTTATTTAAGGTCATATAAAAAATATTGTATGCAACTCATTCGGTCAATAATTTTTGTGATTCGGCAAGGCTCGTCATGAAATATTTGACCTCATGTCATAAAAATTGTGTTTCACTCTTGTTGCATAAATAACTATTTTCACTTTACTTTGAATTAATTTGTATAATCTTTCACATAAAATAATAATAAAATGTGCAACCACCCTATTCTGTATCAATAAACAAATTTAATATTATGTGTCTTGTAACGGCAGAAATTAGGTATGAAAATGTCGAAAATCACCCTAAAAATAGCTATATTCATGGAATTGAAATAAACATTAACAAATGTTAACGATTTATCTGTCAAGCTAGGTTAATTTATTTTTATTATTTGTAATTTGTATTCAAATGAACAAATATCAATTTAAATCAGTGCATCGAACCTTCCAAAAATTGGGTTCGATTCTGGTTAATTTGCTTTTTGAAAAGTGGATTCGGTTGCGGTTCAAGTATTTATAAAATTTAGGGTTTTGTTCCGGCTTCTGGTTCGGTTCGAAATTTGAATTAGTTTTTTGAATAACAATATACAAAAATAATTTAAAATGCGAGCCGGAATTTATAATGTAACGCAAGACAAGACACAAGACATGAACACAATTTTCACAAAATATCAACGCAAAGAGCAACGCAAACGCAGTAGGCGTCGCTGATTAGCTGTAAGTTTTACGATTACGTCTACATTTCGAACTGAAAACCCAGAACCCAAATTTTAATTCGGTTCGGTTCCAACGGGTCCAATTGAAAAATATATCTGTGGTTCGGTTTTGGGTTCGCTAAAATGGTACGGTTTGGTTCGGGTTCGATGCCCTGATTTAAATTAACAGATAATAAAATATCTGATAAAAATAAATTACCCGAACATGACAGATAAATCGATAACATTTGTTAATTTTTTTGTTTCAAATCCATGGCTATTGCTATTTTTGATTTTACATTTTCATATCTAATATCTGCCGTTACAAGGCACACACAATTAAATTTGTTTTTCTATTTCGGTGTTCTTATGTTTCTATAAACGCACTGTTTTGTACTGCAAACACGACGTTTAGAAGATCTATAAGCGTACTAATTTTGGCGCCTTTCATGTTCTCGAGTTGGTAGTCATGCTTTCATAACTGACAGATGACAGGTAACCTCAAAATGGTAAGTTGTTGATAATATTTCAACATATTACTTTTAATTATGGATTTTTATACTTTCTTTAGGTGATAGGACTAGAAAAAAATATAATATTAATTTCACAACCAGAATCAGACCTTGAATCATAAATACAATACACCTTGCAATACACTAATTAATCAATAGTTGACAAAATATGAAATTTCAATTGTTAGCGAGAAGCGTTACCAACATAAACATAACTAACAAAAAAATACCTAGTCATAATTTGACGTCGCAATTTAAATAAATTTAATCGTAAAAATACCTCAATAGAAAAAATAGTATAAAAAACACGTATCATAAGGCCTGTTGACGCACTCGTCCTTTGTAAAACTCGCCTGGCGGCTCGTTTTCCAAACTTGGACTCGTACGTTAACAGATTGCCTTATGATACTTGTGTTTTAATGTACTATTATTGATTCAGATGCCCTACAACTTTTATTTGAAGCGTTTTTACCTAAAATAATTAGGTAAGCATGAAATTAGGTTTGATTTTACATGTTAAAGTCCTATGTTTGGCTGTGCCGGTCACCCCCATGTATGTGAACTTGGACAGTTCTTACATCATATATACCTTTTGGAAACACGTACAAAATACAAATTAATATTGGAATTTTATTATCTAGTAGTACTTTTCGATTTAATTTTATTTCCAAACTGAGCTGCATCCGTTTCTTTTTCTACACTGGAAGAATTTTCTTCTCCAGAATAATCTTCATACTCTATACTGTCATCGCGTCTACTATTGGCATTTTGTTTACCATGTGTTGTTTCAAAAATTCTTATTCCTTGAGAATGCGCGTCTGTTTTGGAAATTTCAGTTTTTTCGCCAGATGCCTGAGTCTCCATATCTTCGTAACTATCTTCCTCATCCGGTACGAATATTCTCATGGATTCGCGGTGACTCACGCTTGGGTTGTCTTCAGGTTGTTGAAGTTTTAGTATATTGCTGTTGATACCACCAGCTGCTTGTAATGTTGCTAGAGTTTCAGCAGCTTCTTTGTTTGGAAGACTCGAGTAAAACATTGATGGCGAAATTTCATTTTTTGCACTAAGTTGGGTTAGAATTTGTGATGCTTTTGTTGAACTATCAGTAAGTAATTCATTATCAGATACGTTGTTATCTTCTCTGGTTGCAAAATATTGTTGGATGTATTGTGTTTGAGCTAATGCCTCATTTGGACTTTGAACTGAAATTTTGGAGTGTGTTTCTGAAACGTCAGGTTCGATATTGTAATCAGCAGTTACTCTCGACTGCGCATATTCTCTAAGAGGAGAATTTTGAGAATTTTGTTCCTCATAATTAAATGTATGGAATTGTGGTTTGAAATTGTCTTTAATTTGTTGACTCACAGTATCTGGAATTTGGTTGAAGTAAGCTGGATCAGGTTGAACTAAGGGAGTGTTCAAAAATCCTTGGTAATTTTGAACTGGCATTGATGCTTGGACTTGTGGTTGTTGAATATAATGTTGTTGCATTATCGGCATTCCATAACTGTCTTGTAATTGTTGTTGAGGCATTCCGTTAAGTAGTTGATAGAGTTCTTGTGCAGAAATAGCAGCATTATTAGAAATAGGTGCTGGTTGAGGAGCAGGTAAAACTTCTGAAGAGAAAAGTTTCATACTAGGATCAGTATATTCTTTCAATCTTTGTAATAAGTTACTTTGATCTGGATCAGGTGCGTAGTATGTTTTTTGGCTGGTGAAAGCATTATGCTGCTGAGCGAACTGTTCTGTTGGTTCTGCGTTTTCCGTTACTTGATAACCATGTCCATGTTGCTGGATGAGGGGCAGCGCTTGTGCCCCAAGCAACGCATTCCCCAAGAGAGCGCTGGCTTGAGGAACAGGAGAAATTGAGTTCGGTGAAATTTCAGGTTCTTTTGTGTACAAGTAGGTGTGTTTGTATGACGGTTCTTCAAGTATTACATTTGGTTTATCAGCTGGACTTAAATTCGGAGCAGGTATTGTGTGAATAGGACCTTTTTCGCCAATTTGCTTGATAGTTGGAATATTAGCAATCGGTTCTTTGTTTAACTGGAACTCAAATTGTTGATTTTGAGTGAGATGTTGACTAATTGGAGGAGAAATTAGGAAAGGTTTTTCTACTGGAGGCTTGTATACAGCTGTAGGAGTCTTCCATATTGCAGATGGGAATATCAATGGCGCTGCTTGCATAGGCGGAATTTTTGGAGGTCTTGCTAGAACTGGAACTTTGTACGAAGCCATGTGAACTGGAATCGGGCGAACATTATTATGAGAATGTGGTGAGTGCGGTCTGCTTGGTGGGCGAGGAGGCATTGGCCGTTTTGACTTTGTATAGTGTGACATCGAAGGGTAGTGGGCGTAGGGATGAGTATGATGGTTGTGAGATAGTCTGGAAGGCCCTGGAGGTCCTCGAACTTTGTACTGCATCACGGATTGAGTTATGGAGATTAGAGAGCAGCATATCACGAGGCAGGCAATCATATGAGACTGAAACAAAGAATTCAATGATTATTTTCCGCTTTAAATGATTCAATGATAATATAGAATTTTATTTGGTTGTCTCTTTAAATGAGAGCAAATAAAATATTATGAACTTTAAGAGTATTGGTAGTCGGTACTTGGTGGAACATATAATATTATATGAATAAATAAACACAGATTTTTGGTTTTTTCACTTTATTTCAAACTCCTGATGGCCGTTTTGTTCTTCCTACAGGTATTTATATGCAAAGTTACCTGCAGTAGTAAATGTATTTAAGTTAACAAAGATTAAATGGCGGGAGGTGTTGTGCTGGTCACATCAGATTTTTACTATTTGTAAGGATATTTTGAGATGTCATAATTTATTAACCGTTAATATATTTTTTTACTAAATATGTACATATTTAATAATAAACAGAGGAAAAAAATTATGTGCAATGTTGTTCACTGACCAAAGTGTCAACAATAATCTAACGTACGCCTCTGACTAAAGAGTATACGAGCGCCGCTACTGGTAGAATGGTCCCGAGCGATGACGTAATCCCCGTCGGCGACACGGCTAGAAGATGACCTAAATCTATTGTATTCGGTATCATTGTGGCGTCGGAAGATTCCAGAAGGACACTGGGTTGTATAAATACCGTCCGATCGACAGCGAAGAGATAGTCTGATATATAGATGCGTCGAGCAATAAACAGTGGGTGATATAAATAAATAGTCTATGATATAGAAGCAACAAGCAATGAACACGGGGTGATATATATTAACATTCTACGAGTTGTTAACATAAATAAATGTAGTGATATAAATATAGTTTAAATAAGTAATCTTAGTGTTTAAGTATTTAATAATATTTTTAGTCTTAAATTAGTGTTTATAATTATTTAATCATAGTGTTAGTTATTTTTATTATCTTTTTAATATTTATCCTAATTATTTATCGTTTAATAAACGTATTATTTTAATTAATAATATCTCACTTATTTTTATACTTCACCCATATAAATAAAACGTTACAATAATATTAACAATAAGCATTGCATCCAGACCCATATTTATGGTGCTACGCGCCCTGGGAACTGCACAATTGTGCGCCATTTTGGTTTGTTTAATTGACCTGTTAGCAATAATAAATTTTTACATTTCATCGTCATTTAGCCCCCAAAAAAATTTTGAGCCCATATACACTTTTCCCCGGAACTCAATATTTGAGGAGTTATGAGCGATATTAAATTTGACTGAGCAGGCCATGATTACACTATATTTTATTTATTTAATTATGTTAATTACTAAAGTAAATGTTCAAAATGTCTTCCCTCTGTCTGAATACACATTATTGCCCTTCCTATAATTGACAAAGCTTCTTTCGAAGAATATCAGGTTTATTTCGCATTACAGCAATAATCTTTTGAATTAATTCATTCCTGATTTGAGATTTTTCTGCGTAAACTAAACTCCATGTGTCCGCCCCAAAGATAATAATCGAGAGGCGTTAGGTCTGGTGTTCAAGTGCCCATGAAGGTGAATATCGGATATTTGTAATTCCATCTCTAGTAAATGTAGCTTTATTAGTAAAAAAAATCTGATGTGGCCAGCACATAACCTCGCCGTATATTTTACCTGGCTGTATGCATAAAGCAAAGATTATTTTTATAAATGCAAATAATATATTCATATAAATCTATGACGTATAAACTTCTTTATTATTCAATAATAGCATGTCTCAACATGAAGATATTTTACCATAAATTATGTTACAATAAATTACAAAGTAGAGTTTACCATATATAAATATTAGGCTGGTAACTGCAATTTTCAATTCGAACAACGTTGTTTACTTTCTCTTCATATTCTTCTAGTAAAAACATTAATTTTGGGCGGTCTAAAATGTATATATGGATTGTGCATCTATTCTTACATATCTTCTTTTACATTTTATTTTTTCATACATGTTATATCTAAATAACACTAATTCCCTTTAATAAAGTGACGGATAGATTGCACTCCGATTATTCTTATATCGATGTGTAATTTTGTCAATATTTACAACTTACTTGAGAAGAATTTGATAGCTTTTTCGCAATTCAAAATTACTCTAGTCTATAGTACTGGTGTACATTGTCCCATAATGTTTGAAACAAATTTAAGTCCTTCAACCTAGACTTGTCATCTCCATAATAGTCACAGATCAAGAACTAAGGGATTCTCCAAGTACATTTTTCCTTCATTACTCATTATTTCTGACACTGACATTTATCTGTCAGTTACAAATAATTTAAATTATCAACTATTTTTCATGGCATTCTTTCGGCTGTCAAATTTATTACAACAGATTATTTTATATATTATACTTCTTTTATCTCTAAATCTATGGAATATATAATAAAATATTTAAATGTATCAGATAGAGAATTTAATTTTCTTTAATATTACCACGAAAAATTTTCAAAACATATTATTTAGAAGATTTTTTTTCAAGAATCTTCTACTTCCGGTTGTCCAATTGTTACCAAAACCTTTTCAGATCTTCCCATGAATGTCCGATTGGGAAATACGTTGTTAAACAAATTTTAAGTCTTATAGTTTTTGAGTAACCGTCCTTCCAACATCCCACACACACACATACACACACACACACACACATCCACACACACAGACATCATCGTAAAAATGTTAAAATCGGATTGTAGGGACCTTAAAACGTGCTTATTCAATAAAATCTGGATATGCGATTTTTAGCATGAATCCAATACCTCTCTTAGCGAGAGGTAATAGTATATTTATTTCTTATAAGGTCATTTGACCTACTTCTTCAGGAAGTTCTTGTTGCATTAGACGTTCTGCAATAGTTAGGAAAGTACCTTTTTCCATCAAATGCTGATGCTCATGGCTGAACACATTTCGACTTGGTATTCTTCGACCAGGGAACCTCCGATGATATTCATGCATTGACGATTTTGCATTTCCGTTACAGAATCCATAAATAAAGTGAATATTGGCATGTTCTTGATTTGAAAACGTAGCAGTAACTCGTTATTGTTAAGATAACACAAATATATAAAATAAATGCTACAATTAAGATAGTTGTCACTCGAGTATACCTGTTAAAAAAAAATTAAGCTAATGCAGTTTATATTTGCAATAACTTATATTTTTTAACATTATATTATATACACAGATTGTATCAAAATAGTTAAAAGCTAATATCAAACACAGTAAAAGATTAATTTTCTTTATTTTTCCGTAGAAAAGTTTTTTTGAACTGTACCACTCGCACTAACCCATACACAAGTGTCGTATTTCAATATACTCACACTACAGTATGAATGTTGAAGAATAACTGTGACAACGTCGCACCTACACAATTCCAAAGATTATATTTTTTTCGTTTTCCTCGAGTTAGATTTAGATTATTTCATTAACAAACTATGCAAATTGTGCTTGACTCTAACATCTTCTTCTTCTTTAGCTTTCCCCATTCGTTAGGGGTCGCTATTTTTTATTTTCTTCTTCCACTCATTTCTGTTTTGCGTGTCGTACTCATTCAGTTCCTTTTCTCTCAAGTCTTCCGCAATACAGACCATCTTATCTTTGGTCTTCCTCTGTTTCTTCAACCTTCTATTATTAAACTATTCACCCTTCATCGAACATATTCTTCATGTCTCCTCATGACATTTTCAAACCAATGTAATCATCTCGCTTGTATCTTTCTAGAAACTTGTAACACTAGAGATATTTCCTTACCTATCTTTCCGTGTCTTCCCCAACATCTACTTCAACATCCTCATCTCTTCCACATTAATTTACTTTTTATTTATACTGACATCTGTCAATTTGAATTATATGAATATATTAGTAGTTTCCAGGTTTAGCATAGCTGGCTGGTTATAAAATTTAATTTATTTAAAATTCTTTAACTCTATATCTATTAAATATGAAGTATAAAATGCAATCAAATCGTATAGAGAATAATATATTCTTTAAGTTATAATAACGTTAGATGTCAATAAATTAAATTTAAATATTAAATCTTCAAATGAGGCTACTTCCGGTTCACCAATTATAACCAAAATCTAATCAGTTGTTCTTCTGGTATTGAAGTTATGCGATGCTAAACTTTCGTCACATACACACACACATACATACAGACATCATCATAAAAATGATGAAATCGTATTATAGGGACCCGAAAACATGCTTATTCACTAAAAACTCATCATTGAATTTCTTGACCAAAGACAATACCTTCCGTACTTAAAGGTGACGGAAGGTAAAAATCAGATGTTCACATGATATACAAAATCATAAAATAATATGATGGTATTTATTTATATTCAAACTGAAAAAATAAACATAATAACGTAGTTGAAATTTAAAGAAATCATTTTTGTCTACTTTCATTTTTCAAATCTGCCATTATTTGCAAACCACAAAAATGCAAAGGTCGTAATTTTTTTAAGATAAACGCATGCTGAAGGCATCTCACGATCCACCTTCAATTTTCTAAAATCTAGTTTAGGTCCCAGAGTCGATTTCTAGGTCACGTCTAGTTCAATAACCTGGTGCTGTCGCTTCCTTCCGGCCGTCAGCGTCAGGTAGTGACGTAAGGCAGTCCACGGCACGGCCTGGAGTTTGGAGTAGGTCACTGGAATGTCAATTTCTCCAGCTCCCGATACCGGCTGATAAACGGTCGTTTGAGCCCGCATTTTACATCCAGTCACAATAAAACTTATACAGAATAAAAGCTAATAGAGACGCTTGCCTCTTGAAATCTGATTATCATTATTAAGTTTAACACATAAATTTTCTCGGAGAATGACACACTTTGGACCACCGACAAGAAAGGTATGCTGATTGAATACGAGTTTATGTGTCGACTTTCTCATTAATGTAAAAAATTACATCAAGACGAGTACCTGTTTAGAATTTAAAACAACCAACTTCGCGGTATTTATTTGCTCAAGGTCGGATAGAAACTTTTTGTTTATTACACTAGATAATAGATGATTAGTCATAATATTTATTGACCGGAAATTTAATATTATACACAATATATATTACATGTTTATAAATAATGTACAATTCGTTATTGGAATATAATAATTAATTTCATATTTTTGAATAATTTTATATTTTCAAATTCAAACACCATAATTAAAATTGACATATTTATTGTAATTCTATATTGTAAACATCTGAAAATACTTTTTTCATTATTTCAATTCAAATTCCAATTTTCAAATAAATAATACAAATACATAATATTACATTTCTATATTTAATTTAATAAATATAAAATTACTTTTGAATTTGACAATATTGCACCAAATATGTACAAAACGTATCAGGAAAGTCAAAAAAATCGATGATGAGGAACCGACAAAATTTGGATCCGAGTACCCAGATTTCAAAATATCCGGTTCTTCGTAAATTTAATTCGGATTTGGATCCGGATTCGATGTTTTGTTTACGAATCCGGATTTTAATTCTGAATTCGATTCTTCATTTTGAATGTGAAGGCAAACCCCTCTAAAATAGCCAGGTAATTTTTGCAAATGTAGAGAAAAATAAATTTATATTTTCACAGTCCTATTTAGTAAATGATGAATAAAAAAATCTGTTGTGGCCAGCACAATACCTTCCATCAATCCTGTGTATTATGTATAAATTCCATACATAAATTTTCTTGCAAAAGATTCTAAATTTCCAGTAAAATTATTTCATAAACTATGCAAATTGCATTTGACACTAACATCTTCTTCTTCTTTAGCTTTCCCCATTCGTTAGGGGTCGCTATTTTTATTTTCTTCTTCCACTCATTTCTGTTTTACGTGTCCTTCTCATTCAGTTCCTTTTCTCTCAAGCCTTCCGCAATACAGTCCTTCCATCTTATTTTTGGTCTTCCTCTGTTTCTTCAATCTTCTATTACTAAGCTATTCATTCTTCATTTCTACTCATGACATTTTCAAACCAATATAATCATCTCGCTTTATATTTCTAGAAACTTGTAACACTAGAGTTATTTCCTTATCTATCTTTCCGTGTCTTCAACAACATCTGCTTCAACAACCTCATCTCTGCGACATTAATTTACTTTTTATTTATACTGACATGTCAATTATATGAATATATTAGTAGTTTCCATGTTTAGCATAGCTATAATAGCTGGCTGATTTATAAAATTTAATTTCTTTAAAATTCTTTAACTCTATATCTATTGAATATGAAGTATAAAATGCAATCAAATCGTATAGAGAATACATAATAAATTCTTTGTTATAATAACGTTAAATGTCAAAAAATCAATTTTTAACTGTTAAATTTTCAAATGAGGCTACTTCCGGTTCACCAATTATAACCAAAATCTAATCAGTTGTTCTTCTGGATGTAAACTTGAGGAATAATACACACACACACACACACACACCTTCCTTACCTAAAGGTGACGGAAGGTAAAAATACAAATTATTACATATAAAGTAACATATTAATAAGACATACTCATATTCGAATCTAAGAACCGATACTAAAATCCGTTTCCAAGATTCGATATTCGAATCCGGATTCAAGATCCGATACTCAGATTCCGATCCAGAATCCAATACTCAGATTCGGATCCAAAATTCGATACTCAGATCCGGATCCAAAATCCAATACTGAGATTTGGATCTGAGATTCGAATACTTTAACATTTAATTATCCGGATATCCGGATATTTTTGAATTTGAAACCGGAACTATCCGGATCCGGATCCCACCACTAATGTTGAGCTTTTAACGAATAATAACGTTTTAGGGTTCCTCCAATACGAATTTGCTGTTTTCACGATGAAGTCTGTATGCGGGTGTGAATGTATGTGCGTGTGTATGTGACAAAAATTTCTCCTTCGATAACTGCAATACTACAATTCCAAAAATTATATTTTTTTCGTATTTCTCTTCTGTACGTCCATATGAAGAGTTGATTAGATTTTGGTTATAATTAGTCAACCGGAAGTACTCTTAATTAAAGTTTTTATCAGTTTTTCTTTAAAAATGCAATTAAATATATTTTAACAATTTAGGTTATTATAAATAAATAAATAATAATAAATAAATATTTCATCACGGCATATTACCCATTGCTAGGTGTGCCAATCTGCTTCATACACAGATGTCGGTAATGATGGAATATTTGTTATTATAAATATTAAAGAATATTTTATTTTCTATACGGTTTCATTGATTTTTTCTTTCATGTTTAATGCATAAAAAGAAATTAGATTTGATAAATCAGCCATCTATGATATGACCATATATTCAGATTATTCTAATTGACAGATGTCAGTGTCAAGTGCAATTTACATAGTTTGTTTCTGAAAATTACTGGAAATTTAGAATCTTTTGCAAGAAAATTTAGGTATGGAATGTGTACAAAATACACAGAATTGACGGAAAGTATTGTGCTGGCCACATCAGAATTTTTTTATATAGGTACTAATTTTGACATACCCATTGTACAAGTTCAATAATAAGAGACGAAATTATAAAATCAGCGGACGTACCAATCCATATTAAATTACAACATTTGGAAATGTAAATCACTAGCGGAATTCGATATTACTTCCGCCCACATTTATAATTTCCGCTGTCTGTATATTGATAACAAACAATTAATTGATAAGCTAATAATTACAATATTTAACATTGCATGTAGTAGCATTTTATGAATTTGAAATATGTTTGGAAGTAAATATTTAACATGTCACCTATATTCATTGTAAAATTACTCCAAATAATTTTTTATAATTATTTGTTCATTGTATTATTGCAAAACATATTCTAAATTAATTTCAGTGCTAATTAATATTCATGTTTTATTACGCAAAATTGAATATTAAAATGATTATCAAAACATATGATATTTCGTTTATAAATTCGGGGTTTATTGTTATAAATAAATAAATTTTATAATGTTATACCTACACTACGGACGTTTATGTCTCGAGTCATGAAAGTTCTTTGGAAATTATAGACGCGACGCAATAAGTTGGAACTTGTAATCGAGATGCGTGTATCGCACGCACTATAAGGTGTGAAGGTTTGTAAATTTACTAAAAGAATAATTTTAATATTCCTTTATGACATTTCTTTAATTAAAAAAAATGTGTTACGCTGGCTAAAATATATTTTATAGCCCTGGGGCTTTAAAGTAATACTTTAAGTCAAATAAAACAAAAATCTGATGTGACCAACACAATACCTCCCACCATTTATCCATGGGGTATAATTTTTATATTACTTTATAAATTTATCCATACAGTATACAGGGTGTACCACGACTCGACCGACAAACTTTTACCATATATTCCAGGGGTCATTACGATCAAAAAATGTTATATGACCTATAGATGAATTCCTCTTTGTTTCGGAGATATCGAAGGTGGATAGGACGAGGTGGTCCTGTACATTAGCCAGCTCGGTCACCTGACTTGTCGCCTTTAGATTTTTTTCTGTGGGGTTGCCTCAAATCTCGTGTGTATAATAATGGTAAACCAGATACACGCCAAGAGTTGACTGACCGTATAGTTGAAACTACTAATTCTCTAAAGAATGAATTGGCAGTAATTAACTGGCAACATTCTATGACTCGAAGGATAGCTGTATGTTTAGAAAATGGCGGTTCTCATTTTGAACAGTTGTTGCAATTTTGTGTTAATTAGCTATCCATTGATGAATAAATTTTCTTTTATCATTTTGTTTCTTAATTTCTTCGATATCTCCGAAACAAAGAGGAATTCATCTATAGGTCATATAACATTTTTTGATCGTAATAACCCCTGGAATATATGGTAAAAGTTTGTCGCTCGAGTCGTGGAACACCCTGTATAGAAAAAGTATTAAAGCAAACCTGTAGAAAATGGATTAATTTTTATAATAAGAAATTGCGAAAAAAATTCATTTAAAGGTAGGTATTTTTTGAAGAAAAACTATCTTGAGCTTCAAATAAACTGCCATTTCCGGTTATCCGATTGCCACCAAAATCTAATGGCTTCTTTCCATATTAGAATAAGGTAGAAATACATGGTTTCAAAACTTTCTGCTTGATAGTATTTGAGTTAGAGGATCCACACACACACACATACACACAGACATCATCGTGAAAATGTTAAAATTGGAGTGTAGGGACCTTAAAACGTGGTCATTTACCAAAATCTCGATATGCGATTTTTAGCACGATCCCTATACCTCCCTTACCAGGGATAGCGGGAGGTAAAAAGTGATTATTTTATTACGTTTTATACGTTGTTTTGCATTAAATCGCCAGAAACAGTTTTTATAGGCCTCGGCCGACAAAAAGATAGGGGATTATATGGTTATAAGTTGGTATTATTATTCTGATGAAATGTCAACTTATAAGTATTTTCAACACTTCAAGAATAGCAAAATTTTTACAACTTTAAATGAACACATTTCAAGCTAAATTTAAGTAATTTAATTGAACCTGCAATGTAAACCCGATAAAAAAGATTTGTTTGTAAATCCGTCATCTAATTTTCTGATGTTACCAATATAAAAATCCTTAGTATTTTATATTTCAACAATATAACAAATTCATTTAATAAATTTATAGAGAAACTGCTTTGCGAGTGCTTGTAATTATAGGCCTCGCTTCCGGTTTGGCCTGTCAAAATTTTCTCTTACTAGCAAAAGTGCAGTTTGTAGATTAATGATACAAATAACTATTTTTTGGTCCTACAGATAAACAATATATCTAATAATTAAAAGAATATCGACGGATGATGGATAAATTGAAGGAAATAAAATATTCTCCTTGTTGCAAACGTTTCGGATTTTTTATGCAACAAGGAGAATATTTTATTTCCTTCAATTTATCCATCATCCGTCGATATTCTTTTAATTATTACACATTTGGATACGAACTATACATCAATATATCTAATATTTATTTATAAAAGAAAAAAAAATCAGTATTTAGCTAATAACACTTACGTATCGTATTGTAACGTTTATTTATTTGGGTGAAGTGTAAAAAGCAGAGAAGTATTATTAAGTTTATTAAACGATGAATAATTAAGGAAAAATATTAAAAAGATAATAAAAATAACTAACACTATGATTAAACAATCATAAACACTAATTTAAGACTAAGAATATACTTAAACACTAAGATTATTTATTTAAACAATATTTATATAAGTATATTTATTTATTTGACTACATTTATTTATGTTAACAACTCGTAGAATGTTTATTTATATCACCCACTGTTCATTGCTCGTTGCTTCTATATAATAGACTGTCCTCTCGGCTGTCCTCCCGACAGTATTTATACAACGACAGCCTGTTCCTTTTGGAACTTTCCGACGCGACAATGACACCGAATACAAAGGATCACCCCACCGGATTTAATTAAACCAGTCTAGACGCGTATGGGTTTCACCGCGCCAGGAATTATGCCGAAGATATGAGCGACTACACATAGAAATTGTACTATTATAGTATAAAATGTAATCAAATCGTATAGAGAATAATATATTCTTTAAGTTATAATAACGTTAAATGTCAATAAGTCAAATTTAACTGTTAAATCTTTAAATGAGGCTACTTCCGGTTCACCAATTATAACCAAATTCTAATCAGTTATCCTTCTGGATGTAAACTTGAGGAATACGAAAAAAATATAATTTTCGGAATCGTGGTATTGAAGTTATGCGATCCGAAACTTTTGTCACATACACACACAGACACACATACATACATACAGACATCATCGTAAAAATGGTAAAATCGTATTATATGGACCCTAAATCGTGCTTATTCAGTACAAACTCATCATTGAATTTTTTGACTAAAGACAATACCTTCCTTACCTAAAGGTGACTGAAGGTAAATATGGCGGTTTATATTGTAGTAAAATAATTATAAGTTGCTATTTAAAAAATAAAAGTTTCTTGATAGTCGTACCTTGTAAACCAGACTTTATAAAAAATATCTACACCTGCCACAAAATAGTATATTTTATAATAAACCCTTTATATGAACTATTTTTTTTCCTATTATTTATAATAAAAATGTTAAAGGGGTGGGCGTCTTCTCAGACTCAACCTGTATTTAACTGTTTTTTCGAAAAAAACTGACGAACTTCAAATAAAGGTACTTCCGGTTTACCAATTATAGCCAAAATCTAGTCAACTCTTCATACGGACGAACAGATGGGGAATATCGAGGGGAATAAGAAATTATAATTTTTGGAATTGTATTATTGGAGTTATCGCAGGAGAAATTTTTGTGACGCACACACACACACACACACACACACACACACACGCACACGCACACAAACACAAACACGAACACACACACACACACACAAATCATCGAATTTTTGGCCAAAGACAATACCTTCCGTACCTAAAGGTGACGGAAGGTAAATATTCGACAATTTATATTAATGAACAATTTATGTCATTAACATAAAATCTTTGTATAATTTATAATTTTTATATAAAATTTACATTAATAATAAATATAAAATAAAGCAATTATACTGCAAAATGAAAGAATTTAAAATTATTAGAAAATATAATGACTTTTTCTACATTAATTATTTATTATTCATCATTACCGAAATCTGTGTACACAGCAGATTGGGACACCCAGCACCCAGTAATAGATATTATGTCGTGATGATATATTTAATTATTTTAATAACTAATTTATTGCTACATATATGGTTACCTGCATATTGCCGTATATATAATCGATAGTAGTGTTTCGATCCCGGTCCTCTGAAGCAACACTACCCACAATCACAACACATATTACTAGACAATTAGGTCAGTATTCTGTCTTATATACCCCTTCCACTTGTCCGTGGTTATAATACTGCCTATACTTACCATCGAGGCGATGCGATGTGTTCTAGAGCATGTTTGTTTTTTATGGTTATCCTTGTTTTGCTCGGGAATTAGCCAATATTTATTGCCCATTGTTATTAGCGGACAACATTTGGGGATAATCTGGTTTATTAGGACAAAAAATAGCCCACTTATTTTTAGTTAATTTTAATAATTTTATACAAAATTGTGATATGTAATAATAGTGTTTATAAACAATTAGAATGTTAAGACAGCATATTTACCGGTTTAAACAATCCGAAGAAATGGTAGCTACATTTCATACATTGCATAAAAAAATTGTGATACATATTAATCATTTTAAATATTATATAGTATGGGAGGATCCCATTAGATTTTGGTGTAAATCAGATAACCGGAAGTGGCACTTTCCTTGAAGCTCAAAACAGTTTTTCGTCGAACTGAATGAGGACGACACGCAAAACAGAAATGAGTGGAAGAAGAAAATAAAACATAGCGACTCCTAACGAATGGGAAAAGCTAAAAATGAAAAAGATGTCAGTGTCAAGTGCAATTTGAATAGTTTGTTTATAAAATAATTTTTCGAGAAATATAGAATCTTTTGCAAGAAAAATTATGTAAGGAATTTGTACATAATACACAGGATTGACGGAAAGTATTTTGCTGGCCACATCAGATATTTTGTTATTTTTATTTATTTATGGCATATCGAAATTTTGGTAAATTTTGGTAGATTCCACTTATTTCAAAAATGAGGAAGCAAGTAAATAAATCCTCAACTCAGTCGATTCATAGAAAATTGAGAGTATACTTAAATGTTTCCTCATGTTTTATACAAAAATTTAAGTGTTGCAAAGTGATTCACTATGCTACTATGCAATACATTTTTTTTAATAACCGCCTAGAAAATCTCTATTCATTAAAACACATTCAGACAGGCATACGTATATGCTATTAAATAGTTACATATTTAATATAATATATAATGTACTATCAGTTTCAACAGTCAGCAATGCAAGAAATTCTAATAAACTTAAACTCATTAAAACTTATTTAAGATCTTTAATGCACTCACACTAGCTTAAAAAATTCTTGAATTAGCATATGGAATAGCGCGAAGTATGCTATTTTTGTAATTATATAATTGATGAATGTACCGTTTTAGAAATCATATAGATGGTCCAAAAAAAAGAACAAACTGTAAAAGGTAAGATATGGAAATATATACGGATAATAAGCTATTGAATAAAACAATTAACAAAAAAAAAACACTATATTATAATCCGAGTTTTGATTGCCACTGACCGTGAATTATTACCTTCCGTCACCTTTAGGTAAGGAAGGTATTGTCTTTGGTCAAAAAATTCAGTGATGAGTTTTTACTGAATAAGCATGTTTTAGGGTCCCTATAATACGATTTTACCATTTTTACGATGATGTCTGTATGTATGTATGTATGTATGTATGTATGTATGTATGTATGTATGTATGTATGTATGTGTGTCTGTGTGTGTGCTGTCTGTGTGTGTGTGACAAAAGTTCCGGATCCCATAACTTCAATACCACGATTCCAAAAATTATAATTTTTTCGTATTCCTCAAGTTTACATCCAGACGAACAAGTGATTAGATTTTGGTTATAATTGGTGAACCGGAAGTTGCCACATTTGAAGATTTAACAGTTAAATTTGATTTATTGACATTTAATATTATTATAACTTAAAGAATATATTATTCTCTATACGATTTGATTACATTTTATACTTCATATTTAATAGATACACAGTTAAAGAATTTTAAAGAAATTAAATTTTATAATTCAGCCAGCTATGCTAAACATGGAAACTGCTAATATATTCATATAATTCAAATTGACAGATGTCAGTATGAGTAAAAAGTAAATTAATGTGGCAGAAATGAGGATGTTGACGTAGATGTTGGGGAAACACGGAAAGATACGGTAAGATAATAACTCTAGTGTTACAATTTTCTAGAAAGATACAGGAAAGACGATTACATTGGTTTGAACATGTCATGAGGAGAAATGAAGAATTATATTTGAACAAGAATGAGTAGTTTAGTAATGGGAGGTTGAAGAAGCAGAGAAAGACCAAAGATAAGATGGAAGGACTGTATTGCGGAAGACTTGAGGGAAAAAGAACTGAATGAGAACGACACGCAAAAATATCGACTCCTAACGAATGGGAAAAGCTAAAGAGGAAGAAGATGTCAGTGTCAAGTGCAATTTGAATAGTTTGTTTATGAAATAATTTTACTGGAAATTTAGAATCTTTTCCAAGAAAAATTATGTATGGAATTTATACATTATACACAGGATTGACGGAAGGTACTGTGCTGGCCACAACAGATTATTTCTTCTTGCTGTTAATATATTTTTTTCAGTGTACGAATACATTTGGGGTTGCGCTCGTATTGTCTTAGCGCTCTCCGGCAATGAATTTAACTATTTAACAATGATAATAAATATTAGTAAAAACGTATCGTCTATCAGACAGATCAATTAAGAATTCTAATTAAGATTAAAAACGATCAAGTGAAAGGAAATAATTAAGAATTATGTCCCATCCAAAACAGACTGTCCGTCTGCCTGTGGTCTCATTATCTGGGTCAGAATGAAATAATTCAAAAGATTTGGTAAAAACTACAATATGCTTTCCATCATTACAGGCTATCGACCGTTCAGAAGGCAATTTTTACTTCAGGAGAATTAACAATACGTGTAACTCATACGTGTGTGCGTGTGGATGTGGATTGTGGATTGGACAGTTGACATGAATATAGCGAAAGTTTAAAAAGTGTAGAAAAGAAAACATTATGTTTTCCGAGGATATGAGCGACTACACATAGAAATTGTACTATTTGTTTTATGAAAAGAGATTTTTGTTGAGAAAACGCAAATTAATAACAGTCGAGAAACTCGATTTCAAACTGCTTACTCAACCAGCTAATTTGTAATTTTTATAATCTAACTGTATCAGTTATAATTAATATATGCATGAATAAAAAAAAAAAAAACTTGTAAAATTAGTTGTTCAATAAGTAATATAAAATACAAAGTAAATTAAAAATATGAGAAAGAGATTTCAAAATAAATCAAGTAAATTAAATTTTCTTCCTGTTTAATACTAGTGCTGTGGGAATCCGACAAAACTTGGATCCGAGTGCCCGGATTTCAAAATATCCGGTTCCTCGGATATCAGATGTACGGATATTGAAGTGGATATCCGTAAAATTAATTCGCATTTGGATCCGGATCCTAATTTGGATTCGGATCTGGAGTTGGATCCGGATTCGATGGTTTGTTTACGAATCCGGATCCAATTTTTACCTTCCGTTACCTTTAGGTAAGGAAGGTATTATCTTTGGTCAAAAAATTCAATGATGAGTTTTTAGTGAATAAGCATGTTTTAGGGTCCCTATAATACGATTTTACCATTTTTACGATAATGTTTGTATGTGTGTGTGTGTGTGTGTGTGTGTGTGTGTGTGTGTGTGTGTGTGTGTATGTGACGAAAGTTTCGTATTCCTCAAGTTTACATCCGGAAGAACAACTGATTTTGGTTATAATTGGTGAACCGGAAGTAGCCTCATTTGAAGATTTAATAGTTAAATTTATTGACATCTAACGTTATTATAACAAAGAATATACGATTTGATTGCATTTTATACTTCATATTCAATAGATATAAAGTTAAAGAATTTTAAAGAAATCAAATTTTATATATCAGCCAGCTATGCTAAACATGGAAACTACTAATATATTCATATAATTCAAATTGACACATGTCAGTATAAATAAAAAGTAAATTAATGTGGCGGAGATGAGGATGTTGAAGTAGATGTTGGAGAAGACACGGAAAGATAGGTAAGGAAATAACTCTAGTGTTACAAGTTTCTAGAAAGATACAAGCGAGATGATTACATTGGTTTGAAAATGTCATGAGGAGAAATGCATATATTGGATGAAGAATGAACAGGTTAGTAATAACAGGTTGAAGAAACAGAGGAAGACCAAAGATAAGATGGAAGGACTGTATTGCGAAAGACTTCAGAGAAAAGGAACTGAATGAGAACGACCCGTAAAACAGAAATGAGTGGAAGAAGAAAATAAAAAATAGCGACCCCTAACGAATGGGGAAAGCTAAAGAAGATGTCAGTGTCAAGTGCAATTTGCATAGTTTGTTTATGAATTAATTTTACTGGAATGTATGGAATTTATACATAATACACAGGATTGACGGAAGGTATTATGCTGGCCACAACAGATATAACAAACACATCACATAAACAATTATTCAATGGCTACTTTGTATTTTAAAATAATGTATTTATTGAAGTCCCAGTGTCCAACGATGAACGAAAATCGAAAACATAAAACTGATTTTAGAAGTTAAAAATAGTGTTGAATAATAATATATTACACTAGTGTAGAGTACATATTGGTAAAACATAAAGAAAATTAACCACTCGCCCTGTAGTTATTCTCACAAATAACTTTTTGAAATAAATTCTTATTTTATACCATACAATAACATCCTTGTGTATTTTAAGTAGGACTTGGCAAAGGTAAACCATGAGTTCAGTTTGTCATGTTTGTGGTGTGCTGTACTCGTAATGATTTTAATGCTTCTTTACACGAGACTAGTATTTTTTTTAAAGATTTGTATGTTTATAGTGTTTGTCTTGCAGTGTTCAGGCAAACGTAATATTCAGTTCTATTAATTTAACATTCATAGAAAATACTCAGACTATAATGTTATTTATTTTAATATTAAATAAATAATAGCGTTTCTATAAATAAGTGGTTAATTTTTGTTTTATTTATTTTTAATTTTTAATAAGGACACAGAGTAACCACGGTTATTGTACCCGCGAATGAAAAAAAAATCTGGTGCGGCCAGCACAATACCTCTCGCCACTTCCTTTTTTGGTTACATAAGACAGGGCGCGAGCAGTCATGTGACGTTGTTGGCTTTGACAAGCAGATATGGGAGCCAGTGTCAGAATGACAATTAGTAATTATGTACATAGATGTCAAATGTCAGAATTTTTCATTGTAAATTTCAAGATTTTCTAAATTCACATAGTTAATTTGTCACCAGGAGTGTGGAATTTACTTGTCGAAGAAAATAAACCACATGGAATTGGAAAAACACTAAATTTAGAATGAAAAATTTTGTCCTCTTCTAATTTTTCGAAATGTTTCCAATTCATTGTCGGGATTGACAGTATTTTTGAAGGGTATATGTAATATACCTATAATTTTAAATATTTAATTATTAATACAATAAGAAATAATATAATGTACTTCCCAGAAAAAATCTTCAGTAATGTCTTCAGTTACAAATATTGTAATTTTTTAATTGGTTCCATGGCATTATTTGGGCTGTGAGATTTATTACAACAAATTATTATATAACTTATATTTCTTTATCTTTAAATCTATAAAAGATATAATAAAATATTTATATGTATCAGATAGAGAATTTACTCTTCTTTAATAAGCAAGAACACAATTTTTCAAAAAATAATATTTAGAAGAATTATTTTAAGTATGTGCTACTTCTGGTTGTCCAATTATTACCAAAACCTTTTCAGCTTTTCCCAATAATGTCCGATTGAGAAATAAAATAGTTAAACAGATATTAAGTATTATAGTTTTTGAGAAATCGTACTTCCAACCTCCGCACACACACACACATACATACACACACACACACACACACACAGACATCATCGTAAAAATATTAAAATCGGATTGTAGCGACCTTTGTCACACACACACAGACACACATACTTCCATACAGACATCATCGTAAAAATGGTAAAATCGTATTATATGGACCTTAAAACGTGCTTATTCACTAAAAACTCGTCATTAATTTTTTTGGCCAAAGAAAATACCTTCCTTACCTGAAGATGACGGAAGGTAAAAATGTTAATTTAATACCAATAATGTGTTTAATAATAGCAAGTTAAAATTTCAAATCAGGTTCCTCGTCATTTACTTTCTTCCATTTACATCCTTGTTGTTGTTATTCTAGTAACCTCCCCCCCCCCCCTCGAAGTATGTATAATGATTATACTCTTTATCAATGCTTACTATTTTCAGAACTAATTAAATTCCTGGTCTGAACCTGTCGAAACAGTATTTGACCCACGTCTAATACATTACCGTTGTTTACAGGCTTTCGTCAGTTGTCTATATGAGTGCGAAGTATTTAGCACAGTGCGTGTTGAACTCTGGGAAGTCATCGGCTTCAAGGCAACCTGAAGATCATTACCAACGCCTTGCACTTTCGTTTGCTTGTCTCCGTGTGGTGTACCGGAGCCATGACAACGGGATTGGTGAGTGACGTTATAAAAAATGATTTTTAAGAGTGAAATTGTGAAAACTTAGGGGGATTGTAACATCAAAAAAGTTAAAAAAAAAATTATGTACATACATTATTTACTTGCCATTGATACTATTTGTTTAATAGAGTCTTTTAACTTTTAATTTCTATAACATTTGGTTGATAGTATTCCTACATACTATGCAACCAATGTCGCTGGTATGTAAGACGAAGATCTAGGTTAGATTACCGGCTTATACTCGTGTAGCATTATTTCATGATAATAAGACCTCATTGGTTAATTCGATGCAAGATAATCTTAGAGCTGATCACATCATGCGAATATAATATTTAGTTAAAACAAATAAAAAAATCTGATGTGGCCAGCACATTACCTTCCGTCAATTTGGATATATGCTATTGGAGTTATACGATCCGAAAGGATCGTCACACACACATATACATATGTATGTACATACATACATCATCGTAAAAATGGTAAAAACCGTATTATTGGGACTCTAAAACGTGCTTTTCACGAAAAAATCATCATTGAATTTTGTGACCAAAGACAATACCTTCTTTACCTAAAGGTGACGGAAGGTAAAAATGGTTTCTTCTCAAATATTTGATTGTTGAAAATGATTGAGCTGTTTAATAATTGTAAAAATGTGTATACTTATTCATTTGTATGCATAGAATGGATTAACATTACTGCCATATTCGTATTTTTACTCATTTTGTTTAATTTCTTAAAAAAATCATAATTCTTCAATTTTCAATAAAAAGTTCAATTTTTAAAAAAAATCTAATTTAAATGGATATAGATACTCTTTAATGCGCTAATTTCAAATTTTGAAATCGCATGTCGATATCTCTTTTCGTTCTCGAGATATTTGCCCTCAAAGTTTTGCCTAAAAATAATCATTTTTGGGCTATATCCCAAAAATGGGTCGAAATACGAGCTCATTAACATAACCATTCGATTCCCCGAGCAAAATTACATAAGTATTCCAAATTTCATAATTTTTTAACAATAGATACAGTCTCTAGAGCAAAATAACTGAAAATGGCCAAAATCTGCAAAAATCGTAAGGGGTACCCCTTGCGATTTTTGCAGATTTTGGCCATTTTAGTTATTTTACTCTAGAGATTGTATTCGTTGTTCAAAAAATATGAAAATTGGGATACTTATGTAATTTTGCCCGTAGAATCGAATGGTTATACTCTCAAGTCTGTATTTTGACCCATTTTTGGGGTATAACCCAAAAATGAGTATTTCTAAGTAAAAATTTGAGGGCAAATATCTCGAGAACGAAAAGAGATATCGACATGCGGTTTCAAAATTTGGAATCAGCGCATTAAACAGTATCAATATAAATTAGATTTTTTTTAAATTTTAAACTTTTTATTGAAAATTGAAGAATTGTGATTTTTTTTTTAAATTAAACAAAATGAGTAAAAATACGAATATGGCAGTATTGTTAATCGATTCTATGCATACAATGAGTAAGTATATACATTTTTACATCCTATACTAATGTTCACACGTGAATAAGAAATATAATCAAGAAATTTTGCTATTTTAATTATTTTTTTGAAGATATCATCTAAAAAATCTGATGTGGCCAGCACAATACCTTCCGTCGATCCTGTGTATTATGTACAAATTCCATTAAATTTTCTTGCATAAGATTCTAAATTTCCAGTAATATTATTACATGCAAATGGCACTTAACACTGACGCTATTTTTATTTTCTTCTTCCACTCATTTCTGTTGTGCGTGTCATCCTCACGTCAAAATATTTCATTAAAAATTTCATTTTTTTGTATTTTATGATTCCTTTTCTCGGCAACTGAATTCCACATTTAAATAAAGGCAACATTCAGGAATATAGAACTACTAAAATTATTTTTTCAAAATGCTTTATATGGAGTATTATGCTGTATGGATGCGAACCATGAACCTTGAGGAAGAAGGAGAAAAAGACAGTTGGAGAAGTTTATATATATAATTGAAAACCTTCCCCGGCTCATAATTTAAAACATCACACACATTATTTGATATTAACACTGCAATAACAAAAAAAAAACATTTGATTTCTTTCAAATGAAATTTATTGAATAAGCTTGCACTAGGCGGCACTTTTTGTTCTAACAGGTCTGTTCGTTTGTTGCAGCATTGAATTGTATTTAATATTAGTTTATCGGTATCTCTGTCTGTGTACACAACATTTGCAATATGTGTAAATGTTATTAACTATTTCTATTGATATTAATAATGTTTTTAGTGTGTGTTGACTGTAAATAATATTGTAAAGTTCATTGTTAGTGGTAGAACAATTAAAAATAGTACAATAACAACCTGAAATTGATGAAGATGCAGATATTGTAAGTCATTTTGTTTGTTACTATAATATAATTATTGTTTTAGTATATTGTTAGCACTATGTATTAACTGATTAATATTATATTTATATTTATAAACGTAGATATCCAAAAATTTAATAAAATAAATAATTATTCACTGCAAAAATCAATGGTTATATTACTTCAAATTATATAAAATCTATAAAATATTTATGAATAATGTAAAACGTCAGTATAACAGTACTTCTAAGTATATAAATAGAGACTAGAACTGTACAAAAGTAGTGAAACGAAAGACTTGCACTATTCGTGAAATTTTCATTCGTCTCAAGCGAATTCGAATTAAGCGAATGGCCTAGAACACCGTCCCTATGGTTTTCGCTCTAAGTAAGTAACCTAGGCAAATACGAATGCTCAAGATTAGAATCCCTGGGCATGAGTTTTGTGCGTTAGCATTAGATTAGGTTATGTTGTGGTTTGTGGTATGTTTTAAAAAATGACAAATAAATGTCTCTCTTTGTCAGTAGTTTAGATAAATACACAAGGCATTGAGGCTTTCCTTTCTGTGTTTTCGGTCTTACAGCCTAACAGAGACTAAGTCAATATTTAGTTACTGATTTAAAATTAGATATCATCTAAAATTTAGTGAACATTTACTATTTTTGGAAGATGAAAGTACTTTTTTGTATGCATATTTTCATTAAATTTGGTAAACCGTTAAACACAAGCCGAATATTTCACTATTGACACCTATTATTCCGTTACCATCTTATAGAACCGTATAACTGGTTGCCAATATGTAAAACAAACTTTTGGATAATGAAATTGTATAACGAATTGTGAATATTTATTAATAATGACGTTGTATTACAAATGAATTACAAAATTATCAATATTTACTTTTCTTTTGTCGCCAAGTAATCTCGGAAAAAAATAGTAACAATAGCTTAAGACGACGAGGATAATTTGATGTCGCTACACGTATATTCAGGCAAAATACATTATGTATTATTTAATTAGTTTTCAATTTTATCATGAAATAAATATCCAAATCACCATAATTACTTACACACACATACAGACATCATCGTAAAAACAGTGAATTCGTATTGTAGGGACTCTAAAACGTGGTTATTCATTAAAAACTCACCATCGAATTTTTTGACCAAGGAAGGTAAAAATGTTTTAATGAGCTTCATAATTAATATCATTTACAAAAATAATATCTGTTTGAAAGAGTTCCTTCTAGGTGTCAACTTTCAAACAGGTTCTTGTTGGTAAAATAATTTTTATTTACACATGTTAATGGCACGAAAATATTCTCGTTTGTCACATGAGTTTCACGAATACAAAATTTCACTTTTATATCTGATTTTACTCAATAAAAGTAGAAGTTGTTTCCATAATTTTATTTCAAAAATATATTACATTAAATATTACTTAAGCACTAAACTTATTACATAATACATGAGCTATTTTTATTTTTGGGAATGTACACTGGAATAATTTAAGCGATTTTATAAAAGATTTATAAATAGATGACAAAATATTTCTATGATACCTTATTGTACACATCACTTGACACAGGTGTTCCATATAAATATGTTTTCGATGTTAATCTTGCGAAAAACTTTTCTTCTTTTGTTAATTTTTATATAATACCGTTACCAACTGACTCGGAAAATTTATAAATGTTACTCCATCACAATATTATTCTATTATTTCCTGAGCTCTTGGTTAAAATTTCTTTATTGCGACTTTTCATCAGAAGTGTCCTAGGTCTTGGTATTCAGGAAGAGTACCTAAAAACAGACAAAAGAATATTAGTAGTCGTCCGGTAATGAAATGATTAACATATAAAACAGTGATTCTCAAAATGGGCCACGTCGACCCCTTCTGGGCGTTGGATAGATCCAAGGGGGCGGTAGTGTCGTCAGGGGCGATGAGCGAAACAAAATATATGGAATTAAAATATAACAACTAGTTATGGTTTTTTTAAATATTCACAGGATCGCCATAAAACGATAAAACCACCATAATTCAAAATAGAACCACTGGCCCTGGTTTAGTTAGCAGATTCTTGAAAAAAAATCTTCTAAATATTATTTTTTGAATTTTTTTCTTGATAATATTAAAGAAAATTAAATTCTCAATCTGACACATTTAATTTTTTTATAACATCTCGTATAGGTTTGAAGATATAGTATATAATAATATAGAATAATTTGTTGTAATAAATCTCGTTGCCAAAAAAAACAGTTGAGATATTTAAATGTTTGTAATTGACAGCTAAATGCAAAATGTCAGTGTCAAAAATCAGGGTCCGTATTCTTGAGCGTTAGTCATTTCGTTCGTTTTCGTATTCGCGTTCGTTTTCGTTAGTAGTTACAGTAGTCTGTGTTTCAAAAACAATATTGGATATGTCATTGTCAGTGTCAACTGTATTGCAGCATTTATTCACATCATTTACAAGGTAAAAAAAAATATTTATCGTTAATAATGTATGATAAAAGTGAACTTTTAACTTGTAAGTGATCTGAATAAATGTGACAATACAATTGACACTGACATATATTATTATTTTTGAAACACAGACTACTATCCTAACTAAAATGAAAACGAAAACGAATACAAATACGAATGTAATTACGAACGCTCAGGAATAAGGCCCTGATTTTTCTGGGAGGTACGAATACATTTAATATATATTATTGTATTGTTAATATTCGATATATTCTTAACAAATACCTCTAAAACTGTAAATGAATTTGAATAATTTTGAACATATAAGAATAATAGGACAAAATTTCTCATAGAACGAAAGAAGAGATATAATTTCAATTATTTGTGTGTTCAAGAAATGTTAAATTCGTTACTGCGTGAGCAGTCATGTGACTTTGTTGGCCTTGGCAAGCAGATATGAGGATCCGTGTCAGAATGACGGCTAGTAATTATTTACATAGATGTCTCAATTGTCATGTGTCATAATTTTTCATTCAAAATTTCAAAATATTCTGATGTTTATTTGTCATCTAGTATGGAATATACTTGCCGAGGAAAATACTCCAATGGATTTGGAAAATCATGATGTTTTGAATGAAAACTTATGATACTTACACCTATGTACAGTGATGGACAGAAAAAAATAGGACAAGTCGAAAAATCAAGTAAACTTTCTTCTATAATATTTAGTTGCTTGAATTTGGCTTTACAATTATGGCATGTCACTTAGATTTGTCAAAAATTGACTTGTCAAATCGAAGTAAAAAAAAATGCCTCGAATAGCGACATTGTAAAGTGTTTGATAATTGTTAAACCAGAAGAAGGAATGCCGATCAGACAAATTGCCCAGCGCTATAATATTAATAAAAATTCTGTCATTAACATTTTAAATAAGTGAGGTTGTCAAGGATCAGTTTACACTAGAAAAAAATACTGTCTTATTTTTTTCTGTCCACCACTGTACATTATTAATAGCTGTCATTCTTACACGGGCTCCTATATTTGCTTGCCAAGGCCAACAAAGTCACATGACTGTTCGCGTCCTATGCAACATAAAATGAAAATGGCGAGAGAGAGGTATTGTGTTGGCCAGATTTTTTTAAGGGGGCGGCGAGCCCAATAAGTTTGAGAATCACTGATATAAAACATGCAGACGTTTAGTCACATAATTAGCGATACCTTCTTTGGAGTCAGAGGTTGTTAGTTAGTCCAGTATTGTCAATGTCTTTTCTCTGTTCTTTTCTCGTGTCTTTTCTGAATGGGTAATTCATATTCAATAGATTTCACTACGTTAAAGTGTGGCGTTCCTTTATGTTCTAAAATTCCATCCTTATACTGTAAATGTGAAGAAAAGTCAGTTCCTAAATTGCTATATGGAGGTGCGTAAGAATCCAATGCACCACTGAAATCAGACTTTACATTGTCTAAAGCCCCTAACCCGAAGTTCGATAGACGGTAATCACCACCGAATGAGTTGATTTCGAAAGGTGCTGGGATCTTTGACAGATACAAGTTGTTATTGTTTTTAAAAATGTTTTGCACACCCTTGATATCTACGTGAGGAAGAGGTGGAGGTTCCAGGCCTGAATAGTGTTCTAGAGGTTTATTAATATCGAAATGAGGTTGTTTAATACCGTGGGAATCATGGAGCAGAGATTCATCTACGTATCCCGGCGGTGAAGTAACCGAATGAAAGTTGGATGGGGTGGGAAACACAGGTGCGCCGTGCGATGGCGGGGCGTCGATGGGTGAGGCATAGATGGATTCAGGGGGTGAAATAGGTTTCAGGGCGGATTCAAAGAAAGGGTGCGCCTTGTGTTCGTGCTTCGAACACACACACACAGACATCATCGTAAAAATATTAAAATCGGATTGTAGCGACCTTTGTCACACACACACAGACACACATACTTCCATACAGACATCATCGTAAAAATGGTAAAATCGTATTATATGGACCTTAAAACGTGCTTATTCACTAAAAACTCGTCATTAATTTTTTTGGCCAAAGAAAATACCTTCCTTACCTGAAGATGACGGAAGGTAAAAATGTTAATTTAATACCAATAATGTGTTTAATAATAGCAAGTTAAAATTTCAAATCAGGTTCCTCGTCATTTACTTTCTTCCATTTACATCCTTGTTGTTGTTATTCTAGTAACCTCCCCCCCCCCCCCCTCGAAGTATGTATAATGATTATACTCTTTATCAATGCTTACTATTTTCAGAACTAATTAAATTCCTGGTCTGAACCTGTCGAAACAGTATTTGACCCACGTCTAATACATTACCGTTGTTTACAGGCTTTCGTCAGTTGTCTATATGAGTGCGAAGTATTTAGCACAGTGCGTGTTGAACTCTGGGAAGTCATCGGCTTCAAGGCAACCTGAAGATCATTACCAACGCCTTGCACTTTCGTTTGCTTGTCTCCGTGTGGTGTACCGGAGCCATGACAACGGGATTGGTGAGTGACGTTATAAAAAATGATTTTTAAGAGTGAAATTGTGAAAACTTAGGGGGATTGTAACATCAAAAAAGTTAAAAAAAAAATTATGTACATACATTATTTACTTGCCATTGATACTATTTGTTTAATAGAGTCTTTTAACTTTTAATTTCTATAACATTTGGTTGATAGTATTCCTACATACTATGCAACCAATGTCGCTGGTATGTAAGACGAAGATCTAGGTTATATTACCGGCTTATACTCGTGTAGCATTATTTCATGATAATAAGACCTCATTGGTTAATTCGATGCAAGATAATCTTAGAGCTGATCACATCATGCGAATATAATATTTAGTTAAAACAAATAAAAAAATCTGATGTGGCCAGCACATTACCTTCCGTCAATTTGGATATATGCTATTGGAGTTATACGATCCGAAAGGATCGTCACACACACATATACATATGTATGTACATACATACATCATCGTAAAAATGGTAAAAACCGTATTATTGGGACTCTAAAACGTGCTTTTCACGAAAAAATCATCATTGAATTTTGTGACCAAAGACAATACCTTCTTTACCTAAAGGTGACGGAAGGTAAAAATGGTTTCTTCTCAAATATTTGATTGTTGAAAATGATTGAGCTGTTTAATAATTGTAAAAATGTGTATACTTATTCATTTGTATGCATAGAATGGATTAACATTACTGCCATATTCGTATTTTTACTCATTTTGTTTAATTTCTTAAAAAAATCATAATTCTTCAATTTTCAATAAAAAGTTCAATTTTTAAAAAAAATCTAATTTAAATGGATATAGATACTCTTTAATGCGCTAATTTCAAATTTTGAAATCGCATGTCGATATCTCTTTTCGTTCTCGAGATATTTGCCCTCAAAGTTTTGCCTAAAAATAATCATTTTTGGGCTATATCCCAAAAATGGGTCGAAATACGAGCTCATTAACATAACCATTCGATTCCCCGAGCAAAATTACATAAGTATTCCAAATTTCATAATTTTTTAACAATAGATACAGTCTCTAGAGCAAAATAACTGAAAATGGCCAAAATCTGAAAAAATCGCAAGGGGTACCCCTTACGATTTTTGCAGATTTTGGCCATTTTAGTTATTTTACTCTAGAGATTGTATTCGTTGTTCAAAAAATATGAAAATTGGGATACTTATGTAATTTTGCCCGTAGAATCGAATGGTTATACTCTCAAGTCTGTATTTTGACCCATTTTTGGGGTATAACCCAAAAATGAGTATTTCTAAGTAAAAATTTGAGGGCAAATATCTCGAGAACGAAAAGAGATATCGACATGCGGTTTCAAAATTTGGAATCAGCGCATTAAACAGTATCAATATAAATTAGATTTTTTTTAAATTTTAAACTTTTTATTGAAAATTGAAGAATTGTGATTTTTTTTTTAAATTAAACAAAATGAGTAAAAATACGAATATGGCAGTATTGTTAATCGATTCTATGCATACAATGAGTAAGTATATACATTTTTACATCCTATACTAATGTTCACACGTGAATAAGAAATATAATCAAGAAATTTTGCTATTTTAATTATTTTTTTGAAGATATCATCTAAAAAATCTGATGTGGCCAGCACAATACCTTCCGTCGATCCTGTGTATTATGTACAAATTCCATTAAATTTTCTTGCATAAGATTCTAAATTTCCAGTAATATTATTACATGCAAATGGCACTTAACACTGACGCTATTTTTATTTTCTTCTTCCACTCATTTCTGTTGTGCGTGTCATCCTCACGTCAAAATATTTCATTAAAAATTTCATTTTTTTGTATTTTATGATTCCTTTTCTCGGCAACTGAATTCCACATTTAAATAAAGGCAACATTCAGGAATATAGAACTACTAAAATTATTTTTTCAAAATGCTTTATATGGAGTATTATGCTGTATGGATGCGAACCATGAACCTTGAGGAAGAAGGAGAAAAAGACAGTTGGAGAAGTTTATATATATAATTGAAAACCTTCCCCGGCTCATAATTTAAAACATCACACACATTATTTGATATTAACACTGCAATAACAAAAAAAAAACATTTGATTTCTTTCAAATGAAATTTATTGAATAAGCTTGCACTAGGCGGCACTTTTTGTTCTAACAGGTCTGTTCGTTTGTTGCAGCATTGAATTGTATTTAATATTAGTTTATCGGTATCTCTGTCTGTGTACACAACATTTGCAATATGTGTAAATGTTATTAACTATTTCTATTGATATTAATAATGTTTTTAGTGTGTGTTGACTGTAAATAATATTGTAAAGTTCATTGTTAGTGGTAGAACAATTAAAAATAGTACAATAACAACCTGAAATTGATGAAGATGCAGATATTGTAAGTCATTTTGTTTGTTACTATAATATAATTATTGTTTTAGTATATTGTTAGCACTATGTATTAACTGATTAATATTATATTTATATTTATAAACGTAGATATCCAAAAATTTAATAAAATAAATAATTATTCACTGCAAAAATCAATGGTTATATTACTTCAAATTATATAAAATCTATAAAATATTTATGAATAATGTAAAACGTCAGTATAACAGTACTTCTAAGTATATAAATAGAGACTAGAACTGTACAAAAGTAGTGAAACGAAAGACTTGCACTATTCGTGAAATTTTCATTCGTCTCAAGCGAATTCGAATTAAGCGAATGGCCTAGAACACCGTCCCTATGGTTTTCGCTCTAAGTAAGTAACCTAGGCAAATACGAATGCTCAAGATTAGAATCCCTGGGCATGAGTTTTGTGCGTTAGCATTAGATTAGGTTATGTTGTGGTTTGTGGTATGTTTTAAAAAATGACAAATAAATGTCTCTCTTTGTCAGTAGTTTAGATAAATACACAAGGCATTGAGGCTTTCCTTTCTGTGTTTTCGGTCTTACAGCCTAACAGAGACTAAGTCAATATTTAGTTACTGATTTAAAATTAGATATCATCTAAAATTTAGTGAACATTTACTATTTTTGGAAGATGAAAGTACTTTTTTGTATGCATATTTTCATTAAATTTGGTAAACCGTTAAACACAAGCCGAATATTTCACTATTGACACCTATTATTCCGTTACCATCTTATAGAACCGTATAACTGGTTGCCAATATGTAAAACAAACTTTTGGATAATGAAATTGTATAACGAATTGTGAATATTTATTAATAATGACGTTGTATTACAAATGAATTACAAAATTATCAATATTTACTTTTCTTTTGTCGCCAAGTAATCTCGGAAAAAAATAGTAACAATAGCTTAAGACGACGAGGATAATTTGATGTCGCTACACGTATATTCAGGCAAAATACATTATGTATTATTTAATTAGTTTTCAATTTTATCATGAAATAAATATCCAAATCACCATAATTACTTACACACACATACAGACATCATCGTAAAAACAGTGAATTCGTATTGTAGGGACTCTAAAACGTGGTTATTCATTAAAAACTCACCATCGAATTTTTTGACCAAGGAAGGTAAAAATGTTTTAATGAGCTTCATAATTAATATCATTTACAAAAATAATATCTGTTTGAAAGAGTTCCTTCTAGGTGTCAACTTTCAAACAGGTTCTTGTTGGTAAAATAATTTTTATTTACACATGTTAATGGCACGAAAATATTCTCGTTTGTCACATGAGTTTCACGAATACAAAATTTCACTTTTATATCTGATTTTACTCAATAAAAGTAGAAGTTGTTTCCATAATTTTATTTCAAAAATATATTACATTAAATATTACTTAAGCACTAAACTTATTACATAATACATGAGCTATTTTTATTTTTGGGAATGTACACTGGAATAATTTAAGCGATTTTATAAAAGATTTATAAATAGATGACAAAATATTTCTATGATACCTTATTGTACACATCACTTGACACAGGTGTTCCATATAAATATGTTTTCGATGTTAATCTTGCGAAAAACTTTTCTTCTTTTGTTAATTTTTATATAATACCGTTACCAACTGACTCGGAAAATTTATAAATGTTACTCCATCACAATATTATTCTATTATTTCCTGAGCTCTTGGTTAAAATTTCTTTATTGCGACTTTTCATCAGAAGTGTCCTAGGTCTTGGTATTCAGGAAGAGTACCTAAAAACAGACAAAAGAATATTAGTAGTCGTCCGGTAATGAAATGATTAACATATAAAACAGTGATTCTCAAAATGGGCCACGTCGACCCCTTCTGGGCGTTGGATAGATCCAAGGGGGCGGTAGTGTCGTCAGGGGCGATGAGCGAAACAAAATATATGGAATTAAAATATAACAACTAGTTATGGTTTTTTTAAATATTCACAGGATCGCCATAAAACGATAAAACCACCATAATTCAAAATAGAACCACTGGCCCTGGTTTAGTTAGCAGATTCTTGAAAAAAAATCTTCTAAATATTATTTTTTGAATTTTTTTCTTGATAATATTAAAGAAAATTAAATTCTCAATCTGACACATTTAATTTTTTTATAACATCTCGTATAGGTTTGAAGATATAGTATATAATAATATAGAATAATTTGTTGTAATAAATCTCGTTGCCAAAAAAAACAGTTGAGATATTTAAATGTTTGTAATTGACAGCTAAATGCAAAATGTCAGTGTCAAAAATCAGGGTCCGTATTCTTGAGCGTTAGTCATTTCGTTCGTTTTCGTATTCGCGTTCGTTTTCGTTAGTAGTTACAGTAGTCTGTGTTTCAAAAACAATATTGGATATGTCATTGTCAGTGTCAACTGTATTGCAGCATTTATTCACATCATTTACAAGGTAAAAAAAAATATTTATCGTTAATAATGTATGATAAAAGTGAACTTTTAACTTGTAAGTGATCTGAATAAATGTGACAATACAATTGACACTGACATATATTATTATTTTTGAAACACAGACTACTATCCTAACTAAAATGAAAACGAAAACGAATACAAATACGAATGTAATTACGAACGCTCAGGAATAAGGCCCTGATTTTTCTGGGAGGTACGAATACATTTAATATATATTATTGTATTGTTAATATTCGATATATTCTTAACAAATACCTCTAAAACTGTAAATGAATTTGAATAATTTTGAACATATAAGAATAATAGGACAAAATTTCTCATAGAACGAAAGAAGAGATATAATTTCAATTATTTGTGTGTTCAAGAAATGTTAAATTCGTTACTGCGTGAGCAGTCATGTGACTTTGTTGGCCTTGGCAAGCAGATATGAGGATCCGTGTCAGAATGACGGCTAGTAATTATTTACATAGATGTCTCAATTGTCATGTGTCATAATTTTTCATTCAAAATTTCAAAATATTCTGATGTTTATTTGTCATCTAGTATGGAATATACTTGCCGAGGAAAATACTCCAATGGATTTGGAAAATCATGATGTTTTGAATGAAAACTTATGATACTTACACCTATGTACAGTGATGGACAGAAAAAAATAGGACAAGTCGAAAAATCAAGTAAACTTTCTTCTATAATATTTAGTTGCTTGAATTTGGCTTTACAATTATGGCATGTCACTTAGATTTGTCAAAAATTGACTTGTCAAATCGAAGTAAAAAAAAATGCCTCGAATAGCGACATTGTAAAGTGTTTGATAATTGTTAAACCAGAAGAAGGAATGCCGATCAGACAAATTGCCCAGCGCTATAATATTAATAAAAATTCTGTCATTAACATTTTAAATAAGTGAGGTTGTCAAGGATCAGTTTACACTAGAAAAAAATACTGTCTTATTTTTTTCTGTCCACCACTGTACATTATTAATAGCTGTCATTCTTACACGGGCTCCTATATTTGCTTGCCAAGGCCAACAAAGTCACATGACTGTTCGCGTCCTATGCAACATAAAATGAAAATGGCGAGAGAGAGGTATTGTGTTGGCCAGATTTTTTTAAGGGGGCGGCGAGCCCAATAAGTTTGAGAATCACTGATATAAAACATGCAGACGTTTAGTCACATAATTAGCGATACCTTCTTTGGAGTCAGAGGTTGTTAGTTAGTCCAGTATTGTCAATGTCTTTTCTCTGTTCTTTTCTCGTGTCTTTTCTGAATGGGTAATTCATATTCAATAGATTTCACTACGTTAAAGTGTGGCGTTCCTTTATGTTCTAAAATTCCATCCTTATACTGTAAATGTGAAGAAAAGTCAGTTCCTAAATTGCTATATGGAGGTGCGTAAGAATCCAATGCACCACTGAAATCAGACTTTACATTGTCTAAAGCCCCTAACCCGAAGTTCGATAGACGGTAATCACCACCGAATGAGTTGATTTCGAAAGGTGCTGGGATCTTTGACAGATACAAGTTGTTATTGTTTTTAAAAATGTTTTGCACACCCTTGATATCTACGTGAGGAAGAGGTGGAGGTTCCAGGCCTGAATAGTGTTCTAGAGGTTTATTAATATCGAAATGAGGTTGTTTAATACCGTGGGAATCATGGAGCAGAGATTCATCTACGTATCCCGGCGGTGAAGTAACCGAATGAAAGTTGGATGGGGTGGGAAACACAGGTGCGCCGTGCGATGGCGGGGCGTCGATGGGTGAGGCATAGATGGATTCAGGGGGTGAAATAGGTTTCAGGGCGGATTCAAAGAAAGGGTGCGCCTTGTGTTCGTGCTTCGAAGGGGGAGGCGGTAGTGGTTTATAGGGTGTCGGATCGGGCACAAACAGCGGTGTCTTAGTTACGTCTACTGTCGGCTTCACCACCTTATGTCGTTCGTCCTGTAGCGGGAGAGACGCCAGCGCTGCTGACGGGATCTCCACATCCTTCGGGATCTTCTTCAGGATCACAATCCCAGAGTGAGCGCCTGCGCCTGGTTTCAGTTTCAGTTTACTCTTATTTACTCTTATATGTTATCGGTTAAATACGAGGGTGGTTTGAAAAGTCCGTGCAAAGTTCGAGAGATGGCAACACTGGTACGTATCGAGGTTATGTTTTGGAAGAACGCTCTATTTCTCTGTATTTAACGTTCGTTTAAATTGAGAAAGTCGAGTGATTTTCAAAAAATGGAAGAAAAATAATTTCGTGTATTGATCAAACATTATTTTATGAAAGGCAATTCGCCTTAGAAGACTAAAGAGAAGCTTGATAAACATTATGGTGAATCTGCACCTTCAATTAGAACAGTTTATAAGTGGTTTCAAAATTTTCGGAGTGGGCATATGAGCACAAGTGACGCTGAACGTCGTAGACGCCCTATCGAGGTCACTACTCCAGAAATAATTGATATAATCCATGATATGATAATGGAGGATAGAAGAGTGAAGGTGCGCGAGATTGCTAGTGCTGTGGGCATCTCTAGTGAACGAGTACATAATATTTTGCATCAACACTTGGGCATGAAAAAGCTATCCGCAAGATGTATGCCAAGATTGCTCACAGTTGACTAAAAACGAAATCGTGTGAGGTGTTCCAAGGACAGTTTGCAACTGTTTCAACGGAACCCCCAGGATTTTAAGCGTCGTTTCATCACTGTGGATGAAACATGGATACACAACTATACACCTGAGAACAAGGAACAGTCCAAACAATGGGTTGCCAGCGGGGAGCCTGCACCAAAGAAGGCGAAGACCGTTCCTTCGGCTGGGAAAGTTATGGCGACTGTCTTTTGGGATTCGCAAGGAATAATCCTAAAAGTATAACAGGTGCATACTATTCATCGTTGTTGGACCGTTTGAACACCGAGTTGCAAGAAAAACGTCCACGATTGGTCCACAAAAAGTCTTTTTCCATTACGACAACGCACCAGTTCACTCATCTGTGATTGCAGCCGCAAAATTGATGGAATTAAATTTCCAACTCGTTCCATATCCTCCCTATTCTCCAGATTTGGCTCCTTCGGACTACTACTTGTTCCCCAATATGAAGAAATGGTTGACGGGAAGAAAATTTTATTCAAACGAGGAGGTGATTGTAAAAACGAAAGCCTATTTTGCAGAGTTGGACCAATCATATTTGGAAGGGAGCAGCGTTGGACGATGTGTATAAGTCTAAAACGAGACTACGTTGAAAACTAATAAAAAAATATCCCGAAAAATTAAGTAGTTTTCATTTTTGCACGGACTTTTCAAACCACTCTCGTAAAGTCAGTCAGGTTAGTGAAACTGAAAACCATCTTCTACGTTCAATTATATGTCTAGAAATCATGAGCCGTGTGTGAAATGGAAACTTGGTCGGCCGTTGAATTTAGAAATAATGTCATTGCGTCTGATGGGTACTTCAGTTATGGTATGTGATTGTGACAGTACGCATGAATTAGAAAGGTTTTGTTTCACTGTCGTGGACTGATTTGTTTCTAGTTGCGTCTTATGTCAAACTGATCAAATACCACTTTTACTTAAATTTGGAGAAAGTAATTTCGTTGTTAGTAAATGAAGACGTCTGGTTTTTAGTAGTTTTATAATTATGAATAAACTACCGGCATGCATCAATGTAGGTTAATCGCAAAAGCATATCATTAATATACCTGTCGCCAGCAACAAAATTTAACGAAAATAATAATTAGATTACATTGTCTAGTCGCTATCTAGCAAAAAAATAAGCTAAAATGAAATTAATCCATAGCCAGCATTAATAAGCATTTATTATTTCTAATGCCCGTTTGCACTGTTGCATTAGGTGCGTTCAATGAAGTAAGCAAATCAAGCAAATGCTAGGTAAGCAAACGAGACTTGTTGCTTAGTACACTGAACGATTTGCTAGCTATATAACGAACTGTCATTGAGAAAGTTATACATTTGTCAAATATAACATTCTCGTATCTTTTTTATTGTTCTGGAAAGTTATACAAAATGAATTTATAAATTAATTTTGAAAATTTTTTTTTAGGTCTAAGAAAATATTTCAAATTTAATTATGTTACAAACATTCACCACAAACCTTTGAAAGCCTTTTTGACATGTGGTTAATTAAAAACACCATAAAATGATATAAAGTATAAGGTAACTTCATGTATGTATTATTTGTATTTCCCGCCATTATATTTGATAAGTTAGCAAGACAAGCGAGAAATTTGGCGCTTGGATTGTTTACGAGCAAATGAAGCAAATGCTAGGCTAGCAAAGTCGTTCCACAAATTTTACTTCCGGTTGCTTGTTTTGCTGGGCTTATTGAACGCACAAGTTATTTAAGCAAGTAGTGCTTAAAAATAAGTAACATATAAGTGTGAGTCTGGGAAGTAATAGAAAAAATGGCTCACATAAAAGTTTTATTATTTCAAATATGCTATTGAATGGCACATGTAGATATATTTTATAAAGTCAGGTTTACAAGATACAACTATCAACTTTTATTTTTACAATAGCAACCTATAATTATTTTACTACAATATAAACCGCCATTTTTTTTGTCTTCATTGATTAGTTTTTATTCATGTATTTGAAAAAATTCGAGAAAAATAAGATAATTAAGATATATGAGAAAAATAGCTTTTATTAAAATATTCTAGGTGGCTATGTCAAAATATACAAAATGTAACAACAAAAAAATGGCGGTTTATATTGTAGTAAAATAATTATAGATTGCTATTTAAAATATAAAAGTTGGTAATCGTATCTTGTAAACCTGGCTTTATAAAAAATATCTATATCTGAAATCAAATAGTATATTTAAAATAATAACTTTTTAACATATTTATATGAGCATTTTTTTTTATTACTTATAAATATAAACGTTTCAAATGGATGTTTCTACAACTGAATGAAAATAAATTCATTTTGGCTACTACATAACTGCAAAAATAAAATATGAAAATTAACGGAATTAAAATTTAATAGTATTAGTCCTGGAATTAGAAACAAGAGTCGAACAAAAGCGTAACGTTTTATACGTCAAATTATTAGTATTTATTTTGACAATCATTATTCTGACATTGGAGTAATAAAACGTTACGCTTTTGTTCGTTTCTTGTTTCTAATTCCATGGCTAATACTATTAAATTGTAATTCCATAAATTTGCTAATTTTATTTCTGCAGTTATGTAGTAGCCAAAATATTTTTTTTATTGATTCGGATGTAGAAAATTTTTCTTTACAACATCCATTTGAAACTTTTTGTCTAAAATAATTAGAGGAGCAATGCGCACGGAAAAACTGATTTCCCAAGTTAAACGGCTATGTTTTACTTTCCTTTGTATCAATCGGAGGATTTTTTTTATTTTTATTGTTTCTATATTCTCTTTTGTAAAGTGACATTTAATATACAAAATATTATTACATATTTATCTTGAGATTTGTTTGAATCTTGTGTATCTATTATCTATATAATATATTATGGTATTAAAATGTATTAAATTTTGATATGTGTGCAGTCTATTTTCTTTATCTCGTTCAATGAAATTTTATAAATTATTGTTAGAGTAATGCCATAGCTTCTGCAGTTTCACAATTATTCGCGACACACTTGAATAATGCATTCCTGCAAAATCTGCCATGTGTCACACTTTAAGTTGCATAAAAACACAAGTGTGAGAATTTTTTTCGTAGGAGATAACAATAACGTCAATATTTTTTTCTTTGTCAATCGAAATAACATCGAAATCTTTGCTGTAGCATTGTGTGAAATAAATTTGATCAACTATTCATTCTCCTTGGTATTTGATAATTTATTAAATTAATTTTATTCAGTTGATCCTCCTCAGCAACAATTATATTCATATTCAATATCGTTTAAACATTTATATTATGAGTTTGACGTAGCACGAAATGTCACAATGGATATAAATGTTACTTAATGCAGTTGAGTGGTTAATATAAACATCACTTAGCAAAAATAAAGTGGAACTTAAGGTATGGTGCAAAGGCTTTTAGTAATTGAAGCGCTACTTAACTAGTAATGGTGCAAACGGGCATAAGACTTGTAATTTTCATATACGACTATATTCAATGTTAAACCTCTTTGGAGGCTATATCATTTTGTGATCTCTGTTTATGAACAGAGCAGCCCTAGCCTCTATTAGGGTCAGACATATAGATCATTTTTTTGTACATTAAACCATTATTATTCCAATTGAAAATCATCCCTTACCATCATACGAACCGGTGACTTTCTGTGGAAGGTATGCTTGGCTAGGTGCAGCAGATCCACTAGGTCCTATGGGGGGACCATATGCGGGTGCCGTAGGGGCACCGTACGTCGAGGATGGATGATCGGGGAATCCAGCGGTAGGAGCACTTGCACTAGGTCCACTGGGGGAACTTGGGGGACCATATTCGGCAGGAGGAGGACCGTAGGATGGACTTGGGTGGACTATGGCTGTTGGTCCAGGGCCGCCGTGACCTAAAAAACATTGTAGTTAGTGTTAAGTCTTAGTTTTTACCTTCTCTCACCTTCAGTAAGGAAGGTGTTGTCTTTGGTCAAAAAATTCGATGGTGATATTTTTACAATGGTGTCTGTACGTGTGCGTATGTGTGTGACGTACATCCAAATGAAGACTGGATTTAATTTGAATATTTAAATGTTTGTAATTGACGGATATACAAAATGTCAGTGTCAAAAATCAAATTTTTCTGGGAAGTACGAGTACATTTAATAAAAGAAACCCTCTTTTTTCGTACTGAACATGACCAGTTCTTTCAAACCTTTTCCTTAGTTTTTCAAAAGAACGCGGATTTGGATGTCATCTTCCCGGAAACCGTTGTGCCTAAGTTCTTCTTGCGAGAGATTCATATTAATAAATTAATTTATTTAATGCCACTGTTATTAATAATAACCTGACTGATGAAATTACTGTCATTACTGCAATTGTGTATTATTCAAAAAATAATATCCATGGTATACTAGCTTTAATTTTTAATTGAATATATAAATTTAGAGAAAAATGGTGAAAATCTCCGAAATTATTGGTTTTAGGCATAGGATACTCATAATAACATATGAAGATAACACAAAAATACACATAACTGAATAATAAAATATAGGCTGTTCCATTTGAAAATGACGAGTTATAGTCATTTGAAATTGAGCACATTTGATTCGCTTTATTGAACACCCTATATAATTTCATTTAAAAAAAATATGTCAGAACATAGCGTATAATTACAAAATTCATATGTTCGTATAGGTGAATAAAATACAATTCAAAATATATAAAAATATATAGAGTGTTCCATTTAAAAAAAGAGAAACAATTCTCGCCCAGCCGTAATGCAACACCCTGTATATGTGAAAATAATTTTACATTATGCTCCTTGAGTAGACGAATAAATTCTGTTAATAAACTTATGCTGTATTTCTAACGACAAGGAAGATATCGAAGACGGCGATTTAGATGACTCATCCTGTATATTATTGTATTATTAATTAAATATGTATTTAAATTATAGGTATGTTAATATTACATATATCCTTAAGAAATACCGCTAATACCGTCAATGAATTTGCAGAATTTTGAACATATTAGAAAAGTAGGACAAAATTTCTCATAGAACGAAAGAAGATATACAATTTCAATTATTTGTGTGTACAAGAAATGTTAAATTCGTTACTTATAGGGCACGAGCAGACATGTGATTTTGTTGGCCTTGGCAAGCAGATTTGTGGGTCCGTGTCAGAATGACAGCTAGTAGTTATTTACATAGATGTCGCAAATGTCATAATTTTTTATTAAAAATTTCAAAATATTCTGATATCTTGTTGTTTATATCATCAATAGTATGGAATATATTTGTCGAGGAAAATAATCCACATGGATTTAGGAAATCATAATGTTTTGAATGAAAACTTATAATATTTGATACCAATTACTAGCTGTCATTTTGATACGGGCCCCCATATCTGCTTGCCAAGGTCAACAAAGTCATATAACTGCTCGCGCCCTATGCAACATAAAATGAAAATGGCGAGAGGTATTGTGCACAACAGATTTTAATCTACAAAAAAGTTTAGGAATGTGATATTAAATAAGAGATTTATTATAAAAACAATTGGTATGGAAAAAATACAAAAAATGTATTAGGTAATCTAAACTTAAAAATACTGTTACCTACTTGCAAAACTAAAAAGAGACTACATAGATAATTAATCCTCTCTAAAGTGTTGATGTAAGTGAAAAAAGGTGTGGTGAGTCTAGGGCAAATAATTATTATTACATCTTCCTGTTTACGTCAACAAAGAAATTTGCGGATATTTAACTTTCTAATTAAAATACTGATATTAAATAGTTTTTATATTAGTACTATCACGCGAAGTAAATGGTTTGAAAATCATGTCAAATCTTGCCAAATATACATATGATGTATAACTCCTCATGGTTTATATAATCAACTGACGGAAACCGTTTAATGATGAATAATATATGTTGCTACCAGATGATTATAGATCAAGAAATATTTTTCGGTAATAAGATATTATTTTGGTAGTTTTGCGTGACTGAATTTAGAAACTATGCCATTACGTATTTACAGTTGCAATATGCAATGTTGATTTTTGCCGGACACTATCATCAAAATTTTGACATATTTAACAGTCAATGACAAATATCTTAAAATTTAATGCAACCCTTTCATTTGTTTAAGTATAATGTTACTTAAAATGTAAGTGCCATATTTCACCATAATTTTTTAATTTTCTCAACAACAAAAAAATTGATGGTTTGTGACAGTAATAATAATTTAGTAAAATCTTTTGTGCCATTTATCTGACCAACAGGATATCATATCCCTGTTATATGTATACAAAAAAATCTGTTGTGGCCAGCATAATACCACTCGCCACTTCCGTTTTTGGTTACATAAGTGTATAGGGCGCGAGCAGTCATGTGACATTGTTGGCCTTAACAAGTAGATATGGAGGCCCGTGTGAGAATGACAATTAGTAATTATGTACATAGATGTAAAATGTCAGAATTTTCTTTAAAAATTTCAAGATTTTCTAAATTCACGTAGTTATTTTGTCACCAGGAGTGAGGAATTTACTTGCCGAGGAAAGTAAACCACATGGAATTGGAAAATCACTAAATTTAGAATGAAACATTATGATATTTGACACTTATGTACATAATTACTAGCTATCATTGTGACACAGGCCCCCATATCTGCTTGTCAGGCCAACAAAGTGACATGACTGCTCGCGCCCTATTGTATTTAATTTTTCTTGTATACCTATATTCTACAGCATCTATACCAACAATTCTACTTATATCTATTCCTTATATTTTCAATAAATATTGGTGTTTTTTAAGGGTTTATGTTATATGCTTATAATTTTAAATATTTAATGCTAATATAATAAGGAATAATATATTGTATGTACTTCCCAGAAAAATTGTAGGTTTTTTGAGACTGACATTTGTTTTTGCATTTACTGTAATTGAACAACAAATTAGAGGTTAAGGATCAAACTAAAATGTTATTGATATCAACCTGTAATAGCTTGGAATCTTCAATGAATTAATAGTTTTATATATCTTTATGTCATCTGCATATAACAAAATATGAGAGTGCTGCACTAATTTAACAATGTCATTAATAAATAGTCAAAATAATATACGACCTAAGGTCGAACCTTGAGGAACACCAAAAGTGGCGATATTAGTTATGAATTTTGAGATTTTATCCCCGATCTTTTGCTCATTATGCGAGTACGCTAACTCGTAACGCTGAAAAAATAGCTCTTTAAGTTCTTACCAGAGGGTGCAGAGTATTCCACCACTTCAGGCTTAGAAGCACTCCATCCAACACTCGGACTGAGCTTAGCGTTCGTGATGATGTGTCTGCCGACATTGGCGATGGCTTCGCCCTTCATGCTGATCAGTCTGCCCTTAGCGGAAATGATGGCGCCGCCGCCCTTAATTAGCTGGCCCTTGACTGCGATAATGCCACCGTTAATGGCTTTCACTGCTTGTAGTAACGTGTTTAGGATAGACTTCTTCAGTGTCCAGAAGTCGAAGGACTTTGTACCGTAACTCTAAAGGACAGAAATTGTGGTTAATATTATATAAATTTAACTATACAGGGCTTATTCAGCAATTATCGAAGAATTTACAATAGGAGTTCATTTTTTTTACCTTCCGTCACCTTTAGGTAATGAAGGTATTGTCTTTGGTCAAAAAATTCAATGATGAGTTTTTAGTTAATAAGCATGTTTTAGGGTCCCTATAATACGATTTTACCATTTCTATGATAATGTCTGTGTGTGTGCGTGTGTGTCTGTGTGTGTGTGACGAAAGACAAGGAAAGATAGGTAAGGAAACAACTTTCGTGTTACAAGTTTCTAGAAAGATACAAGAGGTATTGGTTTGAAAATGTCATGAGGAGAAATGAAGAAGATAATAAAAAATAGCGACTCGTAACGAATGGGGAAAGCTAAAGAAGAAGATGTTAGTGTCAAGTGCAATTTGCATAGTTTGTTTATGAAATAATTTTACTGGAAATTTAGAATCTTTTGTAATTTATGTATGGAATTTATACATAATACACAGGATTGACGGAAGGTATTGTGCTGGCCAAAACAGATTTTTTTTACTTCTTATTCGTTGATTTTGTAAAGTTTCTATGGATATTAATGTGATATGAATACGACGATGGTTAAATTTACTAAAAGTTACTGTAATAGTAGAGGCCTAGGCGTAGGTAATTTTCGGTTATGGATAGTTTATTAGATGCTTGCAAAAAAGTAAATTTTATTGTTTATAATTTTCTAATTAAATTCTAAATGAGAAAAATAAGGATAGGTTTTGGTTTTAACTTCAGGATATTTTTGTTTTCTTGCAAATGGCGATGTTCAACATTTTTAAATTTAAATTTCGAGGTATTAAGAATTTTTTTATGAGTGTCGCTGTAGAAAGTGCTACGCTAAAAAGAGATTTTTTTACTTTCCAATACGGAATAATTTATCCATATGAATTTGTTTTAAAACAAAATTACAAAGCAATAAGTATCTTACAATTATTTATGTAGGTAAAATAGGTATTATACAAACAAAAAATTATACAGAAAGTACTCTACTGAATAACCGTTGTCAGTCATAGTATATACTCGTGTCACTTAAAGACAATAGAAGATATTATCACGTCGTTTGCGCATGTAAGTAGAGTGTAACAAAAATGTATAAACAAATTTAATTATGTGATATTCATATGTCAGCTTTAAACATTTGTAAATTTAATTGTTAAAAAATAATGTTTATGTGTAGGTTGTTTCTTTAAAGATTTTACAAAATAGACTCGTATCTAATCTCCCCTATGCAATTATTAAGAGGTATTTGTGTTCTTGCATGTTTTCTGCGCAGACGGACATTTTATTTCAGTTTATTTTATTCCAATGACCACGACCATAGTAATAAATTAGAAAAATTGTAATTTATGTTAAAACTATTAAGGAAGGTATTATCTTTGGTTTTACAGCCCCTACAAAACGAATTTTCTGTTTTCACGATGATGTCTGTGTGTGTGTGTGTGTGTGTGTGTGTGTGTGTGTGTGTGAGTGTGTATGTGTGTGTGTGTGTGTGTGTGTGTGTGTGTGACAATAAATTCTCCTTCGATAACTCCAATGCTACAATTCAAAAAATTATAATTCTTTCATATTCCTCTTTTGTACGTCCATACGGCGAATTGATTAAATTTTGGTTATGATCGGTTAACCGGAAGTACCCTAATTTGAAGATTTTAACAGTTTTTCTTGAAAAATCGCTGTTAAATATCATTTTTTGACCTTTTAAATATGTTATTATAAATAAAAGAATATGTTATTCTCCATTCGATTTAATTGTTTCTTCATATTCAATGAATTTTGAAATAAAAAATTATAAAGAAATATCTTGCACCTAATCCTGCTAAAAGCTGCACCATGGAAACAGAATATTCAAATATTACTAATTGACAAATGTCAGTGTCAAATAAAATTTACATAATATCTTTGTGAAATGATTTTACTGGAAATATAAAAATGTAAAATAATTTAAGGTGGCAAAAACAAATCACATAAGGTAATACAACATATTATAGCCACAAGCCAATTTAGCAGATTATTATAAATATAATGCTATATATGTTTTTGTTTTCTATTTCTTATTTTAAGAAACATACTGTTCTTTTTAGGAGTAGTTCAGTTCAATACGAGGTAAGATCAGTTCATTTCTACCCTAAAAAGAAAACGGCCATAGAATAGTTGGCAAAAAAAAATCTGTGTGGAATTTGTACAAAATACGTCGAATTGACGGAAGGTATTGTGCTGGCCATATCAGATTTTATAATATACTCTTATGACTAAAGAGAAAAGATTATAATGCGTATCTCACTTTTTAACAATTAAAATTTTATTAACCTAGAAAATGATGGTATAAGTATTCATAATAGTTGATGAGCTCTTCGTTGTTTTTATGAAACATAAAATAAAGATACGCACATTTCATGCTCTTGACTCTGATATAATTACTGAGTTCATACGAACAAATAATGAGATATACATCAATAGTAGCGGGACTTTCTCTGATAGTCAGAAAGATATCACTAAATATACATTTATCTGCAAACTGGCATCACCATTTATGCACAAGATCATTTATCTATAATATTATGATTAATTAGTATTTAAACATGCTATAATTAAGTTTACCCGTATGAAATTAGCGCGGTTGGTAACTTGAAAAGTTCAAATTAGATCTACGGATGTAAATATTTCTTTCGGAAGTGTAATTATACTAATTAGATTAAGAGAAGAAATTAAGATTATATTTAAATTTTCTCAAATAAGGTCAGAAAAAAACAATTTATTTAGAAGAAAGTAAATGTTATTAATAAACAAAATTAAATAAATTATTGTCCGAATATAGTTAAATGAATATCCCTAAACAGTGAACTTGACTTATTTAATTTTGCTGTCATATACTTTTCAATTAATTGGTCCTACAATTTTCACATAGTACATTATACATCCTTAGATAAATGTTCCTAATCTGGTACATAAATGGAAGTAATATGTTAAAAAAATTCACAATGTAAAGCTATATCGCACCTTCGTAATGACACATGTGTTCTTTGCATAGTGGCCTTTAATCAAGAAATTTGTCACAATTCCGAAGTGTTTACTACTAAAATATATATCTATGTACAGTACATTTTTTTAAAGATGTCCGATCAAGGTCATCTACGAATTGTATGGATTAAGATTTTAGCTTCGCCCATTTTGTCAAATTCAGTATTGTTGTTTGCTTAGTTTTTATGAGGGTCCATAAGATACTACTGTTATTTTATTATTATAAAAATATATGTTACAATAAAAGCATTCAAAATTCAAAAATAAGTCAACTGGTAAATTTATTAGCAAATGTAAAACCAAATATGTGCAAAATAAGATGACACAATGTCAGTGTCAGTGACTCTGACAGAAAATAACGTTATTCGTATAGTTATGAATCAGGGTATTGTATCTGAATTAATAAATAAAATTGCGTTACAGCGAAAGTATTATCAACAATGAGTATCGTTTTAAAGTGGAATGTCCTTACTTTAGTCGAAACAATGTGAATTTTTGAAAGACATGCGTGTTATATTAATTCTTATCGCATACGCTTGTACTCTTTGCAAATGAGAGAGATAAATATATGCCAATTTGTTAATTCGTTCACGATACAGATGACCTTGATCGGACATCTTTCAAAATTTTTACTGTACTTGGTTTTTATAATGGTACAAAAGATACTACTGTTATTTTATTATTATAAAAATATATGTTATAGTAAAAGCATTCAAAATTCAAAACTAAGTCAACTAGTAAGTTTATTAGCAAATGTAAAACCAAATATTTGAAAAAAGAGATACTGACACAGTTGTCAGAGTCAGTGCCACTGACAGAAAATAACGTTATACGTACGGCTATGAATCAGGGTAATGTATCTGATTTAATAAATAAACTTACGTTAGAGAGAAAGTATTGTCAACAACGAGCATCTTTTTAAAATGATTTACAATATATTTATGTTGCAGAATTTAAATGTTGTTTTATAAGTATAGGAAATGATGCTCCTCACTGATATTCTAAAATTGCTTTGATACCCAAAAGTCAACGTACAGGTAAATTTTTTTGAAAGATGTCCGATCAAGGGCACCTGTATCACGAACGAATGAACAAATAGGCATACATTTATCTCTTTCTTTTGCAAAGGCTGTAAGAGTGTGTGATAAGGATGGATATAACACGCTTGTCTTTAAAAAAATCATATTGTTTCGACTAAGTTAGGATATTCCATTTATAAACGATGCTTGTTGTTGATAATACTTTCGCTGTAACGTAGGTTTATTTATTAATTCAGATACATTACCTGGATTCATAGCCGTACGTATAACGTTATATTCTGTCAGTCACTGACATTGTGTCAGTATCTTATTTTTAACGTATTTGGTTTTACATTTGCTTATAAACTTACTAGTTGACTTATTTTTGAATTTTGAATGTTTTTCCTGTAATATATATTTTTATAAAAATAAAATAACAGTAGTATCTTACGTACCCTCATAAAAACTAAGCAAACGACACTACTGAATTTGTCATGATGGGCGGAGCAAAAATCTGAATTCATACAATTCGTAGACAACCTTGATCGGACATCTTTCTAAAATTTTACAGTAATTATTTTGAAAAATCAAATTAAAGGTTTCCTATATACGAGTAGCTCAATCTATGTGCATTTCAGAAAAGTGTATATGTGATATCCTAAATGAGGAATTAGGTAGAATTTAAATTTCTCCAAACCAAGTTCAGAAGGAAAATATTGAATTGATTTATATCTATCATTATATACTTAATGTGAGGAAATGGTTAGTCTGTGTGTTATTCAGTGCATAAAATTTAAGATCGTTACGGTAGCATACTTACTTTGCAATATGTAAATTTGGATCGAAGATTATACATTAAAAAAAAATGATTGCAAAACTGATTTGTTAAGTGGACCATTTTAATTTTACACTGTTTACACAAGTTTATTGATGAGTGTTAAAAGTCACATTTTATTTCGTGAGGGCCTATATCATACACTGTTTTTTCTGCAAACACTATTTTTACCTTCCGTCACCTTTAGGTAAGGAAGGTATTGTCTTTGGTCAAAAAATTCAATGATGAGTTTTTACTGAATAAGCATGTATTAGGGTCCCTATAATACGATTTTACCATTTGTGTGTGTGGGTGTGTGTGTGTGTGTGTGTGTGTGTGTGACGAAAGTTTCGGATCTCATATCTTCAATACCACGATTCCAAAAATTATAATTTCTTCGTATTTCTCAAGTTTACATCCAGAAGAAGAGGTGATTATAGTTTGGTTATAATTGATCAACCGGAAGTACACTCATTTGAAGATTTAACAGTTTTGCTTGAAAAAAGATATTAAATTTCAGAAATCAGCCAGCTATGCTTTAACCATGGAAACAGCTACTATACTAAGAAAATTCTAATTGACAGATGTCAGTGTTAATGAAAAGAAATTGAATGTGGCAGAGAGATGAGAATGTTGAGATGTATGTTGGGCAATAGTAAATTAATGTGGCAGAGATGAGGCTGTTGAAGTAGATGTTGGGTAAGACAAGGAAAGATACGGTAAAGGAAATAACTCTAGTGTTACAAGTTTCTAGAAAGATACAAGCGAGATGATTACATTGGTTTGAAAATGTCATGAGGAGAAATGAATATATTGGATGAAGGATGAATAGATTAGTAATAGAAGGTTGAAGAAACAGAGGAACAACAAAGATAAGATGGAAGGACTGTATTGCGGAAGACTTGAGATAAAAGGAACTGAATGAGAACGACACTTAGAACAGAAATGAGTGGAAGAAGAAAATAAAAAATAGCGACTCATAACGAATGGGAAAAGCTATAGAAGAAGAAGATGTCAGTGCAATTTGCAAAGTTTTACTGGAAATTTAGAATCTTTTGCAAGAAAATTTATGTATGGAATTTATGCATAATACACAGGATTGACGGAAGGTATTGTGCTGGCCACAACAGATTTTTTTAAATTAAAACCGACGTGTTCTAGCGTTTTTTTTTAAAACCGATTGAGTTCGTTTTTTTATATTCCATATTTTAATTCAACACTGTATTAAAAATAAAAGATTTTTTCTTCAATTAAGGACATAATTTCTTTGGAAACAATTTTTTACAAGAGGACTGCCCTCTTTAAAGGACATCATTTCACAGTATGTATAATCCATGTCATACTTACAACATCATGAGGAGCAGGATAATAGTATCCACCTCCGCCGCCTCCACCGCCACTACTCCCTTTGCTGAAATGTCCGCTCGCCCCCGCGCTGGCTTGGGCGAACTGGGTGATCTTTCCGGTGATGCCGCGCTTGATGTAGCCGAAGAAGTCCGGAGAACCAGAGCCAGGCCCAGACCGCTTTATCCTCACCATCTCGTCAGGGGAGTTCGGGATGTCAACATCAGCGGACGCCGAGGGGCCATCGATGTGTATATGGACTGGGAAATTGTCGGGGATCACAGCGGTGTTGCACAGCGGGATTATGGCAAGAAGGAAGAAGAATACTGTTCTAGTCTGAAACAGAGGAAATATTTATTAGTCTTAGAAAATATTTAATAAATCACAAATAAGATTTTAAGGTAGTTATATCGTGAAACCATTTTACCCAGAATTAATTGAAATTTTATGTACATTTCAACTGAAGTATAATCTACCTGCTCTCCAAGTTTTAAAACAATTGACCACGCGGTACTTGAGATATTTGCAATTGAATTTGGCCTTTTTAGCACGTGAAGAATAGGAAATGGCAAAATAAACACAAAAATTTAAATTATAACTTTTATATCCATACCGACATTTAATCGAAAAACTAGTATCTTATAGAAAACTAATTAACGGATTTTATGTAAAAATTTGAAAATTATTTACCATCCAGATTTAATTTTATTGCCTTTAGAAAATTATAATCTGAAGATACGATAAATAGGTAGAATGATACTTGACAAGCGTTCCAGTTGGAGTATCAGTTAAGTTAACACCCGCTTGGTATTAGCGAATAAGAGATGATCTTTGGTTAAAGAAATTTCAGACGTACATTCGAAGGAAATATTTTTTAAATTGATATTTTACGTGAAAAGCATGAAAACTTTAAACAGTATAATACTACTTTTGTAATTTTAAGAAAGAAATATATTAATTTGTTTTGCAGTTTCCATTTGTAGTTTAGAATTAGTATTATATCTCAAAATATCTTATTACTTTTATACCCGAATGTACCAATAAATGTCTAGGTGCGACGTTGCCACAGTTATTCTCCAACATTTATACTGTAGTGTGAGTACATTGAAATACGACACTTGTGTATGTGTTAGCGCAAGTGGTACAGTTTAAAAAAAAACTTTTCTACGGAAAAATAAAGAAAATTCATCTGTTACAGTGTTTGATATTAGCTTTTAACTATTGCAATCTGTGTATAAAATATAATGTTAAAAAATATAAGTTATTGCAAATATAAACTGCATTAGCTTAATTTTTATTTTGAACATAGAACAAGTTTTTGAACAAATACACTCGAGTGACAACTACCTTAATGCTAATAGCAACAAAAATATGTATTTGAAATAAAAAGTAAAATAGTATATTGTGTTATTAGGAGTAAAAGTGATACTGTGTGTTGCGAGCGTGGAAATTTGCACGTCGGACAGTTCCACCCGAGGCACATAGATACTTTTATTCCGAATGACACATTATATTTTTTTTCTTCAAACGTGGATATGCAAAGAAAAAGTCTACTACTTGACGTTAAATTTTACATAAGTACGTTTGCGATTTCAATTGCCTTGGATATTTATTTGTTCACTTTTTTCCTCCCGCTATCCTTGGTAAGGGAGGCATAGGGATTATGCTAAAAATTGCATAATGAAATTTTGATAAGTGACCACGTTTCAAGGCCCATAAAATTCGATTTTAACATTTTTACAATGATGTCTGTGTATGTGTATGTATATATATATATATATATATATATATATATATATATATATATATATATATATATATATATATATATATATATATATATATATATATATATATATGTGTGTGTGTGTGTGTGTGTGTGTGTGAGTATGGAACTTCTGGTCACTTTAGCTCAAATGTATTATGAAACCAGTGGCACTAAAAATGTTCGCTAGGAATGAACTACCTTTATATTTGAGAATTCCAAAAAAAAAACTTTTTGTTCTATAATTAGTATATCAAATTATGTCATTAAAGTTTCGTGCAGTGGTATAGAAACACTCTGTATAGACTTTTTTGCTTGCTTGCTTGAATGTGGATTAATACTTTAAAGTTTGGCGAAATATTCTAACACTCTGTATATTCATTTGTTAAATAAACATTCTTGTTTAAATAAGCAACGACTAGCATTTGCACTATTATGACTTAATTCTTAGCTTTAAGTGAGCTAAGTTTATATAAATGTAGATTAATTCTCTCCTAGTTTGCAAAGTACATATTAAACTACAGTTCAGCGAAACAGAACGTTTCATTATAGCAGTGTACAAATTTTAATATTACGTTATTGTACAATGAAACATTTCATTATTTTAAATTCTTAATGAGGTTTTAATATACTTTAAGTATATCCGGAGAATTATGCAAAAAATATTTACCAAATAAAATACCATTAATGGCAAAATTAAATATGTGCAATACTTCTGCATATTAAGTCTATACAGGTGTTATATTTCAATGGACCCAGCATATATCTCGCTTATTTATTAAGTTAGTAATTTCTTTCATATAACATGATTTATACAGCAACATGTAAGCTACTTGATGACGGATGTACATTCATGATACCACTTCCGGTTTATTATTAATTAATATCAACTTGCTTTACAATCATGTAAAATAATCCATATGTTACATTATTAAAAAGTAAAATGGCGGGCACTTTTTTATACACCTAGTCGAAAAGAGAATAGTGAGCCATGACTGTGGCTTGAAATAAAACAATTGTAACTATTATTATTAAACGAAATAATATTTTTTTGTCATAATAATAGAGAAAATAAGAATAAGGTACACTTAATAACAACAAATATTCAAAATGACTCCCAGCCTCTTCAATACATTTTTGACGCTTTGAAACAGAATAAGTAGCCCTTTCTTTTTGGTCTGCAGATAAAGATTGTTTTAGTTAATTGTTTTATTTCAAGCCATAGTCATGGCTCACTATTCTCTTTTCGACTAGGTGTATAAGTGCCCGCCATTTTACTTTTTAATAATGTAACATATGGAATACTTGACATGATTGTAAAGCAAATTTGATGTACTTTTCAAATTTGTAAAAAAATATAGTATATTCCATTTGAAATTTCAAAGTTGATAATAATTACTAATAAACCGGAAGTGGTATCATGAATGTACATCCGTCTTCAAGTAGCTTACATGTTGCTGTATAAATCATGTTATATGAAAGAAATTACTAACTTAATAAATAAGCGAGATATATGCTGGGTCTATTAAAATATAACACTCTGTATATTCTGAGCAATACGAAGTTACTTAAAAAGTACTTATTTTTATCTTGGATTTTTTTTGTATCATTGAATACGAATTCTTACAATTAATATTGCTTATTTTTCTAATGTGACTATGAATATAAATATTTAAAAGAAAGTGGAAAATTTACATTTTACAGTTGATAAACATGTGAAAAACAAAATACAAATATGTTTTCATTAATTTTAATGTTGTGTTAAACGTTTCTTACACTATGTGACAAGTAGTAACATTTACTAGTAAGAAAAAACAGTTTAATTTTAATTTATTTAAATTTCTTAATTTAATTTTCGATGATTTATTCATATGTATTACCTTTCACTAATGTATACTAGTTCATCAAATTTGATGATGAGATGTAATAATTATTGAAGTAGGTGATTACACTTCCCGAAGAAAGTAGGATATGATTTTAAGTTTATAAATAAAAGAAATAAATATAAATTAAGGTTTATGATTTTTTTGCCACTGTTTGTAATGTGAATTTCTTAAAAAACAAATATTATTTCTTGTAAAATAAATACACTGATTTTCGAAATAAAGAAAATGATTTTCGTGTGCGTTTCGACAAAGCTACTATGTAACAAATTTCATATCTCTTGTGTTATTTCTTTTGTCTGCGGGCAAATCTATACTTTTTTCATACCAAGGGAATTCCAGCTTCCCAACGATTCAATAATTTTTTGAATTAATCACATTTCAAAACCAACATTGGGAGAATTATATACTTGCCTATGATAATACTTTGGATTCTACTACAAACTGCAGTTTCCGTAGCGTTTAATTTCTAAATTCATAGTGTGGTTTTACAAATAATATGATTTCTACATTGTAAGACACGCACAGTCGATAAAGAAATGTAAATAATAAGTGTATTAATATAAAATTGAATAGAATTGATTTTTACCTTGTGGTTATCGGTGTCAATTGTCACTTTTCATATTCATAGGATTTATTTCTAATAATACTGTCCTTTTCAATTAGTACTAATATAACACTTCACGTCTCCGAAACATAAATATAATTTTCTCTTACATTTTTTGTAATTTATTTCTTCCATAAAAATGCACTTCAAGCATATCGTTAAATTCGTAATTTACAGTAAAAATTTTGAAAGATGTCTGATCAAGGTCATCTACGAATTGTATGAATTCAGATTTTTGTTCCGCCCATTCTGACATTTCAGTAGTGTCGTTTGCTTAGTTTTCATGAGGGTACGTAAGATACTACTGTTATTTTATCATTATAAAAATATATGTTACAATAAAAGCATTCAAAATTCAAAAATAAGTCAACTGGTAAGTTTATTGGCAAATGTAAAACCAAATATGTGAAAAATAAGATACTGACACAATATCAGTGAAACTGACAGAAAATAACGTTATTCGTATGAATCAAGGTAAGGTATCTGAATTAATAAATAAACTTACGTTACCAAAAATGTCACATGACTGCTCGGGCCGTATGCTTATGTATCAAAAAACGGAAGTGGCGAGAGGTATTTTGCTGGCCATAACAGATTTTTTTTATATTTCGTTTACTTGTATATTAATAGGTAGGTACACGGTGACATCAAATTAAAATACATCATAATTAAAATCTTTTCTATTTTAAATTCGAATAATGGAAAATAATATTTCTTGGCAATTTCTAATATTAATCAATTATTAGAAATTTCTATAAATTAGTAAAAATACGAATAATAATGGGTATCTTCCTGTTTAGACATTTATAGCTGCAAGTAAAATTATAATTAATTGTAGAGTATAATTTAGGGCAGAGAATGAAATTCGTCGTTAGCAGAATTTACTATGATATTTCTAGTTAGTACGCAATCCAACCTAAATAGTATCAATTTCAAATTTACATAGAAATAAAATAGTTACATCACATTGCATTTATAGTATCGTATGTATGAAAATAAATTTCTCAATCATTAATTATTACATATTCTTGTAATTTTTTCTTTCAAATATAAAATTTCCCACATAGCTGTTTACAATATCACGATTTCTCCGCAATGAAGGTTACAGATTTTCTGATTGTAATTTGCAGGAAGTAAACATTTTCTTACATACATTTGTATATTGTTTGTTGTTATTATGATTATTCTTTGAGAAAGTAATTTTACGAAGGGATAATTCAAATCATACTACAATGTGACATTGTATTTATAATTTCATTACAACACGTTCACTGCGGAGAAAATATTTTGTATTTTGCAGTTACCTACATTCTATGAGACCATAATATACTAAGTCATTTTCATAGCGCATATAGTTTATAGACTAGAGAAACGGTTGGAATTTTTAAGTATTCCTCTTCCTTGATTAGATTTTGGTTATAATTGCTCCACCGGAAGTAACCTCATTTGAAGATTTTAACAGTTTTTCTTGAAAAAACGCTGTGAAATATTATTTTTTGACATTTAATGTTATTATAAATATTAAATAATATTCTTATATATACGAATTGATTGCATTTTATATTTCATATTTAATGGATATACAGGGTGTCCCTTAACTTCGAGCAAAAACTTTAAGGGCATATAGTACTGACCAAAATGAATAAAAAAGCTTCATCAACATAGGAATGATCTTCAACTGTTTCCGAGAAAAGCGAAAAATCTAAGAAAAACTGACAAAGATAGCGATCGAATAAAATTTTGTCTATGTCAGTAAAAAGACTATAAAAAACAATAAAATTTTATATGAAACATTTTTCTCAATTTCTTATAGTTACGTAGTTATATGAAAATTAAATATTGACCAAGGTCGCCACAACATTTCACTTTTGATTTTTATAAAATAACAAAAGGCCATCTAAGATTACCTCTCAAAGGTAAACAAAAAGTCTCAATTAATCAAAATCGTAATTCTTATAGTTTTCGAGATAGCAAAGGTAAATCTCGTAAAAACTCATTTTTCACTGCGTTATATCTGGGAAACTATTAAAGATCGGACACATTTTGACTGAGCTTTTTTTACTCATTTTGATCAGTATTATATGCCCTTAAAGTTTGTGCACCAAGTTAAGGGACACCCTGTATAGTTAAAGAATTATAAAGAAATTAAATTTTATAAATCAGCCAGCTATGCTATTACCATGGAAACAGCTACTATATTAAGAAAATTATAACTGACAGATGTCACTGTCAATGAAAAGAAAATGAATGTGGTGGATGAAGATGTTGGGGAAGATACGGAAAGATAGGATAAGGAATGAAAGAATGAGGGAAATGGCTCGAGTGATAGAAGTTTCTACATACATACAAGAGAGATGATTACATTGGTTTGAACATGTCATGACGAGAGATGAAGAATATTTTGGAAGAAGAATGAATAGCTTAGTAGTATTGCGAAAGACTTGAGAGAAAAGGACCTGAATGAGTGGAAGAACAAAATAAAAAATAGTGACCCCTAACGAATGGGAAAAGCTAAAGAAGAAGATCTCAGTGTGAAATGCAATTTGTATAGTTTGTTTATGAAATAATTTTACTGGAAATATATAATCTTTTGCAAGAAAATTTATGTATGGAATTTGTATATAATACACAGGATTGACGGAAGGTATTGTGCTGTTCACATCAAATATTTTAAATTGAACAGGGTTTAATTATTTATTTAGCAAATTAAATGAAAATAATTATATTTGATTTAATTCGACATATTAACATATGTCTCAATTGATTGATTTCTTTAAATGCATTTGACAGGTTGACACTTCAAATCTTAATGACTACATTTAAAAAATAAATGTTTCCAAAATAGTGTTCTAGTTATTTAAATTTATTTTTTCTTAATTACTATAATTAGTATTTAATTAGACAGCACGAGCCGTTAATATTTTAAGCAGGAGAAACTTTCGATGAACTGAGAAAACTGATTTGTCACAGCGTTATTTTTATTAAAATTAAAATGCATATTTTGGCTCATGAATGGAAGGATAAGAAACAACTTTCTTTTCAAGCAAAATATATACTCAGTCAACTAAACCATTAATGTATTGGAAAGCTTCTTTACGTGTCTTCGTTTTATCGTAACGAAATTTCATTGTTTCTTGTACTTTTCACCGGATATTTTGGTTAAAAAACGGATGTGGAATCTCGATTGTTAGGAAGTATGTGGTTCATTAATTTTAAATTAATCATAAAAGTATTTTTACTTCAACCACCAACGATCAAAAGGTTAATTTGTCAATTGCTTCCGAGAAATTAAACGATTTTTTGCATTGTCATTTAAAACATTGACCTATGTTAAAAACTAATAAATGTGAATCATTTTCACGGGATTACCTACGAGTACATTCTTGTATTTACAATTTCCGTAGAAGGAATTACGCTAAAGTTTAAAGAATTTAAAGAAGACTTGCAATATTTATTTTCTATTATGTTAAGTAAAATACGTATAAATAACTGTTCATGTACCATATATATATATATGTACGAGCCCAACCCCAAATGTATTCGTAGCCTCAAAAAATATATTAACTGCAAGAAGAAATGAATTTTCAGATTACAATAGTTAAGACAATATTTGTCATTTTAACAATAATCAAATATATGACAACAGACGTGCTAATTTTTCTAGTTCCAACAGTAAATAATATTTATGTTAGTATTATTTATAAAACTGAAGGTAAAGGAAACTGACAATATATTCAATTAATTACTATATTACATTATTTATTTTTAGAAAATTATTAGCAAAGTGATATTTATTTATTAAAGTACCACCTACAAACAAGAATAAATAAACTTCTGTATGCTATGATTATTACTCCAATTCAACAAATTTTGATATGGTGTATTAATAGAGTGTATAGAACTTGAATACATTGCTCATAATAAAATTTCTTATGTTTAATAATAATTTATTTGCAAATAAACCATTGTCTGCATGTGACAAATGTTTTCGTCTTTAATAATCCGTAAATATTTTTTATTAAAGTAATAAAATTTAAGATGGCAATTAATTGAGTATATTATCAGTTACATTTACCCCTATGCAGTTTTATAGATAATACTAACATAAATATTGTATTATTTATGTATGTATATTTTGGAACTTGTCTTTTGTCATATATTTGCCCGTAGATTATTGTTTAAATGAGGAATTTATTTAACAACATTGTATTTAAATCCAGTACACTTTATTAATACATAAAATAAAAAAATGCACAAATATAGTCTTAACTTATTTTTGTTTTAAGTCTCTAGCAAATAAACCGTTACCTATAGTTGTTATTGAGTTAATAATGACAGTTTAAGAGGTCAAAATTGAATAAAATAATTTAATGCATCTTCTTTTTTCATAATAGTTAATACTCGTATGTAAGAAATAGGTATTTAGTTCGTGGTGTTAAAATTGCTACTAATTGCAAAGCATAAAATAATTATATCTTAACAAATTTATTTAATACAACTATAGCATTAACCTAAATACAGTAATTATTATATTAGTTGGATTGAGTTATTAATATACTGAAAATATAAGATAATTTACCATGGTAATTAGTACACGTAAAAAGAAATACATCTGAAATATGTTCTATTTGTTTAACAGAATGTTAAATTATTATGAGTATACTGCTTAAATTTTACTTTTGAAATACATATACATATCTTAAATTCTCCATTAAATGTAATTACATCCAAAATTATAACTTATTGTAATGCAGTTAGAAGTTACCTAATTGTTCTATTTCCTTTTAAGATAAGTGGTGGTCTTCCGTATGAAAATTATAGTAGTTTGTTATCAAATTTTCTTCCATAGCACTTAAGAACAATTCCGGTATTTAACAAAGAATCCTCCATATCTTAACATGCAATTAGAGACACGTTTGCTCGATATTATTTATTTTAATTAGCTCTTAATGTTCATTTATTTTTTAAAACTAGTTGCTCAACAAATTATAATATATTAAATCATAATAACAAACTAATTATAATTAATATATTTGTATTACAAAATGGATTTTAATAGATGATTAGAGACATGCAATGGTACGAAAATTTGGAGCATGATCGATTGCGGATGCTTGAGACATCAGAATTCTCAAGCCTCAAAACAAGTTACATAATAAGAAAAACGTCGAAGTTACCAAAAACATTTCCTCATACTTCGGCATTAAGTGATAATGACAAAAATGTGTAAAATAAATGTAGATCATAAAAAAAATTGGTATAAGAACACGGAACTACATAAATGTACTCGTAAGTAAAACGGGGAACTATATGTATAATGTGTTCTTAATATACAGATCAATTCTAATGAAATAATTATAATTTATTATATTGAATTTATGTTTATAAAGTTTCTTTGGTTTTATATTTCTTGTAACAAAAGCTGGCGCAATATATATACATACAGTGTGTTAATTAAAAACTTGGCCATAGGTGTTTAACATGGGAAATCAGTTTTTCCTTGAGCAAAAGTTCCCAAATTATTTTAGACAAAAATACTTCAAATAAATGTTGTAGAGAATTAAATTCTGCACCCGAGATAGTAATAAGATTTTATTTTTGACATTTCATAACCGAGAAAATCAATTTTAATTTTTTCTGCAGATAGCTGATTTATAGCAGTAGCCATGAAACTCAAAACAAAATTACAAATAATTGTATGCCATCTTAACTGTCAAAAAAAGTATGTGCTTTGTGATTTTCGTTCAATAATATATTTCTTTGAGAATATAATTCCTTAGTCACGTGACATGTTTTCCGCCAATCAACATTCAGAATCTCCCTAGCAACGCGTTTATCACAGCGATGATAAAAAACAAAGAAATAAACACCGTATTTATAGTCGTTACTAAGGGATTTGTTTTCTTTATTTATGACATTGACAGTTAATTTTGAGTATAAAAATAAATAATAAGAATAATTCAAACTCCGAAATATTAAATAAAACTCGTAAGTACCATGTTTTAATACAATATGAATATGTATATCAAAAGTTAGGTTAGGTTAGATTGCAAAAATTCATTATATTCTCTCATTAAATATAAGCTCGTGATATGATTAATAATCGAAGATATTGCTCGTGAAACCGAAGCAGCACATTTCAACTCTTCCTTCGGACTCGTGAAATCTGCAGCTCGGTTGCACTCGATAATATCATCGATGATAATCATATCACTGGTTATATTACGTTTGAAAGTATGGAACAGTTTTCTCATCAAAAAAAGCTTCAGATTATAAAATGGTGGACAAATTTTGTTTGAGTTGCATGGCTATCGCTATAAATCAGCAATTTTCAAAAAAAATTAAAATTAATTTTCTCGGTTATTAATTGTCAAAAATAAAATCTTATTACTAACTCGGCAGCAGAATTTAATTTTCTACAACATTTATTTGAAGTATTTATATATAATCAATTATAGTTAAGGTTAAGAATGTAAATAGAAATTTTCAAATAAAAAAATTATATAATATGTAGTTGTGATGTGTGAAGAAAGGTGTAATATTTTCTTCACAGAGAACAATAAAAATATGCAAAATTATTTGTATTTTATTTTTTCAACTATTAAGTACTGGAATTAAAATAGTGTGTTGCATTAAATTTTAATTTATGGTTATATACATATGAAATGAATGTACCGTTTTAAAGTAATAATTTTTAGAAACTGCATCCGTGTGAAAATGAATCTCTTCGCATTTGCTAAATTTCTGGGTCACTTCACTTTCATATAATCACATTCTTTATTAAATTCAATGATCTATAATTATGAATTCGATTGCGGGTTCGGCAAATTTAGAATGTATTCAAGAAGAAATTGGGCATCAACAATATCTGATCTATTTTTAATTGGTGAAACTTGCATTATTTAATACACCTACCTACCGGCATTTTAAAAAATTGAATAAATGGTTTTTTGTTATGATACGTCGACACTTTGAGACTTATTTTGAAATTAGAGCATAAAATTAGGCTAACAGGGTGTAACAAAAATAAGTAGCAACAATATTTCTTAATAACTTTTTCTTGTAATCCTTCTAGATATTGAGTTAAAATTCTTCAGAATACTGCGCATGCGTCTACAAGCCATTGTTGCCCTTGTGATTGCGACAGAATACAATAAAAATTGAATGAATATGTCAACACAAAAGAAAGGTTTGAAACTGGTGAATACCGATATACCAGATGGTGAAACTATACACAAATCGGGAATGACAAGATATAGAATAGAATACCTCGACTAAGGTAACAAAAAAATCATCCGTCAAAATTTTATGTTACAACAGGTTGGACAATCCAAAAAGTGTAGGACATTTATAGTATGCAGTCGACCAAGAACAACTCTATAATTGACGCAACAAGAAAACGCTAAAGATGCTTTAATTTAAAAGTGATGCAGGCCTAAATTAAATCACAATAAATGTTCAAAATGACCACCGTCATTGTCAATACACTCTGAAGGTATCGACGAAATGATGAAACTATTGTTTTTTCAATATCCTCAAATTGTCATATGTGACATGTTTTGTAGTGCTATTCTTCGAGTACTAAAACCTGGCTGAGAATCAACACTTATTTTATTTACATGTAAAAATTTGTTGTGGCCAGTACAATACCTCTCGCCATTTTCATGACAGATAGTAATAATGTACATAGGTGTCAAGTATCATAATTTTTCATTCATAACATCATGATTTTCGAAATCCTTGTGGATGTAAATAACTACTAGCCGTTATTCTGACACGAATCCTCATATCTACTTGCCAAGTCCAACAAGGTCACACGACTGCTCTCGCCCTATAAGTAACGAATTTAACATTTCTTGTACACACAAATAATTGAAATTGTATCTGAATTTTTGTCCTTCTGTTCAAATATGTTCAAAATTCTTCAAATTCATTGACGGTATTAGCGGTATTTCTTACAGATATATGTAATATTAACATACCTATAATTTAAGTATATATTTAATTAATTATACAATATTATATATTAAATGTATTCGTACCTCCCAGAAAAATCTTCCAATAATGCTGATTTTTGACACTGACATTTTGTATTTATCTGTCACTTACAAACATATAAATATTTCAACTGGTTTCCATGTAGTCTTTTAGGCAACTAGATTAATTACAACAGATTATTATATATTATTATATACTATATCTCCAAACCTATAGAAGATATAATAAAATTTTAAAATGTATCGAAGACTTTAAATCGTATTCAATAAAATTTGGATATGCGATTTTTAGCATGAATCCAATACCTCTCTTAGCGAGAGGTAAAAAGGTGCGAACGTTTGGAAGACGATTCGGAAAACAGTCGAAATTTGCTGGGTTTTGGCAGCGTTTCTCTGAACCAGCACAATATCTGTATTACTTGATTTATTTGTCAAAATTTATTTGAAAAAGTTGACAACTCACATTGGCTGAAACAATTGTTTCATTGTTATTGCTACTGGGTCAAATTATTATGAAAATTCCTAAACAACTCGTTCTTTAAAGGGGGAGGGGGTAAAAATGCTAAATAAAATTGAGATTTCGAAAAAAAGTTATTAAGAAATATTGTTGCTGTCGAGGAGTTCTATCACTGGTTAAATTTAATGTATGTTACACTCTCTATTTAAAGTAGGTATATATTTAAATTAAAAAAAAAAAATTAAAAGTTTATTCACCTTGATGATAGGAAAATTCTTTAGTTAGCAACAATTAATCTTCTAGATTAAAGAGTTTATGGTAGTCATTAAATTATTGAAGGTTATAAAATAATTAAAGCAAAAGTTATTAGGTTCTAAAAATTCTCATATTATCTCATCTTTGATTTTAATTATTATTACTTGCTATAGGATATTTTATTGCCTTAATCTGTTTTCTTTTAACTTGCTATCTCTAATAGATTAGAAATTATTTGTCATTTAGGAAATCGAGTGCACGGTATGTTCCAGTAACTTTTTCTGCAATTCAGAACTTCTTCTTTTAGGGAGAAAGTTTTGTCTTAGTTTCAAAATCGTTTACAGATGTTGGAAAAATCCATTTGCTTCATTATTATGTCACTTGAACTACATACATCTTCAATAACATTTAGTGATATCAATTTATCAATTTTAGGAAAAAACTGGTTCCGAATTTAGAAAACCGATTACATATAATGGAAAAATACAGTAGTGGATTATTATGTCACATGCACTAAATATTTGTTCTAATATAAATCATTTGGAGGCATAAATTTTAAAAAACAACTGCTTCCGGATTTTGAAATTTTAATTTATATTACAGATGGTGAACAAGATTAAGGATTAAATAACATCAAAAAATGTTGATTGAGTTACATACGAATAAATCAGAACTTTTACTCAAAAGTAAATGATATTTTGAATTTAAGGTGTGGTAACTCTATTTATCTCTTTTACGTAATTTGAGAAGTATAACTTAAAGAGTCAGTATTTATATTTGCTATAGTGAAAATGATTAGGCAGAAGACCCACGTCATCAACCTGAAAAAAACCTTTAAAATGAAATATAACTTGTAGAAATTATTCGGTGTTATATATTTTTAAAAGTACTAGTATTAAATCATTTATATATTAATGATATTTACAATTATTTCTAAGTCAATCGTTATTCCTTTTACGGAATATAAAATTATTTCAAATAATTGTAGTTTATTTTCGTATCATACGTTGGCACTACTGAAAATGGCCATGTTGTGTCAAATAATAAGTACCTACTGTAATACAACTTACGAATTTTGAAGAGATCGCATCACTGTTTTGTGCAACAATACATGTAATTTAAGCATTAAAATAGTACATATCTGATTTTATTTACTTGAGAGAAATCGGCGAAGATTCTACTTTCATTTTTGTTTCGAATTATAAAAATACCTACATCTGAGTACATATCACTCCTAGTTGAAATGGGTGCGGCTATTTTATTAGATGATTTATACAAGTTTAAACATGTATCCTACAGAAAACTTTGGGAAAAAAATAATACAAAATTACTATTTTGTTACAGTTACTGCACTCTCAAACATTGTAGTAAACGAATAAAGAATTTTATCCACGAGTGTCAAATAATGTACTCATAATTCAACCGTTTTTTTTTATCAATTAATGACCTTCGTTACTGTTGCTAATTTAATAATATTGACAGTTCGATGAAATAATATTATTCAATTGTTATGTCAAATTCAAATCTTACCTTTCAACGAGCAGAAACAAATTATTTTTAATAAGTATTTTTTTTTCCACATAAAAAGTCAAAATTATACTAGTTTTCTCATTTTTACGTCCCGCTACCCTTGGTAAGGGAGGTATAGTTGGAGGAAGAAATATTTGGAACTCATTATAGATTCTGCCAATTGGTCGTTATAAAGTTTTATGGACTTTGCGGTAATGATACTCGGAGCCAGGTAGAGTTTTCTGTCCTGGGCCGTACCCGAAATTTACATTCAAGATGTACTTTTAAATCTGTATTAAAATAATAATTCGTTTTAAGTGTATTTCTTCTAACGTCAATTTGTAAAGTAAAAAGAGATTAAAATATTATAAGATGTTTCCTAATTATGTACTTTTAAATCTATATTCAAATAACAATGCGTTTAAAATACACTTTTTCTAACATCATTATTAAATACGGCCCATTTCTAACCCTAAAATTGATGCCTTCAAGTTCGAATAATTTATGAGTCCTGACCACAAACAAACCCAACCGTCCATAAAAGATTGTAAACCCTGCATAAGTCAGTTCCAAATATTTCTTCCTCCAACTATATAAGGATCGTGTTAAAAATCGCATATCGAGATTTTGCTAAATTACCACGTTTCAAGGTCCCTATAATCTAATTTTAACATTTTCATGATGATGTCTGTGGGTGTGTATGTGTGTGTGTCGATCTTCTGGGCACTCTAATCCAAATACCATTATTCAAAAACTTTTGAAACTATGTATTTCTACCTTAATCTAATATGGAAAGAAGCCATTAAATTTTGGTGTCAATCGGATAACCGGAAATGGCAGTTTACTTGAAGCTCAAATAGTTTTTCTTCAAAAAATACCTTTAAATGTTATTTTTTCGCAATTTGTTATTATATAAATTGAAGATTATTCCATTTTCTACAGGTATGCATTAATACTTTTTCTATATATTTTATGGATAAATTTATAAAGTACTATACAAATTATATCTCAGAACTTATGCTACAAACACAACTCCACAGTTACACATTTCAGCTCAAATGTTTCTAACTGGCAAAATAAAAAAAAACTGATCAATTAGTAGGCTGTGCATGACAAGCGTTGTTAATAGACGTGAAGTCGTTTATTTATAAATTATAACATATTTTTTCTATTTCGGTGTTCTTATGTTTCTATAAACGCACTGTTTTGTACTGCAAACACGACGTTTAGAAGATCTATAAGCGTACTATTTTTGGCGCCTTTCATGTTCTCGAGTTGGTAGTCATGCTTTCATAACTGACAGATGACAGGTAACCTCAAAATGGTAAGTTGTTGATAATATTTCAACATATTACTTTTAATTATGGATTTTTATACTTTCTTTAGGTGATAGGACTAGAAAAAAATATAATATTAATTTCACAACCAGAATCAGACCTTGAATCATAAATACAATACACCTTGCAATACACTAATTAATCAATAGTTGACAAAATATGAAATTTCAATTGTTAGCGAGAAGCGTTACCAACATAAACATAACTAACAAAAAAATACCTAGTCATAATTTGACGTCGCAATTTAAATAAATTTAATCGTAAAAATACCTCAATAGAAAAAATAGTATAAAAAACACGTATCATAAGGCCTGTTGACGCACTCGTCCTTTGTAAAACTCGCCTAGCGGCTCGTTTTCCAAACTTGGACTCGTACGTTAACAGATTGCCTTATGATACTTGTGTTTTAATGTACTATTCTGCATTTATGTCGTGAAAAATAATGAAAATGGCTGATCAGTCTAATAAAGACTGTGGTGAAAGTGTTATTTTCGTGTCTGATTTTATTTAAATGCATTATTTCTAGCAGAATGAGTTAAAATTCTGTGAGAGTGACATTTATTTTTTGTTGTAATTATAATTTTTGTTTTATAACATTACTGGTGCCATTGTTTTTTATAAATGCGATGAACAACTCGTGCGACAATTTCACATTTCAATTATTTAACAAAATACAAAACATGTGAATAAACAGATAGAAAGAGAGCAAACAAATTTGTCTGCTTGCATGCATTTATAATAACTATCTGAGCGATTTTCATTGCCAAACTTTCAATTTCTCTCGCCCGTCACCTTCGGGCAATCGGTAGCAGGAGAAATTATTCATGAAACAAGAGCGCAGCATCAGCTGTGAGAGAAAGAGGCAGCGTCATGCGTTTCAAGATTAGACAGAAAATGAATTTTAGCTTTTATTTTGCAGGAGTGCCATAGGCGGCCAGGAGATTTGGAGATTTTAATGCGTAGTTATGCGGCGTGTAGATAATTTTTTATGCTTTTGTTCATTATAATTATATATTTGAAATTATTTGTTTATGTTTTTTTGTGTACATTGTTTTTTAAAAGAATCTGTACATCCTTAATAGTAAAATAGTAAAGGAAAACTGTAAAAAAATATCGAATGGGGAATACCTGCATAAATTACATTTACTTCATGACAGGTAAATACAAATAAAATTATTGATTTGCAATTAATGATATGTATGCGTTATCAAATGAAAGTGAGTTTTCAGTATTTTTGACTAGTAGAACTAAAGAAATTTATAAATACTTTTAAATAAGTAAATATAACGTAGTACGTAATTGAGAAGAAAATAAACGACAATATTTTTACAGTTATGTTCCTTTCACTTTTCTTCTTTAAAATTTATTGTAATGAAACTGATAAAGTAATTATATTTTTACACTTTTTCTGTGGATTTATTCTTATAAAAATAGAAATACTTTTATTTGTGACGCTGAAAATATTTTTTTATTAAACAATAAGAATTGAACAACATATCAATAGATTCTAAATAGAGTTGGAAAATTAAATCAGATTTAAAAAATAAATTTAAAGGGAAAAATTGTATTTATTATTATTATATTATCTGAAATTATTATTTAGCAATGGATAAGTGCTTGCTCACTATTGATAACTTTTTTATTTCAAGAGATACGATGTTGGGTAAATGAGCAAAATTGTGTCATTTTATATTAGAAAATTGGTCATGTCGACAAAAATAAAATATGGGACATAATATATATTTTATTTTGAATATTTACTTTAAATATTTTATTATTACTATAAAATAAGTTAATAAAATAATAATTTTATTAATAAAAATGTTTCCATGGCTTACTTTGCCAAATTAACTGGAAACAGTATACATTTTTTTACCTCCCGCTACCCTTGGTAAGGGAGGTATAGGGATCATGGTAATAATCGCATATCGAGATTTTGATAAATAATCACCACGTTTCAAGGTCCATAGAATTCGATTTTAACATTTTTACCATGGTGTCTGTGGGTATATGTCTGTGTGTGTATATGTGTGTGTGTGTGTATATGTGTGTGTGTATATATGTGTGTGAGTGGGGATCTTTTGTTCACTCTAGCTCAAATACTATCAACCGCAGAATTTTAAAATCTTGTATTTCGACCTTACTCTAATATGGAAATCGTATAACTGGAAATTGCAACTTACTAGAAGCTCAAAATAGTTTTTCTTCCAAAAATACCTGTAAATGTCATTTTTACGCAATTATGTTATTATTAAAATTAAAGATTATTGAATTTTCAACAGGCATGTATTAATATTTTTCTTTATATTTTATAGATAAATTAATAAAATAATCAATTTTATAGATACCGGAGTCTATGTTTTAAAGATAAACACAATTTCTTAGTAACACAGTTCATATTTCAAATATGAAACTGCCAGATAAATGTCACTGTCAAAAAAATAATCATTTTAAATTAATAGGTAATAGTAACATTTTAAAAATAAAATTGTATATAGATCAATAGTTATATGGAAAGGAACTTAATGTACATAGTTTTCAGCATGCAAGTATGTATTTAAATAAATAAAAAAATATCAGCACGACATAATACCCATTGCTGGGTGTGCTAATCTGATTTGTACGCAGATTTCGCTAATGATGATGACATATTTGTATCGTGCGGGCGTTTACCAAGAGTGCACCACAGGGGTCAATTTTGTGCCATTTAAAATTCGAAATATTTGGTGTTGGTAGGGATTGAATCCGGTTCTCCAGATTCGCGACCAGACACGCAGACACGGCCACGAGACCCCATAGGTATATGTATTTAAAATAATAAAAATTAAATGGCGGGAGGTATTGTGTTGGTCACATAAGTTTTTTTTTAAATGTAAATAACTGGTTTATTTGAAAAAAAATTACATAAACAACGTGTACTGATGATATTTTTAGTCCACAAGTGGAAGACATATTTCGATTTCGAATTGCCCAATCGTTGTTAAAATAATTTTTATAAATTGTTGGTTATTTATTATATTTTTGTTAATAGGCATAGTGTTCTAAGACTATAATTTCATATCAAATAAGGAATTTAGATTCATTTATAAATACTTTGCGGTTAAACAATTGGGAAAATTATTGTAACAATATCAATTCGAATTTGCAAGATAATGGTTTGCGGATTTTTTTTCTTGTGGAACTCCTTTCTCAATAATTCCCCACAATTATCACCACATGAAATTCCTCTTCTTGGGTTATCTTTCTTTTTTCCCAGTTTGATAAGCCCTTGGGAAAATACCCTTCGCCGTCACTGGCGCCTAGGCCTGCTCGTGCTGTCTTTTCACGGTCGCGCTTGCGGGCTGAGTCAAGGTGAAAGTCCCGCAAAAATAAAAGCGTTTGACACAAAAACCTCGTATCGCTTCCAACGTTCCAACTCGAATCGTATCGCTACGTTGCTTAGGCATCACTACTTATCATATGCTCAAACACATTGCAGGCAGAATATTAGGCTATTGTTAGTTGATATGAATTTTTACCTTCCGTCACCTTTAGGTAAAGGAAGGTATTGTCTTTGGTCAAAAAATTCAATAAGTTTTTATTGAATAAGCATGTTTTAAGATCCCTATAATAAGATTTTACCATTTTTACGATGATGTCTGTATTTATGTATGTATGTATGTATGTATGTATGTATGTATGTATGTGTGTGTGTCTGAGTGTGTGTGTGTGTGTGTGTGTGTGTGTGTCAAATGTTTCGGATCGCATAACTTGAATACCACGATTCCAAAAATTATAATTTTTTCGTATTCCTCAAGTTTATATCCAGAAGAACAAGTGATTAGATTTTGGTTATAATTGGTAGCCTCATTTGAAGATTTAACAGTTAAATATGATTTATTGACATTTAACATTATTATAACTTAAAGAATATATATTATTCTGTATATGATTTGATTGAATTTTATACTTCATATTCAATAGAAATAGAGTTAAAGAATTATAAAGAAATTAAATTTTATAATTCAGCCAGCTATGCTAAACATGGAAACTATTAATATATTCATATAATTCAAATTGACAGATATCAGTATCAATAAAAAGTAAATGAATGTGGCGGAGATGAGGATGTTGAAGTAGATGTTGGGAAGACACGGAAAGATACGGTAAGGAAATAATTCTAGTGTTACAAGATTCTAGAAAGATACAAGAGAGACGATTACATTGGTTTGAAAATGTCATGAGGAGAAATGTAGAATGAATATCTTAGCAATAGAAGGTTGAAAAAAAAAACAGAGGAAGACCAAAGATAAGATGAAAGGACTGTACTGAGGAAGACTTGAGAGAAAAGGAACTAAATGAGAACGACACGTAAAACGAATAGGAAAAGCTAAAGAAGAAGAAGATGTCAGTGTCAAGTGCAATTTGCATAGTTTGTTTATGAAACAATTTTACTGGAAATTTAGAATCTTTTGCAAGAATATTTATGTATGGAATTTATACATAATACACAGGATTGACGGAAGGTAGTGTGCTGGCCACAACAGATTTTGTAACTATAATAATACAGAAAATAATGGCGGTGGTCGGTTTTGGTGTAACAGCCTGTTTAAATAAAATGAAATTAAAACGATTGGGCTAACAGACGTTGGACGCGGCTCATAAGACTCCCATATTTTCTGGATTTATAACACATGTCTAATGTCAACAATTTTGCTGTGCTGTGAGCTGAAAAGAGGAAGAATAGATCCTAAATATCTTCGCTATTACTAGCAGTGAATCTCTGATTAATGATAACTTAATGGTAGTATGAGTTTAAGAAAGCTAATTTAAAGTTTTTAAATTGCGAATTGGTTGGTGAAATTTTGGACTGATTTTGTTTTAGAACGTTAAAGCTATTCATCACATTCACTTGTTCCATGGTTTAATATTGCACTTTCATTTGGAAAAAAAAAATTAGTGTATGTCGGCACGAATTTTGAGATTAGGATTTGATATGGTTCAACGTTATTTCTGTTTTTGGAGAAACTGTAAACTGATTTCGATATACAGATGTATATGTTCGCATTTCTGCAAGTTATATTAAGTATCTGATAATGCACTTTCGTTTTTAAGAGGAGAAATTAATAAATGTTAATTTTTGGAGAAATTTTATTCTGATATTTATTGCAATGTACTATTTTATACATACATGTATAGGGTGACACTGAAAAACGGGGCACTCAAAATAACCTTTTTATTTATAATTATTTTTAAATGTAAATTAGTCTTACGGGGCACATGATATTTACAAAAAAAAACTGTTTTCCTATGTTAAACGCCTATGTCGCGGTTTCTGTATTTAGAGAATAGAGTTTCGAGTTACGTTGTTTTTCGACTATTTTGGAAATGAGTTAACGACCTATTGCGAGTTATTACGCAATGAATGTCTGAAAATATTTTTGAAAGTTTTAAGAAATTTCTTTGAGGGATTAAAATGTGATATTGTAATAGACAGAGATTTTTTATAATAATAATTTTAATAAAATAATATCTGCAGATTGGCAATGTAAATTTAAAATTCTGGCTTATTTACATATATAATGAAATTGTAAAATTTGGATTTTTAAAATGTATCATAGAGAAAGAAAGTTTAATTTTGCTAATAAGCATATCCAACAAACTTTTATAGTTATATTGGCTACTTATTAATTCGTAAAATTTTGTAGTTAATATTAATTTCACGGAGAAATTTGGAAGCGTTGTACGCATCATAAAATTTATTTGTGTGATAAATAGCTGTTCAAGTTTTTATCACTGAACAATTAGTGGCTATAAAAAGATGTCTCATATTTTGTTCAAAATTCTTCAAGTGCGAAATGGTTTTAGGCGAATAAAAGTGACAAGAAACTTTTTGCGGTCTTTTACATGTTGCGTTAATTAGAATAAAAAGTAAAAGTATGTACTTGAACTTCACGTATCAACTGAACTTGTCTGTAAGATGAAATAACTTTCGATTTCATGAATAAGTTCGAAAAGTATTTCATACTTGTTATAATTATACATGCGGTGTTTGAAACGCAACTGACAGATGCAAATATAGTTAATTAATATATATATTTATATAATTTTATCGTATTTAACAGTATTTTCAATTTATTCAATAAATTTCTCTGCATGTCAATAACGTAAAAAAATCAGCCCTCTCAAATATAAATCATTATTAGAAAGAAAATGAAAGAAGATTGTCACGTTGAGTATAGTTTATATTTGTAATAAATTGTACCATAAAACTGATTTAGAATGGCAAGTATTAATAGAAGAAAATAAAAGAGTATTCAATTCTGAAAATTTATTAGGTTCAAGTAAGAATTTAATACACCCTTCACTATTTCTTGTAAACTGATCTTAGAATGAAAAGGAATAGTCCGGTATCTACTTTCAATTTACATTTCAAATTAAAATTACTTTGTAATGAAGGCATAAATATATTGTTACCTACGTCTTTTATCTATTACTGACTATATCATTCATTAGGTTATAAACCAATAAGAATACGTGATTTTCCTTAGTTACCACGTATTTCAGCGATTATTATTAAGTAACCATGGTGAACGAATATACGAACCTTTATATATTCGAATATACCTACCTTCGTATATTCACTTATAGGTGCGTTTGATTATTTTGTTCTATGTACTCAGAACTGGCAATGTCTAGAAACTGCACTGTTGCTAGTTTATTTGTAATACAAGTATTTATTTTGAAATACGAGCATTTCTTTGTAATATTACATTCTACTACAACTATATTTAAAAACATAGGTTATGTAGCATATAGTTTGACGTTTCTGTCAAAACAAAATAGACCACAGGTCTACGTTAAATTTACTATTTACTTTTTAGTTTATTTTTTTATTCATGATATAGTCTACCTGTATACAACTCAACAATAGAAAATTCTCGATATACTCAACGAGTTGCCTATTGGAAATACCACTCGACCTTCGGTCTCGTGATGTTTCCAGGCAACACGTTTCGTATAATCGAGAATTTTCAATCGTCTTGTTGTATAATATATGATTATGCTTTACTTAAATTGAATATTTGATCATTTATTTTTAATGTTATGATACAAGCATTTTCTGAAGTTTATGTTCTAAGAAATAACTTTTTAAATAATTATTTTTTCTTATTTCGCGTACACAGAGTGAATTTTGTACAACTGTTTTTCTCAGAAACAATGATAAATGAATAATTTTGTGCAAAATTTTTTGGGGATTTTCAGTGTCAAATAAATATCTTCAATGTTAGCTCTCATTATCTGTTATTACTCATGGAGATTTACTGCAATTAGATTTTTTAGAGTGATATATTTTTATCAAACAGTAAAACACTTTTAAATTAAAATTCGAAGTATTTATTCATGGGTTCATAATATAATAACTATAAATTTTAACTCTAACCTAATTTTTATCAGTTGTCAAAATGTCAAATGTCACTTTTCGTTCTCGAGATATTTGCCCTCAAATTTTTACTTAAAATACTCATGTAATTTTGCCCGGGGAATCGAATGGTGGTATTAATGAGCTCGTATTTCCACCCATTTTTGGGATATACCCCAAAAATGAGTATTTTTACGCTAAACTTTGAGGGCAAATATCTCGAGAACGAAAAGACATGTCGACATGCAGTTTCAAAATTTGAAATTAGCACATTAAAGAGTATATATATATATATATTCATTTAAATTAGATTTTTTTTAAAATTGAACTTTTTAATGAAAATTGAAGAATTATGATTTTTTTAAGAAATTAAACAAAATGAGTAAAAATACGAATTCTATGCATACAAATGAATAAGTATACACATTTTTACAATTATTAAACACCTCAATCAATTTCAACAATCAAAAATTTGAGAAGAAAGTATTTTTACCTTCCATCACCTTCTTTACCAGAAGGTATTGTCTTTGGTCACAAAATTCAATGATGAGTTTTTCGTGAAAAGCACGTTTTAGGGTCCCAATAATACGGTTTTACCATTTTTACGATGATGTATGTATGTACATATGTATATGTATATGTGTGTGTATGTGTGTGTGTGACGATCCTTTCGGATCGTATAACTCTAATAGAATATTTCCAATTTGACGGAGGGTAATGTGCTGGCCACATTAGATTTTTTACTATTGTATTTACTATGGTCCACAAAAAAGGTAAACACCCGGTATGATTAACCATTGTAGCATTTATTTATGCATACCTATGTACTACTTTTTATTTCCTTACTTTGGACTCTTTGGAGTTTGAGTAATTTTAACTATAAGTATAGTAAGTACAGTAACATAAAATCAAATTTTAGATTTCTTTTATTAAAATTACATATTTACTGGGATTGATTCTTACACTTTTATTTGAATCCGAATAAAAAAAATAAACATTATTAAAAGAAAAAATAGTATCTTCTAGACAAATTTATAACCTACTAAAGTTTCAAAACACTGTGTGGCTAAAAACAAAAACAAAATAATAATAGCATATCATTTTATAAGGAGCGAAAGTGATAGATACTTTTTGTTGCAAATTTGTAGAGCGTTTAAGCGAGACCGACAACTACAGATGAGACGCAAAAAGTTACTTTAGGTCAGCATAAAATAAACTATTTTTTCTTCACACTCTGAAATATTTATGTTTATCCAATTACACCTTTTTATATTACGTAATTTTTATTGCAAAACCAACTACTCGTAGTGTCATTAATTTGGTGTTTTTTAGAGTGATTTGGAAAACAAAAATTTGGATTGAAAATTTTTGATACTGGGAGCGTGTACGAAATTTGTAATATGTATGTAATATATTATTTCACTTTAACAGGTATTACAAGTAATAAATTAACCAAGCTTGACAGATAAATCGCTAACATTTGTTAATTTTTATTTTCAATTCCATGGCTATTGCTATTTTTGGGGTGATTTTCGACATTTTCATATGTAATTTCTGCCGGTATAAAGCATGCTAAATTAATTTTACTTATTGATTTAGATGTAGAAGCTCTATAACTTTTATTTGGAGCTCTTTTACTATTTAAACAAACACAGTTTGATATCATGAATTTGTAGTTTACAAAGTTTGGTATAAAAATATAATAACTTTAAATATTATCATACGTAATATAACAAGTGATATGATTATCATCGATGATATTCTCGAGTGAAACTGAGCTGCAGATTTCACGAGTCCGAAGGACGAGTTGAAATGTGCTGCTTCGGTTTCACGAGCAATATCTTCGATTATTAATCATATCACGAGCTTATATTAAATGAGAGAATGTAATGAATTTTTGCAACCTAACCTAACGATACTATTGATATACATATTCAAAACATGGTACTTACTAGTTTTATTTAATATTTCGGAGTTTGAATTATTGTTATTACTTATTTTATACTCAAAATTAACTGTCAATGTCATAAATAAATAAAGCAAATCTCTTAGTAACGACTATAAATACGGTAATAATTTCTTTGTTTTTTATCATTCCTGTGATAGACATGTAACTAGGGAGATTCTGAATGTTGATTGGCGGAAAACATGTCACGTGACTAATGAATTATATTCTCAGTACAATAAATCAATTTATTAATAAATTCTTCGTGTTTTTGGAATAAAATTTTCAACGTTTTTGAAGAATTTAGTTGCTGACAGCTGTCAAAAATGAAAATTGGGTCATGCAGAAGCGTTCCCGTCGCGATCCTGGGTACTGGTTTTTAACCATTAGATAATTCTGCAATACGAACTAGTATATTCTTCAAACAAGAAACAAGTACCTATAGCCAAATAGACACGTCAGTGGCTTTTTGAATTTTTGCTATTGTTAATAAATAAGGTGTATGTACTTATGTATTTGTTCGACACGAATAAATAAATAAACCTAAAATAATTAAGGGAGCAAGAGATTACGAAAGAATGATTTTCAATGTTAATGTCCTATGTTCCGGTGTCACGATCAACACCCTGTATATGAATAAATTAACTGCTCGCTACAATTCATTTATTGTAATAAGTCATCTTTACTTGAAATACAATAAAGAAGATTATTATTATATTCAAATATTCAGGTAAATTAAAGTATAAGGATAATATTTCGTAATTGTAGTATGTATTGTGCACTTCACTAACCTCCATGTCTGTTATCCTGGGAGCGATCGCTGCTCCTTGTGAATCACTGTTGGCTTGATGTAGCACTGAAAGAAGTCGATGGCTGAGTGGCGGCGTGCGTTTTTCACTTCCCTACCTTCTTCACTCTCACTAACAAATCCACAATACACCGTGCGGTCTGAACCACATCTTATATAGCATTTATATTCGGTCCCCACTGCAGGCAACCCCCTGCCAAATATCTCAACAGCGTCCTTCCGTACTCTAATAACGTCCTTAGATTACCAAATACAATTTGTTGGGAAAACGAGAGTATGACTATGTTACTAAATGAAATGAACAACGGCAAGTATTGCATGATGAGTTTGTTTTTTGTGCGTTGCACATTTTAATATTTTACCAATTATTTTACAAATTATGGGATATATTTAATATTATACACAATGACTAGTTGTGGTTTTGATGGAGCAGGTTCGATTCCGACAAAATCGAAAGTTAAAAATTGTTTTAAAATTTTAAGTTGCGCTAAGAATAAACAAATTCTGCCGTGCACTCATAACGGTTTTGCAAGCCTGTGAAGGGACGCCTGATAAGCGCCCTTTACATTATACGAGATAGAAAAATCTGATGTAGCCAGCACAATACCTTCCGTCAATCCTGTGTATTATGTACAAATTACATACATAAATTTTCTTGTAAGAGAATCTAAATTTCCAGTAAAATTATTTCATAAATATATAATGTTATTATAAATGTTAAAGAATATTCTATTATCTATACGAATTGATTGTATTTTATATTTCATATTCAATAGATATTTAGAGTTAAAGAATTATAAAGAAATTAAATTTTATAAATCATAAATCAGTCAGCTATGCTATAACTATGGAAACAGCTACTATATTAAGAAAATTCTAACTAACAGATGTTAGTATCAATGTAAAGTAAAAATCTGATGTGGACACCACACGACTTCCTTGTACGATTATTAAACTATACATATTTTTTTAATAATTAAATTACAAAATATTTTTTTAACTTCAATACAGTAAGATATATAGCGACCATAAAGGGAGTTTTTAAAAAGAGTTTTGATTACAACAAAGAAATATTTGATTACAACAATGAATATGACTAATTTCACAATAAAAATATAATATTTGTTATTGTACGAATCATAAAATTGCACGTATTTAACATAATTTGACATGAACATTTTTTTTGTCTTAATCCATAGCAAGCTTTATTACAAAAACAAAAAAGTATATAATTTTTAAATTTACATATCTCGCTTATACAAAGGGCTAATTTAATAATACTTGATGTGCTAGACGCAGAAATTAATTCTCTAAAACTTTTATTTGAAGCATTTATTTCTAAAATCAAAATAAAATCATTTTATTCAAGAAAAACTGTTAACAACTTCAAGTAATGTACCACTTCCGGTTAGCCTATTTTAACCAATATCTATTATGTTATTTCGATTGACATAAAAGTCTTGTATACCAAATTTGAAAAGTTTTGGATTATATTTTAAAACAGTTTTTTATTAAAATCTATTATAGGCTTCATGTAAAGTGCCACTTCTGGAAATTGTGTAATAACCAGAAAGGGAGGTGCACAACTAGATGTTATAGGAGTCCTAAATACAAAATTTCAACTTTCTACGGCTTACCGTTTTTGAGTTATGCGAGATACGTACGTACGGACGTACGTACAGACGTCACGACGAAATTAGTCAAAATGGATTCAGGGATGATCAAAATGGATATTTCCGCTGAAATCTGGAAACCGAAATTTTTCGCGATTACAATACTTCCTTTACTTACGTACAAGGAAGTAAAAAATGTGACAGAGTTGAGGATGGTGAGATAGATGTTGGGGAAGATACGGAAAGATAGCATAAGGAATGAAAGAATAGGAAATGGCTCGAGTGTACGTTTTACGTATTCCTCCTCCTTACACCCATATGCAGACTTGATTAGATTTTTATTAAAATTGGTCCATCGGAAGAACTCTCAATTGCAACTTTTAACAGTTTTTTTTGAAAAAACGCAGTTAAATATCATTTATTGACATTTAACTTAAAGAATATATTATTCTCTATACGATTTAATTGCATTTTATAATTCATATTCAATAGATATAGAGTTAAAGAGTTATAAAGATATTAAATTTCATATATCAGCCAGCTATACTAACCATAGAAGCTGCTAATATATTCAGATAATTCAAATTGACAGATGTCAGTATCAATGAAAAGAAAATGAATGTGGCGGATTAATATATTGAGGTAGATGTTGGGGAAGACAAAGTTTCTAGATTGATAGAAGAGAGACGATTACATTGGTTTGAACATGTCATGAGGAGAGATGAAGTATGTATTGGAAGAATGAAGATCTTAGTAGGTAGACGAAACAGAGGAAGACCAAAGATAAGATGGAAGGACTATATAGCGGAAGACTTGAGAGAAAAGGAACTAAATCAAGATGACACGCAAAACAGAAATGATTGGAAGAAGAAAATAAAACGTAGCGACCACTAACGAATGAGAAAAGCTAAAAAAGAAGAAAATGTCTGGAAGTATAGTATCTTATCAAAGAAAATTTATGTATGGAATTTGTACATAATACACAGGATTGACGGAAGGTATTGTGCTGGCCATATCAGACTTTTAAGTTTTTTCATTGACTTGTGATTTTATTATTTGTTTTACATAATTTTTGGAGTACCTATGTCGATTGCAAATTGTGTTCGTATAAAACAATAAATATGTATCAAATATTCACTAATAACAATACTGTCTACATCTATCTATGGGCATGTATTTAGAATTCAAAATCGTCTATCACACTATCGCATTATCATGAAATAGAATATAGGACAGCTATTTTATACTTTAAATTACATACCTCTGCTAATGAAATAATAATTATTAGTAACATCATTTTCATTTACAGTACAATTAGAAATTAAATGCGAGCTTCAATTTTTATATAATTTGTAAAATAAAAAATAATCTTTAAAATTTCTACAAAAAATATTTTGAAGTTAAGCAGAAATTAGGTGAAAGTAATGATGATGTATTATTATTAGTATTAGCAATCATAAATCTTGTTCTAGTTTTTTTAGTGCAGTTTTGCAGGAAGACACGAAATATTTGACAAATTCCCTTTCCATTTCTGGTTACATGCAACATTATTTAATATTTGCAAGAGAAGCACAAACTTTATACAATATATGTACTAAAGTTTAATGGATGATGACTTCTTCGATAAGATAAACAAATGGCATAGAGTTATATAAAGGAAAAAATGTTTAATTTATTAGAAAAACATGTTCTTAAAAAGAAAGTTATGTTTTAAAATAAGTGATACATATATTAATGCTACAGAAAATCAAAATAACTTAACCACATTTTGTGAGCATTCAAAATTTCAAAACTAATACACGTGTAATTCTCTTCCTTTTGAGAGAAAGTTAAATAATTAATGTTACTAATTACTCGTATTATTTTGTTATATTTTAAGGAAATTAATTTGAAACATTTTTAATGTAATTCTAAATTACTAAAACAATGTCAAAACATTTTGTTCCACTCGTATATACAGATAGATATAATTGTAGAAATTTCGTGTTAAATTTGGCATTAAATTTTTAAATATATAAATTAAAAATTGTGAAACTATTTATACTAAAATACGTCAGTCTAATAAATTTTCAACGCGTAAGAAGTATACCTAATTTTAAATATAAATTTTCTTCCGAAATATACATTTTCCCTTTTGTTTTAAATGTCAATGAATTGTACGAGTATAAAGAAATAAGAAAACGAAAAACAATAATTATTAAAATAATAAATGTATTCTCTTTCAAAATAAAACAAGGTCGAAGTGTATCTACCTAATTTGCAAATCTATAATTTGCAATTCTGTGAATTTGAAATAAAAATATATGTTTGAAGTAGGTATTTCTTTAAAATATACTGGGTGTTCCAAGAAAAGCTATGAGATCGATTATTTTATTTATTATTGGGAATAGAAGGAAAATATTTAAGTTAACACCAAAACCGACCCGCGCCATTATTTTCTTTATTATTATAGTTTTAAAAAAATATTATTAGAACATAGTTATAAGAGACTAAAGGGGATATCCCAATAATGAAGAAAATATTTTTTTAAAATCAGTGGTTCTCAAGTGTAACACGAAGTTAAATTTTTTCAAATGGGATTATACATATTTTTATGCCTATTCGATAGAGTATTTTTTCTGAATTCAACCATGTATTACTTCTATGTTCTATATCCTTACATATTAAAAATATTGAAAAAAATACAATTAAAATTTAAATAAATTTGATTTTTATAGACATTTTTCAGTAGGCTATGTATGAAAACCTAATACTGCTTTTTGTCAATTTGAATTATTTAGGACAGAAATCAAATAGAACACTGTTTATAACGTTGTTAACAAATATTTGTTTCATTTTAATTTAAGCTCAATTGTTTTTCATTCATAGCCTACTGAAAAATAACTATAAAATTAAAATTTATTTAAATTTCAATTGAATATTTCTCAATATTTTTGTTATGTAATGATGTAAAAAAAATCACATAGTTGAATTCAGAAAAAAAAATACTATATCGAATAGGCCAAAAAAATATAAATCATTCCATTTAAAAATATATTTTCTTCTCTAATGGGATGTCCTCCTTGGTATCCTATAATTTTATTCTATAGTATTTTTTTGTAACTATAATAATAAAGAAAATAATGGCAGTCGGTTATCGATAGCGTAGATTTTTCTGAATTCAACCATTTTATATCATTACATAACAAAAATATCGAGGAAAAATTTCAATTGAAATTTAAATAATTTTTATTTTTATAGCTATGTATGAAAAACAATTGAGCTTAAAGTAAATTGAAACAAAAATATTTGTAAATAACTATATAAATAGTGTTAAAACCAATAAATAAATAAATAAATAGTGAATTATGCACTGAATAATTCAAATTCAACTATCGAATAATTTATTCCGCGAATAACAGATGTTATTCTTTCGAATAAATTTATTTGCAATTGAAAAGTCAACAAAAATATTTATCTGAAGTGTAAATTTATCTAAAACTTTATTCGCAAGTGAAAATACCGGCCCTTTTAATATTGTTTTTACCTCTCGCTAAGAGAGGTATTGGATTCATGCTAAAAATCGCATATCCAGATTTTATTGAATAAGCACGTTTTAAGGTCCCTACAATCCAATTTTAACATTTTTACGATGATGTCTGTGTGTGTGTGTGTGTGTGTGTGTGTGTGGATGTGTGTGTGTGGGATGTTGGAAGGACGGTTACTCAAAAACTATAAGACTTAAAATTTGTTTAACAACGTATTTCCCAATCGGACATTCATGGGAAGATCTGAAAAGGTTTTGGTAACAATTGGACAACCGGAAGTAGAAGATTCTTGAAAAAAAATCTTCTAAATATTATTTTTTGAAAATTTTTCTTGATAATATTAAAGAAAAATAAATTCTCTTTCTGATACATTTAAATATTTTTATACATATTTTATAGATTTAGAGATAAAAGGAATATAATATATAAAATAATGTTGTAATTAATTTTACAACCGAAAGGATGCCATGAAAAATAGTTGCAAATTTAAATTATTTGTAACTGACAGATAAATGTCAGTGTCAGAAATAATGAGTAATGAAAGAAAAATGTATTTGGAGAATCCCTTAATTCTTGATCTGTGACTATTATGGAGATGACAAGTCTAGGTTGAAGGACTTAAATTTGTTTCAAACATTATGGGACAATGTACACCAGTACTGTAGACTAGAGTAACTTTGAATTGCGAAAAAGCTATCAAATTCTTCTCAAGTAAGTTGTAAATATTGACAAAATTACACATCGATATAAGAATAATCGGAGTGCAATCTATCCGTCACTTTATTAAAGGGAATTAAGGTTATTTAGATATAACATGTATGAAAAAATAAAATGTAAAAGAAGATATGTAAGAATAGATGCACAATCCATATATACATTTTAGACCGCCCAAAATTAATGTTTTTACTAGAAGAATATGAAGAGAAAGTAAACAACGTTGTTCGAATTGAAAATTGCTGTTACCAGCCTAATATTTATATATGGTAAACTCTACTTTATAATTTATTGTAACATAATTTATGGTAAATATCTTTATGTTGAGACATGCTATTATTGAATAATAAAGAAGTTTATACGTCATAGATTTATATGAATATATTATTTGTATTTATAAAAATATTCTTTGCTTTATGCATACAGCCAGGTAAAATATACGGCGAGAGGTTATGTGCTGGCCACATCAGATTTTTTTATCTGGAAGTTAAAATTTGAGCTGGGGATCGTAAAATAATTATTTTTATTTTAATGGTGTAATACAACTTGTGTGTATACAATATTTAAATAATATTTATCTAGACTTAAAATAATCTAACAATATATTTAGTAATAAAAGAATAACACATATCACATATGAAAGTGTTCTCAACTTATTGTTTCAGGTTGACAGCAATGATCCAATTTTGTTGCAGACAATAACGATTCATGTGTCAGTAAAATCTTTTGAGTTTAATGAAAGTGGCACGCCCTCCTAACGAAACAGAATACCACAAAATGATATAACGTTATTTGCTCTGTTGCTTCAGTTTAAAGTATTAATTATGTCTAAATTAATCATTAGAGAGTTTTCTGATGAAACATGAATGAAAAACTAATTGCCAATTTTTAAGTATCTACACATAATTTAATAAATCTGTATTGTGTTAATATATTACATACAAATTTAACAACAAAATCGTAAAAATCAAATAGCGTTAAACAGTGTGTTTATTAGAAATTAATTAATTGTTTAGTAATGTATTGTATAAAATCAAAATATTAAAATTCGGTGTTATTTTTATATAGATTATTTGATTGAAAGTTATACACTGGAAAATGTGCTACTCTAAACAAATTTTAACCTTCCGGCACCTCTAGGTAAGGAAGGTATTGTCTTCGATGGTGAGTTTTCAATGAATAAGCACGTTTTAAGGACCCTACAATACGATTTTACTATTACCTCTCGCTAAGAGAGGTATTGCATTCATGCTAAAAATCGCATATCCAGATTTTATTGAATAAGCACGTTTTAAGGTCCCTACAATCCGATTTTATCATTTTTACGATGATGTCTGTGTGTGTGTGTGTGTGTGTGGATGTGTGTGTGTATGTGTGTGTGTGTGTGGGATGTTGGAAGGACGGTTACTCAAAAACTATAAGACTTTAAATTTTTTTAACTACGTATTTCCCAATCGGACATTCATGGGAAGATCTGAAAAGGTTTTGGTAATAATTGGACAACCGGAAGTAGAAGATTCTTGAAAAAAAATCTTTTAAATAATATTTTTTGAAATTTTTTCTAGATAATATTAAAGAAAAATAAATTCTCTTTCTGATACATTTAAATATTTTACAATATATTCTATAGATTTAGAGATAGAAGAAATATAGTATGTAAAATAATCTGTTATAATAAATTTTACAGCCGAAAGAATGGCCATGGAAAATAGTTGAAAATTTAATTTGTTTGTAACTGACAGATGTCAGTGTCAGAAATCCGAAGACATTACTGAAGACTTTTTCTGGGAAGTACATACATTATATTATTTCTTAATGTATTAATAGAATTGGAAACATTTCGAAAAATTAGAAGAGGACAAAATTTCTTCATCAAAAATGAATTTAAGATTAAACAATCTAAATATATATGGAATAGATATATGCGTAAGTAGAATTTTTGGTGTAGAGTGTAGGTATACAAGAAATGTTAAATACAATAGGGAGCGAGCAGTCATATGATTTTGTTGGCCTTGACAAGCAGATATGGGGGCCCATGTCAGAATGATAGCTAGTAATTATGTATATAGATGTCAAATATCATAATTTCTCATTCTAAATTTAGTGATTTTCCAATTCCATGTGGAACAGAATTAAATGTTAAATATCTAAGGCATACAAGTAAACTTTAAACTCCTGGTGATAAATTAACTACGTAAATTTAGAAAATCTTGAAATTTTTAATGAAAAATTCTAACATTTGACATCTATGTACATAATTACTAATTATCATTCTGAAACGGGCCCACACATTTGCTTGTCAAGCCCAAAAATGTAACATTACCGTTCGCGCCCTATACTTATGTAACCAAAAAAAGGAAGTGGCGAGAGGTATTGTGCTGGCCACAACAGATTTTTTTTACGATGTAGTGTGTATGTTCTTTCGTGTTATTTTCGTTACATCTATATGCAGACTTGATTAGATTTTGGTTATATTTGGTCCACTGGAAGTACCCTCATTTGAAGATTTTAATAGTTTATTAAACGTAGGTGTGAATAGCAAGATAAATATCTGTTCCTGAAGATTTTCCGTCATTTTAATAACGTTTTTTTTACAGAATATAATATTTGGTTGAAATCTTCACTACACCAAATTCATCTATATAAACTAATGAGAATAATGTAAGGAGGACGGCATTTTGTGTTCTAACAGGTCTGTTTGTTTATTGCTGCATTGAATCGTGCTTAGTTTTAGTTTATTGGTATCTCTGTCCGTGTAAACAACATTTGCAATGTGTCTAAATGTTATTAACTATTTCTATTGTTATTAATAGTGTTTTTGGTAGGTGTTATGTGTAATTAATATTGTATTGTTCATTGCTAGTGTAGTAACAATTAAACATGGTTCAATAACAACTTGAAATGGATGAAGATGCAAATATTGTAAGTCATTATGTTTGTTACTAATTATTCTGTGTTAGTATATTGTTCGTAATATAAATTTTAATATTATAATTATATTTATAAACGTATAAATATCCAAAAACTTAAAAAAATATTTACTTACCGCAAAATTAGTGGTTATATTATTTCAAATTCAAATTCGTCGGCTCCGGTGGCTCAATGGTTACAGCAACGCTCCTCAGTCATGAGTGCGCTCGGGGTTCTGGGTTCGAATCCCACTAAGGCATGGATGTTTGTGATGTGAACCCACTCTGCAATTGGGATTTAATCCTGTTAAGGGGTTTAAAAAAAAAATAGACTAGAACTGTATAAGAGTAGTGAAACGAAAAGACTTTCACTATTCGTTACGAGTCGAAGGAAATTTTCATTAGTCTCAAACGAATTCGAATTAAGCGATAGGTCAAGAATATCGTTACTATGGTTTTCGTTCGTATTCACACGAATACGAGTAACCCAGGCAAATACGAATGCTCAAGAATGCCGGCTCTGAATGTTTTACTTCTTGTTTTATTATTTTTCAGTGGAAAGATTTTAACTTCACAGATTCTTTTTCTTTCATAACGAACACTACTATGAATTAATTTTTTATTTATTTATTTTGAGGTTATATGTAATTCATGTCAGTAATAAACACATTACTGCCACCTCTAGAGCACGAAAGGCACCAAAAACAGTGCGCTTATAGATCTAAACGACGTGTTTGCATTACTTTTATACACTCATGTGGCCAGCACATTATCTTCCATAAATTCTGTGTATTATATACAGATTCCATACATAAATTTTCTTGCAAAAGATTCTATATTTCCAGTAAAATTATTTCATAAACAAACTATGTAAATTGCACTTGACACTGTCATCTTTTTCTTTAGCTTTTCCCAATCGTTATGGGTCGCTATTCCTGATTTTCTTCTTCCATACATTTTACTTGTTGTCCTTATTCAGTTCCTTTTGTCTCAAGTGTGCCGCCATACAGTCCTTCCATCTTCTCTTTTACCTCTATATTGGCAGCGCTACCCGCTAAAATTTTTAACTCCACAGATGAAAATTCATTGTTAACTGACAGCAATTTGAGGTTATACCAGTGTCATTCATGTTAGTTTTGAAAGCAGTCATAAACAGTGCGTTTACAGATCTTCTTAACGACGTGTTTTCAGTGCGTTTATACTTATAAAAACACTGAAATAGAACAATTAATTTAAAGTTGTTCCCTATTAGGTAACCTGTTATTTATAAATTAAATATTTAAATTGCATAAAAATATATAAAAAGAGAAAATTCACCTACTTATTGCAGTAAAAGTTTTTTTTTTAATGAAAAACTCATTTGAAAATATGAACTAAATCTATAGGCCAACGTGTTTAGGGAAAGTGTTCTCCAAATCAATCTACTAAATAAAATTATATTTTTTTCAGTTCAAAATCATTTTATAGAATTATCCTATTTGGGATTCTGATATCTAGAACAGCCATCAATTTTGTTATTAAATTTCATTGTTTGGTTAAAATGAAATCAAATACAAATTAAATCTCATCTGTCATAGTTTTATCATTGATAGATTTAAAGAGATTTTAATTGAATTAATTACTGAAGAGTTGGAATAATTTATGATTTAAACATCTAAAACTATTACTAATATTTCGAATAATATAGAAATTATAATTTACTATTACTTTTTTGGAATCTGAGGAGAGAGTATTAGATTAATTTATTTCTTGTTAGTGTCAATGTTTTTATTATCATATAATTACTACAGTTTTCAATGAAGTAATTTTTAATGAAATTAGATCTAATCGGGTAATATCTGGATATTAGAAAATGATGAACTTTCTTTTGGAAATATGAATTTTAGACCTTTTAATATAATTTAATGAAAGTTAAATTATACGAAATATTTTTCCGGACGAATTCTCAAAAATTTGCACATTTCTCTTTGATTAATAAGGCATTTAAGTAATCTTAGTAATTCCACAAAAATTGAAATTTAAAGTAAATAAGAGGAAAATTTATGTGCAGTTTGTAATGATTCAGTGAATCCTAGCGTCAGATTATAAAATCTGTCTTATTATAAACCGTCTTATCATTTCATAAAATACGGCCAAATTGTCAAATCTGCCTTGAATTACTGGCCTATTTTACTAAAAAATTATGTATCGGTACGACTCGTTACCAGGTAACATGTAGTTATAATAACGATTTTTGCTAAAACTCTATTCAGCTAATATGTTTATCGTTACGATTCATTATTTTATATCGTTTATGAACGACAAGATCAAATTAAGTAATCGCTGTATATTAAACAATTGAATGTTGACAGGTTCATATGACATAAATTTGACATTTACTTGACATGTATTTGACATATGACACCCGTGCTGCCCATTTGATACATTGACTTGCATATTTGATAAAATTCATCGCCCCCTTGGATCTATCCAGGGTCGAAAAGGGGGCAAAATCGCCCAATTTGAGAATTCATAAATCGGAGAAACATTATGTTTAAAATGAAATGTGGTAGTGATACATCATCGTGAACTAAATAAACAATTAATTATTTATAATATATAACACCTGCAGGTTATAACTTTGCTAATTAAAATGTAGAACATAATACAAAATAAAAATAGAAAGTAACATTTTTTTGGTATTTAAGAAAGATATTACCTATAAAGGTGTGCAGCAAATGCATGTAATAAATTAATATATGATATTAATTCCCCCATATAATTATTAAAAAAAATCACGCGATTTTGGGTTGATCTTTTCTGTTACATCACCCAGTCACGAGACAAATCGTTTAAGCTTCATATTTGATTTCATTCCTTGATAATTATTTTACGTAATTGTTAATATTTGGTAGATATTTACTTTCTTCAATTACAAATAACAAAACTTTCTTAATAGACAATTAAACACGCTTTAATTAACACGTATATGCTATTTTAAATTGCAAATCAACCTTATGTAACATATGCCTAATTCATAATAATTACAATTTACGAAAACAATTCTCTGTCAATACCTACACGCATTAGACATAAACACATTAATTATAAGCGTTTAAAAAGCAATTAATGTCTTTAAAGTATCACATTTATTGTAGGTCTGAAGCGAACCCGAATATCACGTTTATTACTTCCTCAAAAATTTAAATGGGAATTCAATAAAGATATCTGCATTATGTTAATACTGTATCATTATATATCAGTATAAGAACTTTTACAATGTTTTAATTATCTAATCTGGGCTAAATTAAAAAAAAAACTTACGGCAAATTATATAATAGATGAACTATATAAATTTTATTGGAATTTGCTTTATGAAGTCGTCTTTTGTTATATCTATGAATACATTTTCATAGAAAAGATCTTTTTCATAATTGTGGTAAATCTAAGAAATACTAAAATAGTTAAATCCTGGAATACAATATATTCATATTATTATATTTACTATTAAAATTGATTAAAAAGGCGCCATTGGATAGTTTGTTATAATGACGGATATAAGAAATAAAGTCATATTTTGATAATTTTGTGGTTTTTCTAGTTATAATATTTATATTAAAAACTTCGGTGATGTACAGGAGCACTGGGTTTCTAAAATCTTGCAGGGAGCAGGGATACGCACGCACACACACACGCACACACACACACACACACACACACACACACACACACACACACACACACCAGGGTGAAACCGTGACATAAGCGTTTAACATGGGAAAACTTTTTACCTCTCGCTGAGAGAGGTATTGGATTCATGCTAAAAATCACAAATCTAGATTTTAATGGTAAGCACGTTTTAAGGTCCCTACAATCCGATTTTAATATTTTTACGATGATGTCTGTGTGTGTGTGTGTGTGTGTGTGTGTGTGTGTGTGTGTGTGTGTGTGTGTATGTATGTGTGTAAGTGTGTGTGTGTATGTATGTGTGGGGAGGTTGGAAGGACAATTTCTTAAAAACTATAATACTTAATATCTGTTTAACTACATATTTCTCAATCGGAGCTGAAAAGGTTTTTGTAATCATGGTCAACCGGAAGTAGCAGATTCTTGCTAGTAAAAGAAGAGTAAATTCTCTATTTGATACATATAAATATTTTATTATATCTTTTATAGATTTAGACATACAGTAGAAATATAAAGTATATAATAATCTGTTGTAATAAATGTCACAGCAGAATTAATGGCATGGAAACCAATTTAAATGTAATTGACAAATGTCAGTGTCAAACATCCAGAAACATTACTGAAGATTTTTCTGGGAAGTACCTACATATATTATTTCCTAATTGTATTAATGTTTAAAATTATAGGTATATTACATATACCCTTAAAAGATACTGTCAATCCCGACAATGAATTGGAAACATTTCGAAAAATTAGAAGAATAGGACAAAATTTCTTCATACAATGAATTTAAAAATAAAAAATCTAAATATAAAAAATAGATGTAAGTAGAATTTGAGGTGTAAAGTGTAGGTATACAAAAAATGTTAAATACAATAAGACGCGAGCATTTATGATATAGGGTCATTCAAATCTAAATTATTCAGTTTTTCAGAAAAGCAAAATACATATAATTTGGACAAGTCAAGTTTTGCAATGGCCAATTAAATAAGTTTTGGAATAATAAAACAAAAATATATGATACCTATACCATTAGGGCATTGCTACAGGAACCCGTTTCTTTGAGAAATTATTTATTACGACACTAATGAATCAAAGCAATATTTATAAAACAAAATATGAATAATAATAATAATAATAATGATGGGGCTCGTGGCCGTGTGCCTGAGTGTCTGGTCGTGAATCTGGGGATCCGGGTTCGATCCCGACCGACGCCACAAATAACATCGCATTTTAATGGCACAAAATTGACCCCTGTGGCGCACTCTCCACGCCAGCAATGAGTGCCCGTGAGGTGACGCCTGGTAAGCGCCCACACGGTACAAATATTCCATCATTACCGATATCTGTGTACGAAGCAGATTGGCACACCCAACAATGGGTAATATGCCGTGATGAAATATTTATTTATTTATTTAATAATAATTCAATGATTTAATAAATCCTGAATGTTATAAACATTTAAACTTGTATGATGACCCGTTTTCTAATACGCCATTGGCTGGTTTTGGATGAATTTGTTGTGCCACAGTCAATGGATAAGGCGAGTTTTGAAATAAAATACAATTTTCAAGCTCAATTTACTTGGTAGTTACGTATAGATGCCGCATTATTTTCTACAACTAACCTGACATACTTTTCTCCTAATTTTAATATACTAATAACAATACCAAGTCGTTTTCTATTTGTATTTAAAACTAGAAAAAAATAAACTGATCTGATTATGATGTCATGGTTTTACTACATTATTTTTGATTGATGTGTGTGAACTGTCTGCTTTAATTCATCCAGAAATTTTGCTGATCCTGGAAGAGATAGCAACGATGCGAACCATCCGAACAAATTAATTTATGGGGGAGATAAGAGAATTGATTTGAAACAGTACCGAGTGATAAATGGAAAATGGCTATGATTTCCTTTATGCTTAGGTTTAATAACTATATGTTCAATGAACATATTAGGTTCCCCCCAGTTTTTTTTATGAAATCTAAATTTAAAGCGATCTGTAATAATATTTTTTGCACGATCAGGTTTTTTACTTCCTTGTACGTAAGTAAAAAAAATATCCATTTTGATCATCCCTGAATCCATTTTGACTAATTTCGTCGTGACGTCTGTACGTACGTACGTATCTCGCATAACTCAAAAACGGTAAGCCGTAGAAAGTTGAAATTTTGTATTTAGGACTCCTATAACATCTAGTTGTGCACCTCCCTTTCTGGTTATTATACAATTTCCAGAAGTGGCACTTTACATGAAGCCTATAATAGATTTTAATGAAGAACTGTTTTAAAATAAAATCCAAAACTTTTCAAATTTAGTATACAAGACTTTTATGTCAATCGAAATAACATAATAGATTTTGGTTAAAATAGGCTCACCGGAAGTGGTACATTACTTGAAGTTGTCAACAGTTTTTCTTGAATAAAATGATTTTATTTCGATTTTAGAAATAAATGCTTCAAATAAAAGTTTTAGAGAATTAATTTCTGCATCTAGCACATCAAGTATTATTAAATTAGCCCTTTGTATAAGCGAGATATGTAAATTTAAAAATTATATACTTTTTTGTTTTTGTAATAAAGCTTGCTATGGATTAGGACAAAAACATAAAAAAAATGTTCATGTCAAATTACGTTAAATACGTGCAATTTTATGATTCGTAAAATATCACATATATTATATTTTTATTGTGAAATTAGTCATATTCATTGTTGTAATCAAATATTTCTTTGTTGTAATCAAAACTCTCTTTAAAAAGAACCGGGTTAGATTATGGTCGCTATATATCGTACTGTTTTGAAGTTAAAATTAATATTTTGTAATTTATTTATTAAAAAAATATGTATAGTTTAATAATCATACAAGGAAGTCGTGTGGTGTCCACATCAGATTTTTTTAAACTTTACCGACAGGGTTTCCAAGGCAGTAAGTTTTGTTTAAACCGGTGTGCGGTTATTTAATAGCCAGAACTCGTACACTGTTAACTCTACGGTAATTTCAAACCTAATGGATGTTTTGTCTAGTTATATTTCGTCGTTGATGCGCACTGTACAATTCGTTGCTGGAACGTGCTGTGTCGTGCCGTGCCGCGCCCTGCCGTGCCGTGCCGTGTCTGACAAGTGAGCGCTAAGCTTTATGCTACAATAATTTATTGGCTGTTGGAGATCAGTAGTGTTCTGTAGTTTGTACAATTCTGTAGTAAAATTTTAAATTTGGTCTATATAAATATCTGTATCAATAATTAATAACTGAAAATACCCATAATTTATTCCCGAGTGGTTAATATGTTAAAACCCACTATAACGGATACAATTATTTTCCCACATATTTCGAAAAGGAAAAGACAATCAATTACATAATATTTCTTAAACTTAAATTAGAACAATTTATCAAAATAATTAGTGATATTGTATTTTAATGACTGACAAATCATAATGGTCTAATTATTAATTGTGCATTATTTATTTTTGACATGAAATGTATATTGAGAAATCTATTATTTGAGGAAGTTCTCAATTTGCCAGTCGGGACTGCCAAAAACCGGTACTAACATGTTGTAACAATGTGACGAGTGAATAATTCATAACAAATGAAATGTACTTGCTATGGCCGACGTGTGAACGAAATTGAAAGTGATAATCCAAGGAGTGAAATGGAGTTCATTGTTTGCTAAACGTTTACGTGGATAACTTGACAATATACAGAGAAACTAATGCTGATAATTATGTGATAAAATGTTTTGATATTTTTTATTGCATTTCCTGTGCATTATAATGCAATTTGTACAACATTTTAATACCAATCGCGTCCCCTTCACAAGACTGTATTTTCTGACGTCTTTACGTTTTACTGTTTTGTAATATTTGTGATTAATAAAAATATAATTAATATCTAAAAGTGTTAGAAAATTATAATCCAAGGATTATTGCCACAAGTGCGAATTTATCAATTATAAATGTAAATAATACATTCCTTCATTTAAAATTCAAATTATATTGCTATTTACTTATATTGGAATGAACAACGTATTACTTTGTATATTTTAAAATAAAACGCACGACTTGTGTTATATGTTGTAACATAATTTTACGGAAATTTCAATAATTAATTTCTTATTCTAGTTGTTTCTTTATCATTAAAATATTAACATGATTAAAATACACTTCATTATACAGGGCGTCCCACATTAATTGGTATACCATTGGGATCTCAGAAACTATAATAGCTTCGAGATCGATTAAATGGGCAATGTTGTGCAGTTTTAAGCGCTAATTCAAATTCTGAATTAAGCCTCATTCACAATGCGAAATTAGTAGTTATGCCGATAAAATGAATTGAAGAGAGAAATTAATATTAATTTCATTATTGATCACATACGTACAATTGAAAAGGAAACGAAAAAGTATCAGAAGATGGTGGATTCGTTTAATAAATAATAACCGATCATCTCAAGGTGATTGGGAAAATCTTTTAAAATAAATGAGGCTATATGATCGAAATATGTCTTTTAATTATACTCGTTTATCAATAGATCAGTTTGATTATTCATTGGCACTAGTAGGACCACTACTGAAAAAAAAAATAGCATAAGAACTCCTATATTAGTGGTTGTTTTACCGAAAACAGTATTCTATGTTATCGACTAAGTCACTAACTAAACAGTAATTTTATGTGTTGTGAACGACCGTCTCAAATCACTGATACTAACTATAACTACTAATTATAACTACTAATTTCGCATTGTGAATGAGGCTTTATAAAAAACAAAATTTAAAATAGCAATTTTAAAAAATGTCAAATATTTCCGTAATTATAAACGCTATAAAAAATCATAAAATACCAATAAATGAAATTATGAATGAAAAATTTTGACATGAGAACGACACTTAAAACAGAAATGAATGGAAGAAGAAAATAAAAGATAGCGACCCCTAACGAATGGGAAGAGCTAAAGAAGAAGAAGATGTCAGTGTCAAGTGCCATTTGCATGAAATAATATTACTGGAAATTTAGAATCTTTTGCAAGAAAAGTAGCATCATTTGAAGATTTAACAGTTAAATTTGATTTATTGACTTTTAACGTTATTATATTAATGTATTATTCTCTATATGATTTGATTACATTTTATACTTCATATTCAATATATATATATATATATATATATATATATATATATATATATATATATATATATATATATATATATATATATATATATAGAGTTAAAGAATTTTAAAGAAATTAAATTTTATAAATCAGCCCGCTATGTTAAACATGAAAACTACTAATATATTCATATAATTCAAATTGACAGATGTCAATATAAATAAAAAGTAAATTGAGACACGGAAAGATAGGTAAGGAAATAACTCTAGTGTTACAAGTTTCTAGAAAGATACAATCGAGATGATTACATTGGTTTGAAAATGTCACCAGGAGAAATGAAGAAAATTGGATGAAGAATGAATAGCTTAGATAAGATGGGAGGACTCTAATGCGGAAGATTTGAGAGAAAAGGAACTGAATTAGAACGACACGAAAATAGAAATGAGTGGAAGAAGAAAATAAAAAATAGCGACCCCTAACGAATGGGGAAAGCTAAAGAAGAAGGAGATGTCAGTGTCAATTGCAATTTACATAGTTTGTTTATGAAATAATTTTACTGGAAATTTAGAATATTTTGCAAGAAAATTTATGTAAGGAATTTATACATAATACACAGGTTTGTCGGAAGGTATTGTGCTGGCCACAACAGTTTTTTTTCTTTACGAATAAGAATAGTTTGCAAAAAAATACTATTATTTACTGTCATGAAATGACGTCCCTCATGGCCATGCGCTTTTGTACGGGGCGGACCTGCTTAGGGCGCTAAATTGAATATTATGTGCTCCAGGCGCCAAAATACCACCGCACGGCGCTGCGGAAGAGAGCAGTTGTAGATTTACCTTATTTGTTCCATCCCATACTATTATAAAAGCAATGAAATAATATGTGTAAAAGAAAACAAGAACATATTCCATATTCTAATAAAATTTAACGACTAGGTCATTGTTATTTGCGTTGTTTTCTTTGTGGAATAACCATTATTAGCAACATTTGTGCAATATTTGCAGAAACGAGCGAAGAAAAGCATGCAACATTATCCATGTGGCCTAGGAAGTATACAGTACGATATGATCGAACGTCGTGTGTCATTAATAAAGGTAGATTTCCATACAGTCAATTACGCGGCACGCATGGAGGATCTGTTGGCTAGCCAGGTTCCTAAAGTTCTAGGTGATATTACGTAAACAAATGAACAATTTGAATACTGTTATTATGCATTCATTACATGCTGTGTTAGTGAAAGTATTTCACGGAGCTTCCACCGAGTCAGACTCATATCGGACACAGCACTTTCCTTACGGAATTTTGATAATGGATACGTGTGCTCAGCGAAATGCAATAAAGAAAACTTAATGCGGAGACATTTAAAAAAATCTGTTGTGGCCAGCACAATACCTCTCGCCACAGAATTTCAAGATTTTCTAAATACACGTAGTTAATTTGTCACCAGAAGTGTGGAATTTACTTGTCGAGGAAAATAAACCATATGGAATTGGAAAATCACTAAATTTAGAATGAGAAATTATATCCCCATATCTGCTTGTCAAGGCGCCCTATTGTATTTAACATTTCTTGTATACCTACATTCTACACCAAAAATTGTACTTACATATATCTATTCCTTATATTTAGATTGTTTAATTTTAAATTCATTATATGAAGAAATTTTGTCCTCTTCTAATTTTTCGAAATGTTTCCAATTCATTGTCAGGATTGACTGTATTTTTGAAGGATATATGTAATAGACCTATAATCTTAAATATTTAACTACTAATACATTAAGAAATAATATAATGTATATGTACTTCCCAGAAAAACTCTTTAGTAATATCTATGAATTTCTGACACTGACATTTATCTGTCAGTTACAAACAGTTCAACTGGTCAACTATTTTCCATGGCATCCTTTCGGCTGTAAAATTTATTATAACGTTATTTTATTTATTATATTTCTTTTATCTCTAAATCCATAGAATATATAATAAAATATTTAAATGTATCAGATAGAGAATTTAATTTTCTTTAATATTACCAAGAAAAATTTTCAAAAAATATTATTTAGAAGATTTTTTTTCAAGAATCTTCTACTTCCGGTTGTCCAATTGTTACCAAAACCTTTTCAGATCTTCCCATGAATGTCCGATTGGAAAATACGTAATTAAACAATTTTTAAGTCTTATAGTTTTTGAGTAATCGTCCTTCCAACATCCTACATACATACACACATACATCCACACACACACACACACACACACACACACACACACACACACACAGACATCATCGTAAAAATGTTAAAATCGGATTGTAGGGACCTTAAAACGTGCTTATTCAATAAAATATGGATATGTGATTTTTAGCATGAATGCAATACCTCTCTTAGCGAGAGGTAATAAGTGAAGCGAATTTTGTTATTTCGGAATATATAGCAGGGCGTTGGGACCAAAAGCGAAGCAAGAAAAGTTTATTAGGGGGAAGAAAAAAAATATTATCATTATTTAATATTTTTATATTTTAGTATTATGTCTCTGCAAGAAACTTCGCAAATGTAATACTGTTGTCATACAAATAATAGCTATCATTTTTACCTCCCGCTATTCTTGGTAAAGGAGGTATATCAATCAGCTAAAAATCGTATTTGGAGATTTTGATAAATGAGCAGGTTTTATGATCCCTAGAATCAAATATTATCATATTCACGATGATGTAGTTTTGAAACCTTTTATTTATACCTTATTCTAATATGGAAAGAAGCCATTAGATTTTTGTGTAAATCGTATAACCGGACATGGCCTTTTACTTGAAGCTCAAAACATTTTTTTTTCTTCAAAAAATACATTTAAATTACATTTTTCACGATTTATGTTATAAAAAATAGAGATGATTTTTTCTACAAATATGCATTAATACTTTTTACCTCTCGCCAAGAGAGGTATTGGATTCATGCTGAAAATCGTATATCTGTGTGTGTATGTGTGTGACGAAAGTTTCGAATCGCATAACTTCAATACCACGATGCCAAAAATTATATTTCGTATTCCTCAAGTTTATATCCAGAAGAATAACTGATTAGATTTTGGTTATAATTGGTGAACCGGAAGTAGCCTTTAACGTTATTATAACTTAAAGAATATATTATTCTCTATACGATTTGATTACATTTTATACTTCATATTCAATAGATACAGAGTTAAAGAATTTTAAAGAAATAGAATTTTATAATTCAGCCAGCTATGCTAAACATGGAAACCACTAATATATTCATATAATTCAAATTAATATATAATAATTAATAATAATAAAAAGTAAATTAATGTAGCAGAGATAAGGATGTTGAAGTAAATGTTGGGGAAACACGGAAAGATACGGTAAGAAAATAACTCTAGTGTTACAAGTTTCTAGAAAGATACAAGAAAGACGATTACATTGGTTTGAACATGTCATGAGGAGAAATGAAGAATTATATTTGAACAAGAATGAGTAGTTTATTAATAGGAGGTTGAAGAAACAAAGGAAGACTAAAGATAAGATGGAAGGGCTGTATTGCGGAAGACTTGAGAGAAAATGAACTGAATGAGTACGACACGCAAAAATAGGGACCCCTAACGAATGGGAAAAGCTAAAGAGGAAGAAGATGTCAGTGTCAAGTGCAATGTGCATAGTTTGTTTATGAAATAATTTTACTAGAAATTTAGAATTGTTTGCAAATTATGTATGGAATTTATACACATTACACAGGATTGACGGAAGGTATTGTGCTGGCCACAACAGATTTTTTATTTATTTATTATTATATATTTTACGAAACACTTCCTAATTTATAACTAGTTCATGTTATACAATTGTCTTAACAAGATTCCCATTTTACAATTTGCAATTGTTCATTCTAAGAAAACTGTCACGAATATGAAATATTTTGAAATTGAAATCTGTGAGGTTGACCCCACATAGACAGAAACACTCTGACAGATGTACTCAATTAATGGTAATTTATGACATTTATTTCTTACATAACATCTCTATCAGTTTTTGTGTTAGCGTGTGATGTATGTCCCGTTTTACAAACCGAAATTTGACCGGGGGCCTCTCAAATTTTATAATTACGCAACAATAGAGTGTAATACATACCCAAACGGGATATAATTATACCTTTTTAATTGAGTTGCTCACACTTAAACAATAATTAACATCACATCCGAAGGGCTTCGACGATTATTCTTCTTTAAATGCCGAGGAAATCGACTACCCTAAAGCAAGATGATAGACAGTCGATTTTATAATTAATTCCCAAGTAGACAATTGATAAAATAAATTCAAATAAAAAGTTCTTCGGAGAAAATTAAGAAATTGATATTGATAGAGAAATAATCATTGCAATAAAGAAAGTTAGTATCGTGTGTTGACAAATAATAATATACAATTCCTGTGAGAGTTGAATAAGGATATTTTTTAACTATTATAAGTAATTTTCCAAATAATACAAATTGAATAAATGTTAGGTTAAGTCGTTAAGCAATGAGTATATAACATAACGTTCATTTCTTTTCAGTTACAAACATATGAAAATTAATTTATTAATTAGATATTTTATAAATTCATATTTTAATATTTTCTCCTTAAAATGCTATCATTATTAATTCGAAATGATTAATTTATTGACAGTGACATTTATCTGTTAGTTACATAAATTTGAGATCTGAACTGTGTAACCAAGGAGATACGTTTATCTTTAACGCGTAGACTCCGGGATTTATAAAATAAATTATTCTATAATTTTATCCACAAAATAAATAGAAAAATCTGTTGTGGTCAGCACAATACCTCTCGTCACTTCCGTTTTTGGTTACATAATTATATGGCGCGAGCAGTCATGTGACATTGTTGGCCTTAACAAGCAGATATGGGGGCCATTTTCAGAATTATAATTAGTAATTATGCACATAGATGTCAAATGTCAGAATTTTTCATTAAAAATTTCAAGATTTTCTAAATCCACGTAGTTAATTTGAGACCAGGAGTGTGGAATTTACTTGTTGAGGAAAATACACTCTACACCAAAAATTGTACTATTTTTTATATTTAGATTTCTTAATTTAAATTCATTCTATGAATAAATGTTGTCCTACTCTTCTAATTTTTCGAAATTTTTCCATTTCATTGTCGGGGTTGACAGTATTTTTGAAGGGTATATGTACTACTACAACATATGTACTCACAAACATTTATTGTTACTGTATTTAATATGTGAAATAACCATTGAGATAGTATTATTTTCACGCGAATTTACGCTGTCCTCATGGGCCGTATACAGGTTGAGTCTGCGAAGACGCAGAAATAAATAGTTCATATAAAATTTTATTATTTTAAATATACTATTTTATAAAGTCAGATATACAAGATACGACTAGCAACTTTTATTTTTTAAAATGCAACCTATAATTATTTTACTAAAATATAAATCGCCCTGTCTTTCTGTTTTCAACGATGTGTTAGTTTTTATTAATGTATTTGGAAAAATTCAAGAAAAATAAGATAATGTAAATATATGGGAAATAATTTTTATTCAAATATTATAGGTGGCTATGTGAAAATAAACAAACTGTAACAATGTTAATATCAACGACGTATACATTTGTTTGTTATTTATTTATTATTTACTTATTTATCTATTTATTTATTATATATTTTCACACATCCACCTAGAATATTTGAATAAAAATTATTTCTCGTATAACTCAATTATCTTACTTTTCTCGAAATTTTTCAAATGTATTAATAAATATTTATTTATACAGTTGATAGTTGTATCTTGGAAACTTGACTTTATAAAAATATATATGTACCTACCATCAAATAGAATATTTGAAATAATAAAACTTTTATATGAGTCATTTTTTTTCTATTACTTATAATAAAAAGTTAAAATGGGGGGGACGTCACCCTGTATATGTAAGTCAGACAAACGATTTTCCTTTTCTACACTACTGCCGGTGACTCCTTATGTCACAATTAATTAAATTTCATAAAAACTACGGGATTAATATAGATATTACAAATTATATAATAACATTAGGCATAAATTAAAATGTCTATTTATAAATTAATTATTTCGGCACATGTTTACTAATACAAACAAAATATAAAAGGCAATGTTATAATAGTTCAAAAAAACTAATTTATCTTTTTTACATCATGCATGCATATCACAATCTATCCTCGATAACCGATAACAATATATAATTTTCATACGTAATATAACAAGTGATATGATTATCATCGATGATATTCTCGAGTGAAACCGAGCAGTCCGACGGACGAGTTGAAATGTGCTGCTTCGGTTTCACGAGCAATATCTTCGATTATTAATCATATCACGAGCTTATATTTAATGAGAGAATATAATGAATTTTTGCAATCTAACCTAACCTAACTTTTGATATACATATTCATAATGTATTAAAACATGGTACTTACGAGTTTTATTTAATATTTCGGAGTTTGAATTAGTGTTATTTATTTTTATACTTAAAATTAACTGTCAATGTCATAAATAAAGAAAACAAATCCCTTAGTAACGACTATAAATACGGTGTTTATTCCCTTGTTTTTTATCATCGCTGTGATAAACGCGTAGCTAGGGAGATTCTGAATGTTGATTGGCGGAAAACATGTCACGTGACTAAGGAATTATATTCTCGTTGCAATAATTAAAGTAAAACATATGTAATCTCTCTATTATAAATCAATATGGACTAATTTTTGTAAAATGTGTCATAATAAGTACCTTTCATTTTCTCATAATTATTATTACATTACCATTGATCTTACTAAAAAAACAGTAATATTGGTCAGATTTCCGTTATTTTTTACATTCATATAATAATAGCTTATACTTTATCTAACACTAGGAACGTAATATTTGAATTTTAGTAAATTAAACAATACACGTTCAAAATAATAGACGTTTTATAATATTACGACAGCGTGAAATTTACACTATCTCTGGAGCTAAATTTACATACATACTTTCTTTGAAAAATTTTCTTTTATTATTTTTAAAATATTTTTCGAACTGAAAATTAAGTAATTATAGTTTTTTCCGTTACATGTTTCATACCGCTATAAAATGAATTGTTTTTCTGGTAAGTTGATTTATAAAGTAGTTCAAAAATAAAAGTAATAGATGTGTTGATACAAAGTGATAATTTTATTACGTAAATTTCCAATTATTTGTAAGAAAAAGTTGGATGTCCTTATTTGTCAAACTTATACATATACAAAATTTAATTAGAAAAGAAATTGTTTTCTGTTTTTGTGAACAAGTAGCTTTACATTATTATTTCATTTTATCTAATGCCCTCAATTGCAATTGATTATTAATCATATCACGAGCTTATATTTAATGAGAGTATATAATGAATTTTTGTAACGCATTATGTTAACCTAACTTGAAATATACATATTCATAATGTATTAAAACAGGGTACTTACGAGTTTTATTTAATATATCGGAGTTTGAATTATTGTTATTACTTATTTTATACTCAAAATTAACTGTCAATGTCGTAAATAAAGAAAACAAATACCTTAGTAGCGACTATAAATACGGTGATAATTTCTTTGTTTTTTATCATCGCTGTGATAGACATGTAACTAGGGAGATTCTGAATGTTGATTGGTGGAAATCATGTCACGTGACTAATGAATTATATTCTCATGAATATAAGATTTCATTGTGAAATATAAAATTAACATTTAACAATTTGACTGTATTATCTTCATGCTGCACTGTATGTCTACAATATTACGTCAAACTTGACCGATAAACAAAATATGTTACCGTTAACATAGTTTAATAATTTGTAAATTATCTGTAAGTAAACAGCTACTTCCAGAGAATTAATTTTGTTGTAAGTCTAGTCATATAGTATCGAAACTTTTCACAGTAGTCTACTGATCCTGATCGACTAGTTAATTAACGAGGTGTATGCAAGTGAACGTTATGGCTGCTTAGAAGCTAAAATTATAATGTGAAACAATCTATTGCACGTATATACAATGCAACAACAAAATGCAAATACTGTATTAGTACTTGATTTTCCTGTCGTATTGTAAACATGAATGAATATCGTTTCATTCTTTCTCTTTTGCAGTTTTGAAATAGGAAATTTATGAATAAAACGTAATTACCCGATGGGTTTAACTTTATTAATTTAATATTATAAAGTATTGCAAACATATAATAATTTAATAATAATAAGTGACGTATGGATGACTGCTTACAGAGATGTAAAATTACGTATTTTTACCTCTTGCTAACAGAGGTATTGGATTTATGCTAAAAATCGCATATCCAGATTTTATTGAATAAGCACGTTTTAAGGTCCCTACAATCCGATTTTAACATTTTTACGATAATGTCTGTGTGTGTGTACGGATGTGTGTGTTTATGTATGTGTGTATGTGTGTATTGTTGGAAGCACAATTACTTAAAAACTACTTTATATTTGTTTAACTACGTATTTCCCAATCGAACATTCATGGGAAGATCTGAAAATATTTTGGTAACAATTGTACAACCGGAAGTAGTAGATTCTTGAAAAAAAATCTTCTAAACATTATTTTTTGAAATTTTTTCTTGGTAATATTAAAGAAAATTATATTCTCCATCTGATACATTTAAATATTTTATTATTATATTCTATAGATTTGTAATAATTTTTACAGCCGAAAGAATGCCATGGAAAATAATTGAAAATTTAAATTGTTTGTAACTGACAGATAAATGTCAGTGTCAGAAATCCGGACACATTACTGAAGACTTTTTCTGGGAAGTACATACGTATATAATTTCTTAATGTATTAATAGTTAAATATTTAAAATTATAGATACATATATTCTTCAGAAATATCTCGAAAAATAAGAAGGGTAGGACAAAATTTCTTCATAGAATGAATTTAAATTTAAAAAATCTATATATAAGGAATAGATATAAGTAGAATTTTTGGTGTAGAGTGTAGGTATACAAGAAATGTTTAATACATTAGGGCGCGAGCAGTCATGTGACTTTATTGGCCTTGACAGGCAGATATGAAGGCCCATGTCAGAATGATAGCTAGTAATTATGTATATAGATGTCAAATATCATAATTTCTCATTCTATAATTAGTGATTTTCCAATTCCATGTGGTTTATTTTCCTCGACAAGTAAATTCCACACTCTTGATGGCAAATTAACTACATGAATTTAGAAAATCTTGAAATTTTTAATGAAAAATTCTGGCATTTGACATCTATGTACATAGTTACTAATTATCATTCTGAAACGGGCCCCGCACATCTGCTTGTCCGTATATTTATGTTACCAAAAAAAGGAAATGGCGAGAGGTATTGTGCTGGCCACAACAGATTTTTTTTTGTGCATTGTCGCTGTCATTAATCGGTTTAAATTACTGTAATTTAAAAATACATATATAGGTACACTACCACCCCTATAAATTAAATTACCCGTCACTAAAGCCGTAAATCTGTTCCGTAAATTAAACAAATTTGACAGTCAGAAATGTAAAATTTTATCCTACTACCATAATTATGAATCACTACATAAAGTTTTACGAAATAGGTAGATAATACTTAAAAAATAATTGTTTTTCCGTGTTAAACGCCTGAGACGGATTTTCCTGTTTATACAATTTTATAGTAACATAATTTATTCTGTCGCGGATTTTATTTTCCTGAATTAGTGCAATCTATTTTAGTTCGCATAAATTCCGGAAACAAAGTAATAAAATAACAGTGTGATGTCATTTCTTGCACGCAAAATAATGAGGAAAATGTTGATTTCGCATGTCATCTAGCATGATATTGGCGAAACCATAGCCTACGTTTCATTTGTTTTGTTCCGAATGATTCACTTTCCAGTATTTACATTTTAAATCTAGATTGATAGGATATCCGGTTGAAATATGATATGTAATTAACACTACTTAATTAATATAAATTTTAATTAAATTAAACATTGTTAAATAGTTTTGAAACAAATGGGAAATTCTTTGGCAGAGGATATTGCATATTAGTAAACAAATACCTAATTAATCTTTTTAATAATTTATTATTTGAATTATGTATGAGTATTTTATTGCTTCATATATAAGACAGACTAATTTTTCTTATTACTAAATAAAAAATCTGATGTGCAGCACATAACCTCTCGCCGTATATTTTACCTGGCTGTATGCATAAAACAAAGAATATTTTTAGAAATACAAATAATATATTCATATAAATCTATGACGTACAAACTTCTTTATTATTCAATAAGAGCATGTCTCAACATAAAACAATTTTCACATATATTTACAAAATCTATAGGATATTTTACCATAAATTATCTACAATAAATTACAAAGTAGAGTTTACCATATATAAATTTTAGGCTGGTAACAGGGATTTTCAATTCGAGCAACGTTTTTGTTTACTTTCTCTTCATATTCTTCTAGTAAAAACATTAATTTTGGGCGGTCTAAAATGTCTATATCTGGATTGTGCATCTATTCTTACATATCTTCTTTAACATTTTATTTTTTCATACATGTTGTGTCTCAATAATAACACATTAATTCCCTTTAATAAAGTGATGGATAGATTGCATTCCGATTATTCTTACAACAATGTGTAATTTTGTCAATATTTACAACTTACTTGAGAATAATTTGATATAGCTTTTTCGTAGTGCAATGTTACTCTAATTTACAGTGTTGGTGTACATTTTCCCATAATGTTTGAAACAAATTTAAGTTCTTTAACCTATATTTGTCACCTCCATAATAGTCAAAGATCAAGAATTAAGAGATTCATTCATTATTTCGATGAGATACAATTTTTCTGTATTTTACGTTGCAGACCATCTTCACTTTCATCTTGTGTTTATAACATTTAAATATTGTCTTCCTTCGAGCTGTATTCTCGCTTATATCTATTCTTTACATTTAGATTTTTTATATATAAATTCATTCTATGCAGAAATTTTGTCCTACTCTACTAATTTTTCGAGATGATTCCAATTCATTGTTGGCATTAACAGTATTTCTGAAGGGTATATGTAATATACCTATAATTTTAAATGTTTAACTATTAATACATTAAGAAATAATATAATGTATGTACTTCCCAGAAAAAGTCTTCAGCAATGTCTCCGGATTTCTGACACTGCGATTTATCTGTCAGTTACAAACAATTTAAATTTTCAACTATTTTCCACGGCATTCTTTCGGCTGTAAAATTTATTACAACAGATTATTTTATATTATATTTCTCTTATCTCTAAATCTATAGAATATATAATAAAATATTTAAATGTATCAGATAGAGAATTTAATTTTCTTTAATATTATTAAATTTCAAAAAATAATATTTAGAAGATTTTTTTTCAAGAATCTTCTACTTTCGGTTGTCCAATTGTTACCAAAACCTTTTCAGGTCTTCCCATGAATGTCCGATTGGGAAATACGTAGTAATATAAAGTCTTATAGTTTTTGAGTAATCGTCCTTCCAACATCCCACATACACACACATATCCATACACACACACACACACACACACACACACACACACACACACAGACATCATCGTAAAAATGTTAAAATCGGATTGTAGGGACCTTAAAACGTGCTTATTCAATAAAATCTGGATATGCGATTTTTGAATCCAATACCTCTCTTAGCGAGAGGTAATTTTTTTTTCTACCAGTGGTTCTCAAAATACTGGATATAACTTTCTTATTTTAAATGAAAACCTATTTTTTTATTCGCTCATTCGATTCAGTATTTTTTTTAATTCAACGATATCCATATGTAATATTACAAAATATTTGAGAAAAATGCAAATGAAAATCATAGTGTTTTAGATTAAATCTGACTATAATAAAAGTGCTATGAAGAAAACAAAATATAAACTTCGTATATTTCAAGCTTTCCTATTAAAATAAATAACAACATTGCCTGTGATTAAATGGTATATTTTTAATTTCATACGTATTTATTTTATTTGAAACAAGTACTAATTTATTCATATAAACAAAACAAATAAAAATTTAATGTATGTGTACAAAATCTAAATATTTTTTCTGTGTCGCTTGTTCGGCTCTCTCTCGGCTTGCCTTTCAACTAAACTCACCTGTGCGAGAAATAGAAATCTACCTGTGTACCTGCAGTACAATGTTTTACTGTTTCTCCGGCAGAGCTCTGTATTTCCTGCTACAAGTATATTCCTGCAAAATCATAGTAATAACTACTTATTAAAAAAAAAACTGATGTGACCAGCACAATACCTTCCGTCAATCCTGTGTATTATGTACAAATTTTCTTGCAAAAGATTTTAAATTTTCAGTAAAATTATTTCATAAACAAGCTGTGCAAATTGAACTTGACCCTATCTTCTTCTTTAGCTTTGCCCATTCGTTAGGGGGTCGCTATTTTTTATTTTCTTCTTCCACTCATTTCTGTTTTGCGTGTCGTTCACATTCAGTTCTTTTTCTCTCAAGTCTTCCTCATGTCATGTTCAAACCAATGTAATCGTCTCTCTTGTATCTTTCTAGAAACTTCTAACACTAGAGTTATTTCCCTGATTTTTTCATTCCGTACCGTATCTTTCCGTGTCGACCCCAACATCTATCTTAACATCCTCATCTCTGCCATATTCATTTACTTTTCATTGATACTGACATCTGTCAATTTGAATTATCTGAATATATTAGCAGTTTCCATGGTTAGCATAGCTGGGTGATTTATAAAATTTAATATATTTATATATCTCTTCAATATGGAGTATAAAATGGAATCAATTCGTATAGGGAATAATATATTCTTTAAGTTATAATAACGTTAAATGTTAATAAATGATATTTAACTGTTAAAATCTTCAAATGAGGGTACTTTCGGTTGACCAATTATAACCAAAATCTAATCACTTCTTCTTCTGGATGTAAACTTGAGGAATACCAAAAAACTATGATTTTTGGAATCGTGGTATTGAAGTTATGCGATCCGAAACTTTTGTGACACACACAGACATCATCGTAAAAATGGAATAATCGTATTATATGGACCCTAAAACGTGCTTATACACTAAAAACTCATCATTGAATTTTTTAACCAAAGACAATACCTTCCTTACTTAAAGGTGACGGAAGGTAAAAAACTCATGTAATGATATCAAGGAAATTATTAATCTAAATAGTTGTCTGTTTGATAACCATAATAATTGATTCATGATAAGAGATGATATTTGATAACATGGATTATTTCCAATCATTACTAATAGAACTCACGTGTTGAGGTGCAAGTGTCCATATATAATTTTGATAAAAGTTCATTGATAAGTTTTGTACTAATGAAGTGGAATTAAATATAAAACCTAATATGGAAGAAATAAGGCTCAAATGTGAGGTATTCCCGTGAATGATATTTTGACTTTCTTAATATTTTTTTGGACTTCCCTGCTAGAGAAATTTTTGCTAGAACATTTATATATACAAGTATGTACCTACATTATGTTGACTGCATATGAGATTCAACAAAAATGTAATACATACAAAATAACATGCACATTATCACACTTACAGTGTTACAATTCCTGTACACAAAATACATTAGTACAAAACATTCAATTAATTTATTAAACATCATACAAAAAATTCAAAGAGCATACACACATCCATTTGCTCTAAAAAACGACTACTGAATAATAATGAAAATAGCCGGAAATATCCTGTGTAAGGATTCTGGTGACATTATTGATACGGACTTCTATTGGTCGTCTGTACACCAATAATAATGTAGCAAGTTGCAATAACATCAATGCAAGAACTGATATACAAGAACTTAACAGCGTATACATATTTTGGTGTATTGGAAAAGTTCAAAAAGGAAAAGGCAAATTTCAGGCCAAACTGAGTTTCATTAATTTCCTTACATTTTATTTAAATTCCTACCACTTGATACATTATTATTGGGGTTCAGACGACCAATAGGAGTCCGTATCAATGATGTATGTGTATACTCTTTGAATTTTTTGTACGATGTTTAATAAATGTGTACATGAATTGTAAAAATCTGTAAGATCTTACCGTAAGTGTGATAATATTCATGTTATTTTGTATGTATTACATTTTTGTTGTATAATTGTTGTAGACACTGAAGAAGGTGCAAGGGTGCACCGAAACGTTGGTATAGTGAGTATAAATGCTGTTTGACTGATCTTTCGAGTAATTGTTAACACCTAATCCACATCACAGTCGACAAATTACCCACAATTAAATTTTATATTAGTGAGAACATTTACATAAAAAGAGGACGGAGGAAAAATATTGGGCAAGGAAGGACTGTCCTCCCTATAGGAGTCCGGGTGACAACCCTAATAACATAGGAAACGCCTCTCACGGTTTCTCGGGTTCACCTATATACTGCAACTTACGAAGGGCGACGTTAGGATAATAAAATAAGATTATTAAAATTGATTTTTGGTTTTATTTTCGCATTAAACATTGCTTAAACAAATAACTGACTTGAATAATAATAATAATCAGCATTTATTTTTTCTTAAAAGTGCATATACATCCAGTGGGTACTTTATATGTATAGTCATCCTCTACACCTTCAACTGAAAAATTAACTTTATATGTGTATTTTTGTACACATCTTGTAGTCATTCCTGGAAGATTTAATCCACATGGTCTATCCATATATCTGGAAGTAGAAATTACATTATTATATTGAAGGATATTCGAATAATAAAATAGGTATTTAGGAGCCCAAATTGAAAATAATGGATTACAAGAGGCTGACACACACAGAATTCAGCTTCATAGGAAAGATGGAGATTAACATTTCTTGAAAAATATTGTTAAATATCATTTTGACATAATGTTATAAATATTAAATAATATTATATTATCTATACGATTTGATATGGATATGGAATTTAAAAAATCTGTTGTGGCCAGCACAATACCTCTCGCCACTTCCTTTTTTTGGTTACATAAGTATAGGGCGCGAACAGTAATGTTACATTTTTGGGCTTCACAAGCAGATGTGTGGGCCCGTTTCACAATGATAATTAGTAATTATGTACATAGATGTCAAATGTTAGAATTTTTCATTAAAAATTTTAAGATTTTCTAAATTTACGTCAATTTATCACCAGGAGTTTAAAATTTACTTGTATGCCTTAGATATTTAACATTTAATTCTGCTCCACATGGAATTGGAAAATCACTAAATTTAGAATGAGAAATTTATACATAATTACTAGCTATCATTCTGACATGGGCCTCCATATCTGCTTGTCAAGGCCAACAAAATCATATGACTGCTCGCTCCCTATTGTATTTAACATTTCTTGTATACCTACACTCTACACCAAAAATTCTACTTACGCATATATCTATTCCATATATATTTAGATTGTTTAATTTTAAATTCATTTTTGATGAAGAAATTTTGTCCTCTTCTAATTTTTCGAAATGTTTCCAATTCTATTAATACATTAAGAAATAATATAATGTATGTACTTCCCAGAAAAAGTCTTCAGTAATGTCTTCGGATTTCTGACACTGACATTTATCTGTCAGTTACAAAAAAATTAAATTTTCAACTATTTTCCATGGCCATTCTTTCGGCTGTAAAATTTATTATAACAGATTATTTTACATATTATATTTCTTTTATCTCTAAATCTATAGAATATATTATAAAATATTTAAATGTATCAGAAAGAAAATTTATTTTTCTTTAATATTATCAAGAAAAAATTTCAAAAAATATTATTTAGAAGATTGTTTTTCAAGAATCTTCTACTTCCGGTTGTTCAATTGTTACCAAAACCTTTTCAGATCTTCCCATGAATGTCCGATTGGGAAATACGTAGTTAAACAAATTTAAAGTCTTATAGTTTTTGAGTAATCGTCCTTCCAACATCCTACATACATACACACACACACACACACACACACACACACACACATACATCCACACACACACACACACACACACACAGACATCATCGTAAAAATGTTAAAATCGTATTGTAGGGACCTTAAAACGTGCTTATTCAATAAAATCTGGATATGCGATTTTTAGCATGAATCCAATACCTCTCTTAGCGAGAGGTAAAAATCTGATATATGGCTAGCACAAAACCCTCCGTAAATCCTGTGTATTATGTATAAATTCCATACATAAATTGTCTTGCAAAAGATTTTAAATTTTCAGTAAAATTATTTCATAAACAATCTATGCAAATTCTTTACATTTCCTCATTCGCTAGGGGTCGCTATTTTTTATTTTCTTCTTTCACTCATTTCTGTTTTGCGTGTCGTTCTCATTCAGTTCCTTTTCTCTCAAGTCTTCCGCAATACAGTCCTTCCGTCTTATCTTTGATCTTCCTGTTTCTTCAACCTTCTATTACTAAGCTATTCATTCTTCTTCCAATATATTGTTCATATCTCCTCATGACATGTTCAAACCAATGTAATCCTCTCTCTTGTATCTTTCTAGAAACTTGTAACACTAGAGTTATTTCCGTACCGCTGTCTTTTCGTGTCTTCCGCAACATCTACTTCAACATCCTCATGTCTGTCACATTCATTTACTTTTCATTGATACTGATATCTGTCAATTTTGAATTATATGAATATATTAGTAGTTTCCATGTTTAGCATAAACAGGACGGCGCAACGTTGGCAAGGGCCAATTATTTGTGTGTATAAGAAATGTTAAATTCGTTACTTATAGGGCGTGAGCAGTCATTTGACTTTGTTGGCCTTGGTAAGCAGATGAGGATCCATGTCTTAATGACGGCTAATAGTTATTTACATAGATGTCATAATTGTCATATGTCATAATTTTTCATTCTGATGTTTATTTGTCAGCAATTGGTTGGAATATTCATCGAGGAAATTAATCCACATGGATTTGGAAAATCAGAGTTTTGAATGAAAACTTATGATACTTGACACCTATGTACATTATTACTAGCTGTCATTCTGACACAAGCCCCCATGTCTGCTTGCCAAGGCCAACAAAGTCACATAACTGCTCGCACCCTATCCAACATAAAATGAAAATGGCGAGAGGTATTGTGCTGGTCACAACAGATTTTTTTATTATTATAATGTATCAAATAAATCAATAATGACAGGGACTGCGTAAAAATATGCCGACTAAACAAAACTTGTACACTCCTTTTAAAATACCCTGTATAAATCAAAGATAAAATAAACAGCGTTTCTTGGGGGGGGGGGGTTATGGCGGGGGCGCATAAGAATTACTTGCCCGAGGGCGCCAGAAACGCTTGGCGTGGCCCTGAGTATAAGGATCTTTATACTTACACACATTCTTCTCCTTCAATTACTGAGGCTCCATTTTTGAAGAAAGATTTCCAGAAAGGGTCTTTTAGTTGAGCTGACGTGGCACGAATCTTCACAACCCTCGACTTACACATTTGCGTCTCTTCTCCTCCAAAGTCGAAACGGAATTTAATATCGTCTTTATATTTTACCGGATATGCTGAAGGATATCTTTGAATGTTGTTAGGATTCTTAAGAATGTCATTAACATTAGAATAGGCATAAGTTTTATATTTGTAAGGATTGGAATTTTCTAATGTATTCTTATCCCTGTATTCTGAATTTGGATAATTTTTAACATAGTGTAAATAGGGATTCCAGCCAGGAAATCTTAAGTCACCCTGCGCAATAGACAACTAAAAAAAAAAACTAATATTAAAAGTATCATTCACAATTTTAATTCTTAATTTTTATTTAAATTATATTTATATGTTTATTCTTTTTACTTTTTACATCTTACGCGTATATGGTTATCGTTTTTCGACACTCGTCAATGGTATGTCAGGTTTCTTAAAACTAGTCTCTTAAATGAAGGTAAAGTTTGTCATTTAGTAGATAATTTTAAGGATGTATTTGTTTTTCTCGGAAAATACATAGTCGCCGTCAAATAATTATGGACTGATGTTGAAATTTCACCCTTCTCTGCACCCTGTCCCTTCCCTTGCGGTGTTGCCGCTTCTTCATAACTTAGCATTTTCAACATTGCCTTTGAATTGGCAACAGTGTGGAAATCTCCAGTCCATACTTATTTACGGCAACTATAGTAATAGAAGGTAGACGAAACAGTAGAAGACCAAAAATAAGATGGAAGGACTGTATTGCGGAAGACTTGAGATAAAAGGAAGTAAATGAGGACGACACGCAAAACAGAAATGGATGGAAGCTACCTCTAACGAATGGGAAAAGCTAAATAATAAGATGTCACTGTCAAGTGCACTTTGCATAGTTTGTTTATGAAATAATTTTACTGGAAATATAGATTCTTTTGCAAAAAAAATTATGTATGGAATTTGATATAGGATTGACGGAAGGTATTGTGCTGGGCACATCAAATTTTTTATATTATTATATTTTATTCGTCGAATAAGTAAAAAATGTCGCATCAATATAAATATATATACGAATAAGCTATTTAGACATTTATTTGATGTTAGTGAAACCGTCCGTTAGTCGTGCAAAAATTCCAAATTATGATGTTTAAGGTTTCCATATTTATATGGAATTGATTGAATATAAATGGTCAACCGAAAGTACTCCTTCATTTGAAGTTTTAATAGTTTTTCTAGAAAAAAATGTTTTAATTTTGTAAAAACTTACACATATTTATGTGACATACTCAATTGCACCTCTTACAGTTTAATTTTTAACTTCAGGTGAAACAAAAAATTGCTTTAATAAACAGTATGACATTTTATTTCGATCTTATATTGTCATTTAATCAGCAGTTAAAATTTAATTATAAACGATGCAACGTTACTGTTGACTTACTACGCATTGTTTTCTATTAGATGTACTTGTACTATTAATCTTTTTATTGATAAATTAAGATAGGTGTCTTGTATAAAAAACGAAAACAATGATAAAATCCAAAATACTTTTAACATATCAGTAATCATATTTTATTTATATCTGAAGCTGCAATGTGAATCATTGTACAGTAGTGATTGATCGTTATATAATACACGCATAACTGTTAAATTTGTAGGTAATATATGTATAAAGGATAATTTTATCATAATAAAATGGAAAAACAAATATTTAATTTGTATATAAGACAATTGAAAAATTGCATTTAAATTAAAATACTTACATAAGAAAGAAGAAATATGTGGTATATATTTACAACAAATCATTCACATAACAATCATCCTTCTTCCATTCCTTCCACTTTCTTTTATCACACCATTTCAATACATCTTTTCACTTACATACCGAACGTCTACGCGAAACATTTCATTATACAAACTTATTCGAGCATTTCTAAATACATTCACTGTTCTGGCAAACGTATCCAGAAAACTTTACAAAATAATAATAACGTACTGCAACGAATGTATCTCTGAAAGTGAAGTATGTTCAAAAATGTATTGTGTAATAACGATAAGAAGTTTTTGTAGATAATAAGTGAAGGTGGTTTAATGAAAAAAATGTATAAATCACATCTTACCAATAAACAAAAAGTATATATTTTAAAATTCATTGTTGTGTCGTAAAATTATAAGTAAATAATACAGGTATTTGCTAGAAAGCTTATATATAACTGAAAATCTCAACATTAATCAGTAGACGACTATTCGAAGCTTAAGTTTATCAGAGTTACTATTAAATCATTTCAATTCATTGTAGTCAAAAATTTAATATTGTTATCGGTTGTCTGATTAGTACATTTTATTACTTTTAAATTTTTACTTTGTATTTTGTTTGATTCTGTTATAAAATTCATTATATTATCAGTATGTGAAGCAGTGATTTGGTGTCGGAAAGAAAAAAAAAACTGTTTTTACCTTTCGTCACCTAGGTAAGGAAGGTATTGTCTTTGGTCAAAAAATTCAATGATGAGTTTTTAGTGAATAAGCATGTTTTAGGGTCCCTATAATACGATTTTACCATTTTTACGATGATGTCTGTATGTGTGTCTGTGTGTATGTGACGAAAGTTTCGGATCGCATAACTTCAATACCACGATTCCAAAAATTATATTTTTTTCGTATTCCTCAAGTTTACATCCAAAAGTAGCCTATTTGAAGATTTAACAGTTAAATTTGATTTATTAACATTTAACGTTATTATAACTTAAAGAATATATCATTCTCTAGATATAGAGTTAAAGAATTTTAAATAAATTTAAATTAATGTGGCAGAGATGAGGATGTTGAAAAAGATATTGGGGAAGGCACGGAAAGATAGGTAAGTAAATAATTCTGTATTACAAGTTTCTAGAAAGATTTAAGAGAGATGATTACATTGGTTTGAACATGTCATGAGGAGAAATGAAGAATATATTGCATGAAGAATGAATAGCTTAGTAATAGAAGGTTAAAGACATAGAGGAAGACCAAAGATAAGATGGAAGGACTGTATTGCGAAAGACTTGAGAGAAAAGGAACTGAATGAGAACGGCATACAAAACAGAAATGAGTGGAAGAAAAAAAGCGACTTCTAACGAATGGGAAAAGCTAAAGAATAAAAATATGTTAGTGTCAAGTACAATTTGCATAGTTTGTTTCTGAAATAATTTTACTGGAAATTTAGAATCTTTTGCAAGAAAAAATATGTATGGAATTTATACATTACACACAGGATTGACGGAAGGTATTGTGCTGGACACAACAGATTTTTACTCGGGTTATTGTATCGTATGGTAAAATGAAATAATATTTAAATACTCAACAACATAAATTATTTATTTTTCTATTGAATAAGATTGTAAAATTATAATTTTTTATATGAACACACACATCCACTGGGAATTCGGTACTCTAAACTCTTTGTTTCTCCGGTCTTCCGATCAAGTAGAACCTTGTATGTGTACTTTTGTACACACTTTGATACATATCCTGGGAAGGTAAGTGTACAGTCACCTCCAGCATTTCTGAAAGAAAATAATAATTATTTCAAAATTTTATTAAAAGGGTGGACAATACACTTCAAATATGTACGTATCTATACAAAAAAGGTCGTTGTTTATAGCTAAGTATATAAAGCGCTGGGAATGCATATTCTTATCGGTTCTAAGGTAGTTACCTCGTTTTAAATGTACTAGTTAGATAAAAGAGTGTTTTTACCTTCCGTCACCTTTAGGTAAGGAAGGTATTGTCTTTGGTCAAAAAAATCAATGATGACTTTTTAGTGAATAAGCATGTTGTAGGGTCCCTATAATACGATTTTACCATTTTTATGATGATGTCTGTGTGTGTGTGTGTGTGTGTGTGTGTGTGTGTGTGTATGTGACGAAAGTTCCGGATCGCATAACTTCAACACCCCGATTCCAAAAATTATATTTTTTTCGTATTCGTCAAGTTTACATCCATAAGAACAACTGATTAGATTTTGGTTATAATTGGTGAACCGGAAGTAGCCTCATTTGAAGATTTAACAGTTAAATTTGATTTATTGACATTTAACGTTATTATAATTTAAAGAATATATTATTCTCTATACGATTTGATTACATTTTATACTTTATATTCAATAGATACAGAGTTAAAGAATTTTAAAGAAATTAAATTTTATAAATCAGCCAGCTATGCTAAACATGGTAACTACTAATATATTCATATGATTCAAATTGACAGATGTCAGTATAAATAAAATAAAATTAATGTGGCAGAGATGAGGATATTAAAGTAGATGTTGGGAAAGACACGGAAAGATAGGTAAGGAAATAACTCTAGTGTTACAAGTTTCTAGAAAGATACAAGCGAGATGATTACATTGCTTTGAAAATGTCATCAGGAGAAATGAAGAATATATTGGACAAAGAATGAATAGCTTAGTAATAGAAGGTTAAGACACAGAGGAAGACCAAAGATAAGATGGAAGGACTGTATTGCGGAAGACTTGAGAGAAAAGGGACTGAATCAGAACGACACGTAAAATATAAATGAGTGGAAGAAGAAAATAAAAAATAGTGGCCCGTAACGAATCCGAAAAGCTAAAGAAGAAAAAGATGTCAGTGTCAAGTGCAATTTGCATAGTTTGTTTATGAAATAATTTTACTGTAAATTTAGAATCTTTTGCAAGAAAATTTATGTATGGAATTTATTCATAATACACAGGATTGCCGGAAGGTATTGTGCTGGCCACAACAGATTATTTAAACATCTCAACTTACACACAAGCTGCTCCTTCAATCCAGTCTCCATTTTTGCGATGTTCCTTTTTGACTAGTTTTTTACTTTCGGAGTCAACATATACAGGTTCTGATTTACATAGTTCACTTTCTCCTTTGTCGGGATCACCATCACCAAATCCAAATCTAAGTTGCATATGAATATTATTGTCTAGTAGATTGTCTGGTTTGACGATGAAACATTGTGCTAAGCAAACCTATTTCATAAAAATAATCAATCAATATAAAACAACTATAGTGAAAATGATTAGGCGGACGACTCACGTCTTCAATCTGAAAAAAAACCTTATAAAATGAAATATAACTTGTAGAAAATTTTTGGGTGTTATTTATTTTTAAAAGAAGAAGAAAAAAAGTACCCGTATTAAGTATATATTAATGATATTTACAATTATTTCTAAGTCAATCGTTATTCCTTTTACGAAATATAAAATTATTTGAAATAATTATAGTTTATTTTCATACCATACGTTGGCACTACTGAGAATGACCATGTTGGATTGACAAAATAATTATAAATTCAATAACTTTTCTCTAATACTAGTATGTTTTCATCTTTTTTAAAAAAATAAATAACAACTAATAATTTGTACAAGTTATATTTCTTTTTATAAGGTTATTTTCAGGTTGATGACGTGAGTCTTCTGCCTAATCATTTTCACCATACATGCGTATCATGCATTCAGGGAAGCAAATAGTGTTGTGTCAAATTTAGTTAGATCTGCAACCTCCACGGGCCGCATATAATCTATTTCATTTTCTAAAAGAATTCCAATTATATTGATAAAAAATAAGTTTATAAAGATGGAATGTGTATAAATATCATTAATATTAGCACAACTAAAACTAACCAGAATGGAACTGTACTTTTTTAGTGAACCCATATCAGACATCGAACCCTTAACATGATTATTATTGAACATTGAATCCAATCGTGAGCCATACCCGGTATTCAAATTCCGGGTTATTTTTCCACCATTAACTGCATTCAATAAATGTCTAAAGTTTTAACAATTTGGTATTTACAATTAACTTAGTGGAAATAAACCTTGATTATGACCCAAACCACATAGTTTGATGACACGATTTTTTTTTTTAAATTATAAAGATTAATTACATGGTATTTGAAATTTTGCTTATGGATTGGACTACTTTTCATAAAATACAAAAATACGGAAGTTATTCTTACCAATAAGAAGACTGTAAAAAGTTTGAAATACATCATTGTATTATAGCTGCTTTCTTGCGAATGCTGAATTAAGCGAATGATAAAAAACTTTTAAATTTGAATGTTTAAATACCATCGTTAACCACAGCTTAATCACCCTTTACCCACAGAAAATCTATGTCAGATATACTATTCTACTAATCTTGCTTTCCTCTGATGACTCGTTTATAAAGGATGTAATGTTTAGAATCGCAAATATTTATTTAAAAATTATGATTTATAGCGTCGACACGGTGGCGGACAGGGTGAGCTCACATCTCTTAGCTAGCAATAATGGCAAAAAATTGACCGTGGGTGACACTTGATAAACGCTATGTAATCATTATTAACGATGTCTGTTTACAAAGTATATTAGCACACCTAGCAATGGGTAATACGCCGTGATGATATATTTATTTTTTTATTTAAATACATACCTGCATATTTACTAATGCTAAAAATTATGTATATTTAGTTCCTTTCCATATAACTATTGTTCTATTTACAATTTTATTTTTAAAATTAATTTGAAATAATTATTTTTTTGACATTTATCTGTCAGTTACATACATTTAAGCTGAACTATGTAACTACGGAGACGTGTTAAAAGCATAACCTCCGAGATATTACTTTATAAATTTATCCATAAAATATATAGAAAAAAGTATTAAAGCAAACTTGTAGAAAATGGTATAATCTTTAATTTTTATAAAAAAAAATGCGAAAATATAACATATAAAGGTATTTCTTGAAAAAAACTATTTTAAAATCGAATGGCTTCAATTCCTATTAGAATAAGATAGAAATACATGGTTTCAAAATATTCCGAATGATAGTATTTGAGTTAGAGAGTCCAGAAGATCCACGCACACACACATACACACACACACACACACACACACACACACACACACACACAGACAACATCGTGAAAATGTTAAAATTGGATTCTAGGGACCTTAAAACGGGGTCATTTACCAAAATCTCGATATGCGATTATTATCACGATCGCTTTACCTCCCTTACCAAGAGTAGCGGGAGGTAAAAAGTTCGTAATTATTTTTAATAAATATTTCGTGTCGGTCAGTAGCATTTTTTAACACCTATTTTATTATATTTAATGAATTTATCTAATTATTTTTCGTCTTGATGTTTTTTGGTAATGAAACTCTACTCCAAATACAACTCCGAGAACTTTTGTTGAATTATCTGAAAACATTATTTAATTAAAATTTCTTATCTACTTTCTTTCTGTTTGAATTTTGGTTGCGTCTAATGTACGAATATCCATATTCTTCAAACCTTATCGAAATTCGCCAATCACGAAACCACACACGCGTACGGTGCTTGCGGTTGGTTGCCAAACCCCAGATTATTTGAAGACGGGAAATTGTGTATTCAACACCGGAAATGGTCGGTTTGCAGACACTTTTTGTTTCTTTTAGAAGAATGCAAGGCATTCTCCGAATTATATTAATCATTACATGTTGCAATATTTGTTTTACCTCTTTTAGTAATATAGGATAGAGTTAGTATATAGTATTATGTCTATTATTTGTGAAATTGTAAAGCTACTAATTTTTCTATTTCAGTTTCAGTGAAATAATTTTTATTATTATTGTGACAAATACCTACAGCAGTATTTTTTCTTTTTATACTTCTTATACTGAAATACTAAATAAAGGTTTTCAAAATATTTAACTTATTATTAGTATTATTATTATTATGTAAATTCTACACAGAAAGTTTCTTGTATTTTACATCCATAGGCAGATTTGGTTAGATTTTGGATACAATTGGTCCACACAACAATTTTTCTTGAAAAAACGCAGTGAAATATCATTTGTTGACATATAATTGTAAAGAATATATTATTCTCTAAACGATTTAATTTCATTTTGTATTTCATGTTCAATAGATACATAGTTAAGGAATTATAAGGATATTAAATTTCATAAATAAGCCAGCTATGCTAACCATGGAAACTGATAATATATTCAGATAATTCAAATTGACAGATGTCAGTATCAATTAAAAGTAATTGAATGTGGCACAGATGAGGATGTTGAGATAGATGTTGAGAAGATACGTAAAGATCCGTTAAGCAATGAAAGAATAAGGGAAATAACTCTAGTGATAGAAGTTTCTAGAAAGATACAAGAGACACGATTACATTGGTTTGAAAATGTCATGCGGAGAGATGAAGAGTATATTGGAAGAAGAATGAATAGCTTGGTAATAGAAGGTAGTAGAAAGAGAGGAAGACCAAAGATAAGATTGAAGGACTGTATTACGGAAGACTTGAAAGAAAAGGAACTGAGTGAGGTCGACACGCAAAACAGAAATGAGTAGAAGATGAAAATAAAAAATCTGATGTGGCCAGCACATAACCTCTCGCCGTATATTTTACCTGGCTGTATGCATAAAGCAAAGAATATTTTTATAAATACAAATAATATATTCATATAAATCTATGACGTATAAACTTCTTTATTATTCAATAATAGCATGTCTCAACATAAAGATATTTACCATAAATTATGTTACAATAAATTACAAAGTAGAGTTTACCATATATAAATATTAGGCTGGTAACAGCAATTTTCAATTCGAACAACTTTGTTTACTTTCTCTTCATATTCTTCTAGTAAAAACATTAATTTTGGGCGGTCTAAAATGTATATATCTGGATTGTGCATCTATTCTTACATATCTTCTTTTACATTTTATTTTTTCATACTTGTTATATCTAAATAACACTAATTCCTTTTAATAAAGTGACGGATAGATTGCACTCCGATTATTCTTATATCGATGTGTAATTTTGTCAATATTTACAACTTACTTGAGAAGAATTTGATAGCTTTTTCGCAATTCAAAGTTACTCTAGTCTACAGTACTGGTGTACATTGTCCCATAATGTTTGAAACAAATTTAAGTCCTTCAACCTAGACTTGTCATCTCCATAATAGTCACAGATCAAGAACTAAGGGATTCTCCAAGTACATTTTTAATTCATTACTCATTATTTCTGACACTGACATTTATCTGTCAGTTACAAATAATTTAAATTATCAACTATTTTTCATGGCATCCTTTCGGTTGTAAAATTAATTACAACATTATTTTATATATTATATTCCTTTTATCTCTAAATCTATAAAATATGTATAAAAATATTTAAATGTATCAGAAAGAGAATTTATTTTTCTTTAATATTATCAAGAAAAATTTTCAAAAAATAATATTTAGAAGATTTTTTTTCAAGAATCTTCTACTTCCGGTTGTCCAATTGTTACCAAAACCTTATGTATCAGAAAGAGAATTTATTTTTCTTTAATATTATCAAGAAAAATTTTCAAAAAATAATATTTAGAAGATTTTTTTTCAAGAATCTTCTACTTCCGGTTGTCCAATTGTTACCAAAACCTTTTCAGATCTTCCCGGGAATGTCCGATTGGGAAATACGTTGTTAAACAAATTTTAAGTCTTATAGTTTTTGAGTAACCGTCCTTCCAACATCCCACACACACACACACACACACACACACATCCACACACACACACACACACACACACACAGACATCATCGTAAAAATGTTAAAATCGGATTGTAAGGACCTTAAAACGTGCTTATTCAATAAAATCTGGATATGCGATTTTTAGCATGAATGCAATACCTCTCTTAGCGAGAGGTAAAAAGCAACTCCTAACGAATGGGAAAAGCTAAAGGAAAAGATGTCAGTGTCAAGTGCAATTTGCATAGTTTGTTTATGAAATAATTTTACTGGAAATATAGGATCTTTTGCAAGAAAATTTATGTATACGGCGCGAGCAGTCACGTGACTTTAATTATGTCCATAGCTGACAAATGTCATAATTTTTCATTCAAAATTTCATGATTTTGTTATGTCATGTGGTTTATTTGTTATCATGAGTGCGGAATTCAGTTGTCGGGAAAAAAATCATACTATAGCAAAAAATGTGTGTCCATAGACCTAATTAATAGCTGTTATTTTGATACTTGCCTCCATATCTGATTGCCAAGGTCAGCAAAGTCACGTGATTGCTCGCGCCCTATAGAATTTGTACATAATACACAGGATTGACGGAAGGTAAAGTGCTGGCTATATCATATTTTTTATCCAGTTCGAAGCAAATAATTTCTGAAAAATATATGTATGTATTAATTTCACATTGTTACGAAAACAATAATATATATCAATACTATTGTTTAATTATTATCATTAAATCGTAGATGTATATCTAAAAGTTCAAAGATCTTGAATACAATAGATAACTTTTTTCGCATATAATGTGTACGTGATAAGAAAATAATTTCGGATAAAGATTGCAATATAGTCTTATTTTTGTTTACTAACATTTTTAAAAAAAATGTGTTGTGGCCAGCACAATACCTCTCGCCGCTTCCTTTTTTTGGTTACAGAAGTATAGGGCGCGAACAGTCATGTTACATTGTTGGCCTTGACAAGCAAATGTGGGGGCCTGTGATATTTGACATCTATATACATAATTACTAAGGTAGCTATCATTTTGACATGGGCCCCCATATTTGATTGTCAAGACTAACAAAGTCACATGACTGCTCGCGCCCTAATGTATTTAACATTTCTTGTGTACCTACACTCCACACCAAAAATTATACTTATCTATTCCTTATATTTAGATTTTTTAAATTTAAATAATATAATGTATGTACTTCCCAGAAAAAGTCTTCAGTAATGTCTCCGGATTTCTGACACTGATATTTATGTCAGTTACAAACATTTTAAATTTTCAACTATTTTCCATGGCATTCTTTCGGCTGTAAAATTTATTACAACAGATTATTTTATATATTATATTTCTTTTATCTCTAAATCTATAGAATATATAATAAAATATTTAAATGTATCAGAAAGAGAATTTAATTTTCTTTAATATTCCAAGAAAAAATTTCAAAAAATATTTATAAATTTTTTTTTCAAGAATCTTCTACTTCCGGTTGTCTAATTGTTACTAAAACTTTTTCAGATCTTCCCATGAATATCCGATTGGAAAATACGTAGTTAAATATAAAGTCTTATAATTTTTGAGTAACCGTCCTTCCAACATCCCACACACATACATACACACATACATACACACACACACACACACACATCTACACACACACACACACACAAACACACACACAGACATCATCGTAAAAATGTTAAAATCGGATTGTAGGGACCTTAAAACGTGCTTATTCAATAAAATCTGGATATGCGATTTTTAGCATAAATCCAATACCTCTCTTAGCGAGAGGTAAAAATATATATTCTTACAATGATTTATGAAAGTACAAATCTACAGTGAAGGTTATAAAGTATGTGAACTTTTCAATAAGGAAATATCAAAAAATTACTTAATGCATTTCAAATTGGAAAAGTTTCAACTGTAAAAATATTTATTAATGAACAAAAAACACTCGAATTACTGTGAGTATTAATAGCCTACTGTTGTCCTAAATTAGAATCAGAGTGCAACGCGTGAATGGAACACATAGCTAGATCTAAGGATTTTCCCTTTGTTACACGGAACGTTCATTAATTCGCCATGATGGGTTTTTCACTTTTCTCTATAGATGCAATTGTTGTTGTTTTTGACGTCATCATTCATTTTTTATATAGTAAACAAAAGAAATACGGAAGACTACACATATGACACTCGCAATTTTTTGACGCGTTGATTTCCAGATTTGGTCTAAATTCCACTTTTACGTAAAATGTAATTTAAATTTTACCAGTAATATATTATTTTACATGAACTCACTGTTTATTTTATTTAATAAACAAAAGAAATTGATATATTTTCCTACAGTATTATTCCAATTTAGATGAATACACAATTATATTATGTATAATTTGAAATTTTATCATTTTCATTGGATTTTATTTCAAATTGTTTATCTTAGCGTATTTATGCATTGTTGTTTTGCTATTGTCTGCGTTATTCTCCGTTTTCTCAAAAAATATGGCTTTGAAATATAACAATAAAAATTGTACATTATTTATAATATAATATCCCACTTTTATAAGTTTTCGGGAAATTATGTTCTTCTATTAGAAAAACCCTAATTAAAATTAATATATAAATTAATAAAACTAAATGGACAGTGAAAAATTGTTGGCGGAAATTCAAATAAAATTTACCACTAGGAAATTTTTTTTCACGGTGTTACATTTATTTATGTAATAAACCTTTACAGTTAAAAAAGACAAAGTAAAGCAACAAATTGCAGGAGTTATGGTTACGTTCTTGTTATATGAGATCCATGGCGTTTGTTTTTACCTTCCGTCACCTTTAAGTAAGGAAAGTATTGTCTTTGGTCAAAAAATTCAATGATGAGTTTTTAGTGAACAAGCACGTTTTAGGGTCCATATAATAAGATTTTACCATTTTTACGATGAGATCTGTATGTATGTGTGTGTCTGTGTGTGTGTGTGTGTGTGTGTGTGTGTATATGTGTGTGTGAGTGTGTGACGAAAGTATCGGCTCGCATAACTTCAATACCGCGATTCCAAAAATTATAATTTTCTCGTATTCCTCAAGTTTACATCCAGAAGAACAACTGATTCGATTTTGGTTATAATTGGTGAACCGGAAGTAGCCACATTTGAAGATTTAACAGTTAAATTTGATTTATTGACATTTAACCTTCTTAGAACTAAAGAATATATTATTCTCTATACGATTTGATTGCATTTTATACTTCATATTCAATAGATATAGATTTAAAGAATTTTAAAGAAATTAAATTTTATAAATCAGCCAGCTATGCAAAACATGGAAACTACTAATATATTCATATAATTCAAATTGATAGATGTCAGTATAAATAAAAAGTAAATTAATGTGGCAGAGATGAGGATGTTGAAGTTTCTAGAAAGATACAAGAGAGAAGATTACATAGATTTGAAAATGTCATGAGGAGAAATGAAGAATATATTGGATGAAGATTGAATAGCTTAGTAATAGAAGGTTCAAGAAACAGAGGAAGACCAAATATAAGATAGAAGGACTGTATTGCGGAAGACTTGAGAGAAAAGGAACGGAATGAGATAGTTTTTCTTCAAAAAATACCTTTAAATGTATATTTTTCTCAATTTTTTATTATAAAAATTAAAGATTATTCCATTTTCTACAAGTTTGCTTTAATACTTTTAAAAATTACGAATATTACAAAAAAAAAAAATTATTTATACAAAAATAAATATTACAAATATTGGAATGAATTATTTATTATATAAATCATATTATAATTAATTATTTATTTAAAATGTATAAATATAACTTCTTGGGTTGAAAAGTACCTGACACCCCGAGTTTGAGTGTATTAGGGTGAAATTTGATTTGTGTAAGGCAATAAAACATTGTAAAATCACTATTTCACTTCTGAAGCTATGTGCGGCATCGAAGTAAAAGTAAATATTTGGCAAAACGCAACTTAGGAATAGTGAACTGAATTACATTCTTTTGGCTCGCCAACTTACATCGTATGGACTGTAAATGGCGGGAGGTATTGTGTTGGTCACATCAGATTTTTTTTTATTAAATTTTGTAATGAAAAATGAACAAATAAATACAGAAATAATTGTGACACATTGTATCCAAAATGCTTGAATGAAAAAATATTGTTGAATATTTTGTTTTTGAAAAGAGAAATTAAACAAAATATTAAATTTTATTTTTAACAAATATGTAGGTAGTTAAATACAACAAGCAATATTTTTATTGGCAATCTCGATACAATCAAAACCACTTTGAAATATTATAAATAAATATAACATTATCAATAAATGGCAACTTTATATTGTATATTGCAATAAAATAATAAAACAATTTTTTTTAATTTCCCGTTGGCAATCGCTCTTTATATGAGCAGAAAATTAAAAAAAAAATCCATTGATTTAATCAAATTATATCACAATTAAATTATTGTACCCTACCTTCTCGCATAACAATTGATGAATATTCTGTCTTTGTCTGCCCTGAGTAGTGAGCATGTTGTTGTCCTTGTTCATCATAGCTAGTATTAAGTGGGAATTTACCAGCCACTAGTTAGTAGCGGCCAAGCATCGTTCGAGATATAGTCGTGCTCGGTTACATGTAGTGAAGAAGTTTCGAGTGTTAATATAACAGCGCTGCTAATTTTAATATAAAACTAGTTTTGGTTTGTGCTTGTAAGAAATTGTGTCTATCGATCAAGTGACAATGCAGTTCACGAATTTTGTTTTATTTTTGACGGTAAGAATAAAAAAAATCTTTGGGATAAATTGTTAAGATTACGAATTCTCCGAATAGAGGAAGTGAAGTAATTAGTTTTTATTTTATGTGTTAGTAATAGAACTTGATGTTTGTTTATAAATATTAGCTCGACGTTCTGTGAATTTTATATTTCTTAGTCAATATGACAAAAATATTAATTGCTTCATTGTGACCTTCATTTCGCATAATATTAAATTTACTATTGGTCAAAGTTTGATATTCCCATATTGTTTGAAATATGAAATGAAGTTCTATATATGTCAAGTAGAAATGTAAACATTTTTAGGTTATGAATCTGCATAGAACATTATGTTCTACCTGTTGTGAGAACATACCTAACGGTTGTCTTATTCGCTAGCAGATTATTGCATAGTAAATAGAGAACATACAAAAGGATTATGTGAAAATTTATTCCAAGAATACACAAACGACTTCTTGTTTTTTTTCGGCTTTTTGGTAGGTGAAGAGCAACTTTCTACAGTTATCAATAATTCTCTGTCTTTAAGTTACGAAAGATATTTAACATGCTTTCTCGTTTTATTGACATTTATTGACTATAAAATGTGAGTAATTCCATTGTTTCCTACGCGTTATATTTATGTTCAATTGTTTATCTTTTTAAATCGAATTATATAAATCCTGCTGATATTAAATATCAATTTAAATTTTCATTAATATTCAGATAATGAAATGAGATATCAAATATTGTGGTTTGTTGAAAACGTACACCGATTATGTCATAAATGGATATTTTTTGCGCCAAGTACAGTAATAACAAATTTCGGATAATAATAAAGTTTACTACTTGGAAGCCATTATGAATGAAGCAAAAAACGTAAAACTTTTTACGTGAAAATAAAAAATAAATATGGTTAATGATCACCGCTGATTCTGAATCAATCCAGTTCACCAATAAAATTCAAACTAATCTAATCGAAATCAATAATCAATTGAATCGTCATATTCTATGAATCAAGGACTGATCACATCTTTGAATCCTAATTTTAATTTTTATAGCTATGTTTCATGCTTCTTCATTATCTTTATTTAAAAGCGCATTGGTTTTATTATTTTCAAATATACTTTTATATCTTTCAGTTTCACTATCAGCGTAATAATTTCTACCTATATAAAAATAAAAATCTGATGTGACCAGCACAATACCTTCTGTCAATCATGTGTATGTTATGTATAAATTCCATACATAAATTGTCTTGCAAAAGATTTTAAATTTCCAGTAAAATTATTTCAGAAACAAACTATGCAAATTGCACTTGACACAGCTTTTTCCTTTCGTCGCAATTTTTTATTTTCTTCCACTCATTTATGTTTTGCGTGTCGTTCTCATTCAGTTCATTTTCTGTCTAGTCTTCCGCAATACAGTACTTCCATTTTATCTTTGGTCTTCCTCTGTTTCTTCAACCTTCTATTACTAAGCTATTCATTCTTCATCCAATATATATTCTTCATTTCTCCTCATGACATTTTCAAACCAATGTAATCATCTCGCGTGTATCTTTCTAGAAACTTGTAACACTAGAGTTATTTTCCTTACCCATCTTTCCGTCTCTTCCCCAGCATCTACTTCAACATCCTCTTCTCTGCTACAATAATTTCCTTTTTATTTATATTGACATCTGTCAATATGAATTATATGTATATATTAGTAGTTTCCATGTTTAATATCTTTATAATATGAAGTATAAAATGCAATCAAATCGCATAGACAATAATATATTCTTGAAGTTATAATAACGTTAAATGTCAATAAATGATATTTAACTGCGTTTTTCTAGAAAAACTGTTAAAATCTTCAAATGAGCGTACTTCCGGTTGACCATTTATAACCAAAATCGCTTCTTCTGGGTGCAAATTTGAGGAATACGAAAAAATTATAATTTTTGGAAACGTGGTATTAAAGTTATGCGATCCGAAGCTTTCGTCACACACACACAGACACTTCCATACATACATACATCATTGTAAAAATCTGATGTGACCAACACAATACTTCCCGCCATTTAATTTATATTGATTTAAATACATACCTATAGAGTAGATATAATTTTTATAATACTTTATAAATGTATCCATAAATATATAGAAAACCTATAGAAAATGGAATAATCTTTAATTTTTATAATAACAAATTGCGAAAAAATAACATTTAAAGGTATTTTTTGAAGAAAAACTATTTTGAGCTTCAAGTAAACTGCCATTTCCGGTATTCCGATTGACACCAAAACCTAATGGCTTTTTTCCATATTAGAATATGGTAGAAATACACAGACATCATCGTAAAATTGTTAAAATTGGATTATAGGGACCTTAAAACGTGGTCATTTTTAGCACGATCCCCATACTTCCCTTATCATGGGTAGCGGGAGGTAAAAATGGTAAAATCGTATTATATGGACCTAAAACGTGCTTGTTTACTAAAAGCTCATTGAATTTTTTGACCAAGGACAATACCTTCCTTACGTAAAGGTGACGGAAGGTGTTATTATAGGAAAATTATAGAATATATTTTATACATAAATTACACAGTTACATTAATTGTCAAAAATAAAAACAAAACTATGAATCTGTTGATCATGATCCTTTGATTCACAAATCAAGTTGATGAATTAGAACATATGTTGATTTACAGATAGGCCGCAAATGTAATACAAATAAATAGTTACAAATAAATTTGATATAATTTAATTTTTAATTTTAATATTTTAATATACACTACCCAACAGTATAACACCAATAACAGGGTAGGAAAAACAACAATTACACATGAATAAAAAACATTACATATTGCAAAATACAAAACACAGAGAAGATTTATAAACCTAAATCAATTCTAAACTTGACAATACTTTTATAGAATTGACTAAGTGATATAATAATAAATAATTAATAAATTTCCTTGAAAAAAAAAATCCCTTTGTTACAGCTTGACATTGCAATACCCGGTAGACCACTACCGGCTATTTGTCATAAATATGTAGACTATAATTAGTATTGTCTGACTAATATAAACATCTCAGCTGATGTAAGCTAATGTGCTTGGCATTTCTTTTTAAATTGCATTCATTTAGTTGTTAGTTCTGGAGGGAATCCCTGCCCCATTTGTGCCGGTTATGACTTACGAGTATGACCTTGAGTTTAATATATTTTTTTATTGTTACTGTTAGCTTCTGGCTTTCTTACAATGACCTACCTCAACATTCTATATGGCAACAACTTATTTTGAGGTTATTCCGCATTTTGATAAATGCGGAATACTAATTAAACCATTTATTGTGTTTATTTTCTTTCGTTTTTTATTTAGTTTTGAACAGGTTAACCAATGTTTATACTTAAAATGTTCCCATGTTTATTTAATTGAATGATAATTATAGTGTGTACGTATAATTTCTAATTATTTGCTTCTCCATTTGATTGTTAATTAAGTGTTTAGTTATGTTTACATATTGTACAATTGTACTTCTACTTCTGGTGTCCCACAAGGGTTCAATCTTGGACCATTTTTATTTATATTATTCATAAATGATATCAATGCTTACAACATTCTAATATTTTTCTTTATGCGGATATTAAAATATACCTACAAAATTATAAATACTGCAGATAATTTAGCAAAATTGTCAGAATCTTCCAAAATATATTTCAACTTCAATAAATGTAATGTTCTATCATTTACTGGCCAGCACAATACCTTCCGTCAATCCTGTGTATTATGTATAAATTCCATATATAAATTTTCTTCCAAAAGATTGTAAATTTCCAGTAAAATTATTTTGTAAACAAACTATGCAAATTGCACTTGACACTGACATCTTCTTCTTTTACTTCAACTTTTCCCATTTGTTAGGGGTCGCTATTTATTTTCTTCTTCCACTCATTTTTGTTGGCGTGTCATTTTCATTCAGTTCCTTTTCTGTTTAGTATTCCGCAATATAGTCCTACCATCTTATCTTTGGTCTCTGTTTCTTCAACCTTCTACTACTAAGCTATTCATTTTTCTTCCAATATATTCTTCATATGTTCTCATGACATGTTCAAACCAATGTAATCGTCCCTCTTGTATCTTTCTAAAAACTTCTAACACTAGAGTTATTTCCCTTATTCTTTCATTCCTTATAGTATCTTTCCGTGTCTTCCCCAACATCCTCATCACTGCCACATCCATTTGCTTTTCATTGATTTCCATGGTTAGCATAGCTGTCTGATTTATGAAATTTAATGTCTTTATATTTCTTTAACTCTATATCTATTGAATATGAAGTATAAAATGCAATTAAATTTATAGAGAATAATATATTCTTTAAGTTCTAATAACGTCAATAATGTTAATAAATGATATTTAATTGCGTTTTTCAAGAAAAACCGTTAAATCTTCAAATGAGGATACTTCCGGTTGACCAATTATAACCAAAATCTAATCACTCTTTCTTTTGGATGTAAACTTGAGGAATACGAAAAAATTATTATAATTTTTGGAATCGTGGTATTGAAGACACATACATACATAAAGACATCATCGTAAAAACGGTAAAATCGTATTATATGGACCCTAAATCGTGCCTATACACTAAAAACTCATCATTGAATTTTTTGACCAAAGACAATACCTTCCTTACCGAAAGGTGACGGAAGGTAAAAACTTTAATTGGATCAGTTTACCAAATGAATCGATACGTATGTAGATAACAAAATTTGCTTCGCTTCTTTATTGTCACTAAACTGATTTTTATTTGGAATATATTTACTTTTATGGAGATAATATTAAGCATTATTAACTTTAAGTATTATTGGCTCGCGGATATTATTAGTTGTTCCGTATTATCTCCAACGATTATTATCACTATGCACAGGGCCGGATTTACATACAAGCAAAACAAGCTCGTGCTTGGGGCCCCCGGCCTAAGGGGGCCCCCAAGGCTGAGGCTGAACCTTTTTTTTGTAATGGAGAGCCCGTCTGTAACTTAATATTTTTTTCTTTCATTAACATTTAACAATAAATGTATTTATGGCAGTTAATTAATTTTGTTTCAATATTAATTTATTACATTATTAATTAATAATTATATAACTGTATAATGTATAACTGAATCGAGTTTTGTTCAAATTAATCTGGGGGGGGGCCCACCTACGCGATCTGCTTGGGGAACGTAAATCCGGCCCTGACTATGCATTTTACATAAAATGTAAGGAGAATATATAATTATTTTTCTAATGAAAGTCTGATTCAGCGGGCAAATGAGAGGCTTTGAGAAAAAATGGGACATGTGCATATTTTTTTTTAACAAAAGAAAGAAACAATATTGTATATATATATATATATATATATATATATATATATATATATATATATATATATATATATATATATATATATATATATATATATATATATATATATATATATATATATATATATATATATATATATATATATATATATATATATATATATATATATATATATATATATATATATATATATATATATATTCATCAGTCTAACAACCGAACGTCCGTACATTGCCAGATCCCCAACAATTTGACGTCCTTCGTAAAGTGACGTCCGAATATGGACGCCAAATTATAAATCAGTTTTTCTCACATTTTTAGCATCTACGTGATGTGGGGAGTCTACCTGCAAATTTTAATTTTGGACGCCAAATGACTGTTTTGTTGTTAACAGCCGTATATTTAGTTCATCGAAATTCCGTGTGTGGCGCTTTCGTCGCATCATAATATACGCCGCCGTATATTGAAAACCGAAAATCACCGCCAATTTGACGTCCATACACTTGGCAACATGGCATGTGTAACTCGTGCGTTTAGTTTTCAGTATTTCTTCACTTTAAATGTTTAAAGAATATGAATCTGATTTGATTATGATACCATAATCAAATATTATGTTGAGAAATTATTATTTTTAAAGAATTTAGTCAACACTGAATAAAATTATAAAGATGTCTATTATTTTCCATATTATTTTGTTTATTTTATAAAGATAATTTGCAGAAATAATGTATTTTTATAAAATAATTATTTTTTGAGAACTCGTATTTTCTCAATTAAAAAAATCTTTTCCACATATAAACGACGAAAGTTTATTCATTAAAACATGAAAAATAGTTTCATATTTATTTATTGTTCCGATATTTTGTTACTGTGTCATATAGGAATGCAATAACTTCTTTGATAATAACATTTTATGACAATGACAAATTTTAAATGAATTATTTTTTCTACGTTCCGTTAATAAGAAAGATAAGAAAGATATTGTTTTTGGTCAAAAAATTCATAGTCCGTTTTTAACGAATAAGCACATTTTAGAGTCCCTAGAATACAATTTTACTACTTTTACGATGATGTCTGTACATGTGTGTGTGTGACAATCGTTATTCGATAACTGCAAACTCCAAAAATTACAATTTTTTACGTACTTCTCATTTGTATACCCTTATGAAGAGCTGATTCAATTTTGGTTATAATTGGTCAACCCGACCGAAAGTACCCAAATTTTTATTATAAACATTAAAGAATATTATATTACATGATTACAATTTTTCATTATATTTGCTATAGTTGGAAGAGAAAAATAATTATAAAGAAATTAAGTTTCATAAATCTTGCAGTCTATGCAGCATCACAATGGAAACAATTTGGATATTCAAATTATACTAATTGACAGATGTCAGGGTCAAAATATGTTCGTGAAATAATTTTACTAAAAATATAATCTTTTGCAAGAAGGATTTAAAAATATATAAAATTGAAGGCAGGTAATGTGTTGACCACATTAGATTTTCTTCATTCAGTACATGAAACTTTGTAAACGCGAAATAGGAAATTAATTTTGGATCTTAAAATATACTAAATAATTTAAACAATTTTTAATTAATTTTCATTATGCTGGAAAGTAATTTTGAGTTTTTCAGTTTAACAGATGTAAAATAATTATTAGACTGATTAAATTATTGTCCGAATTCGCAAATCAGGTATAAGAAAATAGCCTATAATATACGGGCATAAGTTCTTACAAAGCATAAATGACGTAAAAAAGAACACTACGCTTCGTGTCGTGCTTTTAAGCTCGTCACACGTAGGTACTTTAAATAACAAATCATCATAGCCAGGTAGCTTTGCTCTCTTTGTTGCTATGGTAGATTAATTGAAAAAA